>CM035118.1:99733473-100333473 GCA_020205555.1 Panax stipuleanatus | reverse complement strand
GACTGTCCGAGTCAGATTTTACTATCTTCATGCTAGAGCCTTTTGATCCTTTCCTACACTTGCATCTTAGTCATAATGCTTGTTGAATGTATAAGTTACAAAGTGTGCATATTGGTATTAACAATCGACTGTGCGAACTTATTTGAGCAATGATTAGTTAGGATGGTTGGTCTCCACACACACACATAGAATGGATTGAATACAGTCTTATGCTTAAAAATGAATGAACCCTTACTAATATCTGTGTTTGCCCTGTTCTCTAGGAGTAGCTATGTTCGAGCCTAGAAGCCATGATACTAGTATACAATTTTATTGTTCTTTCACGTGTGTTTTACTATTGTGAGTTTTGTGTTAGATAGTTTGCTCGAGGACAAGCAAAGACTTAAGTTTGGGGGTATTTGATGAGTGGGATTTATACCCTCGAATCGGATACTTTATGGCTTAAATAGTTACCTGACCTTCGTAGTTTTTATATAGTTTTATATGTTTATAATATTATTATACTTAACCGACGTATTGCAGGGCTTTACAGAACTTTTCTAGCTTTCAGGGGACAAAACGGACAATTTACATACACTGGCGCCGCAGCGCCAATGCCTAGTCTTAATCTCGCGTTGCGGCGCCGCCCCCTGGTCCTTGCTGATGTCATCCTGGCGCTGCAGCGCCACAGTTCCTTTATGAACTCGCGCTGCAGCACGACCTCCGGTCTTCTGGTGCTAACATTGCGCCGCAGTGCCACCCATAAGCTCTATTACCCGCGCCGCAGCGCGACCTCCGGTGCCCAGACAGAGAAGGCTTGCTTTTGACCTAGCAAAAGAAGAAAACAAATATATATATGAAGAGAGCCTCTGCAAACAAGAAGAAGGAAAGGGATACTGGGATAGAATCGGTTAGCTTAGTTTAGGATAGATTAGATCCTCTTTTGTACTTTCTCTCTCTAGTTATTAGGTAATGTTTGTAAATATAGATTAGGTAGATTAGGGAAAAGTGTGGGATTTCCTTGGAGCAACAAGAGCAGTGAGCTAGACGGATTGGAGAGCTTGAAATGAGCGGAATGTTTGGAGACTGAAGAGCCTCGACAGAGTTTATTCTTATCCATTTATTTCCTCTGATTTTGTAATCCATAAATGTTGACTTTATTGCTACTTATATTTTGTTCAATAGCTATGAACTAAGTATTGGCTCTGAGGTTATAATGGAACCCTTTGTTATTTAAATTGACTGTCTTATCTCTTTGGTTGGCACCATATGGTTTGGTTTAATATATTCATGCTTAATGATTCTCGCTAAGACATTAGTGATGATTTTGGTAATCTATATGATATCGAAAGAAGGATTATAGATTTACACCTAAATATATTGGCATGTGATTATGGGTTTCAACTGCATAAGTTATGCGTAGAATAGACATATATCTGTGTGCCATGTGTGACCTAATTGAGAACTTATGCTTAAGTCCTTGTTAGGTTAATTCGCACAGACATGTGTAGGATTATCACCTAGCTTGGACGTTCTTTTCTGTTCTATTCCCTATCGGGTGGATCTGGAGAGGATATGTTTGTGCATACCTCGACAGAGGTGTATGAGGACCTGTGTGTTCTCGGTCGACAAACTGTCGTGACCATTAAGACCAAAGAGAGAAGGGTAGGAAGTTTGATGAAGCATAGCACGCCAGGTGTTCGACGGAATGCCTGTGTGGGGTGAAGTTGTAACCTTAGCTTGTAATTCCTTTGATTACCATTCGTTATCCATTTACTTGCTTTAATAATTAGTTATAACTAGTTTAATCACACTCTTATTAGTTTACTGTTCGAATAAGATTTAAGCGATACAAAGTTGGTATTTGGTAAATATTAGTTATAGTTCCTCGTGGGTACGACACTTTCCTTATCACTGTATTACTTGTTAGACCGCGTATACTTGCGCGTGTTTAGTGATCGATTTTCCTACCAACAAGTTTTTGACGCCGTTGCCGGGGAACTATTATTCTAATATTGTCCAATATTAATTTAAATCAATTTAGTCTTAATTTGAACATGTGTATATTTCTTTTATTTGTTTGATCTTCCTTTTTGTTTTTAAGTTTACAGGTTATGAACGATCAATGTTATCAATGGCCTTATGAGAGGACGACACAACCATGCTCGGAAGAAGGACTCAAGCAATTGCGAGTTCAAATTGCAAATGTCTTGAGGTTTTCTAACAATCTTGAGTGTCAATCCACTCAGACTGCCTACTGTCAGGAATGAGTTAACATTGAACCGATTTCCTATCATCCAAACTGTCAGGGTTATCCAAACTCTTGGGACTACAGTCAAGAGCAATATTATGATCCGAATTACTCATATCCGAATCGATTTGAATATCCGTCTCCGTCGCAGTATAAGGTGACATTCCAACCCAATGACAGCTTTTCGGTAGGCTCAACAGAAGAAGAGAAAAGGCTTGAAGAGCTCCTCACCAACTTTATAGAGAGAAATGAGGTTCGAATGGCAAGCATAGCACGCCAGGTGTTCGACGGAATGCTTGTGTGGGGTGAAGTTATAACCTTAGCTTGTAATTTCTTCGATTACCATTCATTATCCATTTACTTGATTTAATAATTAGTTATAACTAGTTTAACCACACTCCTATTAGTTTACTGTTCGAATAAGATTTAAGCGATATAAAGTTGGTATTTGGTAAATATTAATGATAGTTCCTCATGGGTACGACACTTTCCTTATCACTGTATTACTTGTTAGAACGCGTATACTTGCGCATGTTTAGTGATCGGTTTTTTGACCAACAACAACTCTTTGTCAATTACATCAACATATAACTCCTTTTTATTTTGCCTCTTAGATCATAATGGTCAAGTTTGTGCACATCCGAACTAAAATAATTTAAGTTAAGTCCAACCTAGCACTTCCATATATTCAAAAAAGAAAAATAGTGTCCTTGTGGATAACACAACAAAACAATATTGTTCAATTTTCTTTATAAGCATCAAATGTTATTAAATAATATCTTAAATACTTAATACTTGCCTTGTGGATAGCACAACAAACTCATATTAAATATTTAATACTCTATTAATTTTATCATGCTAGAAGGCGACGTTCGATATTCCAAATATTTTTGAACGCTTTAGACTTAAAATAATTTCTTAGAGGGGTTTGTTATTATTAGTCTCATCTTGTTTAGCGCACATGCACATATATATATATATATATATATATATATATATAAAATACGCGTCATTTTATTAAAACATGTGAAGCATGTTTGCATAAAATATAATATATATAATACTAGCATGCACATATAGAATATTATATTCTACCCGGATTGATTATGGACTTTTATTCTAGTTTGGTTCACTAGAGCCATCAAGTGAACCAAAAGGTTAAAACTAGGAGTGCAAGAATTAAATTTAAACGTAACTATTACATTTAAACCCGGGCTGCATTACAAACGAGTCTTCACACTCTCCTTGCTCATTGGTCTCCAATTCTTTAAGATAATTCTAACTAGTCCTATTACATAAACTATTTAATTTAAATAGAAACCTTGATCAGCAGTAAAGGAGAAGTACATAGGAGGAAGATAGAATTTTACATCAAGAAAAATTATACAAGACGAGGTACGCAGACCCGATTTAATAAAACCCATACATTTAAGAATCCAAGTAAAATAAAATCTAATCACATTGGTCAATAGTCCATAATTAACCCCATTTATTATCATACACATCAGCATATGCATCAATAAATAAACATTCATCTCATGAATCATAAAATCATTCCATATATGCATCGATGTCATTTAATGGACCAAAGTTTGCTAAATTTTAGTTTTGAAAGAAAATAAACTCTTTTATTTTAATCAAAAACCAAATCCAAATTATACTCCTTTAATTTTTAGCAATCTAAAATCATATTACAAATAAAATAAACATCTTTTATTAAACTTTTATTAATTAAATAAACTATTTACTTTAATTGATGAAAATAAGTTTTCAAAATCGGCAGAGTGGTGCGCCCACTCCCAGAATGAAATGGGACGCGACGCGGCCATGCTGTTCGCTTGTTTCTGTTTTGCAGACAAGCGCGCCCGAGCCTAGAATGAATTAGGACGCGGCGCGACCACGCTGTTTGTCGCAGAAACATCAAATTTCGATTTTGTCCAGAAAATCCGATCCAATCTCACATCAATTCATACATGGAATCATAAAATTGATAATTAGCACAAAGTTAGGCTTTGATACCACTGTTGGGTTTGTATGTAATGCATACATGTAATCAAAATACACAATAAGGGTGGAAGCGTGATAAATTAAGTTTTAAAAATTTTATATAAACCCTCACCAAGATCATTTTTGTGCTCAATTATCAATCAATAGAAAGAGAAGGATAAATTAGAATCATAACCTTGTAGAAACTTGCTTTCACAGGTACGAGTTCAACTCCTTGCTCTTCGTGATCTCCTTGAATATCCTGGATTAATTCTTTCCTTTGATCAATGTTAGCCACCCAAGTGTTTGGCCTTTAGAGGTGATCCACCTAGGAAGAGGAATTGTTCAAGAAGGAGGATGGTTGACTAAACCCTTGTTTTTCTATTCTCTGTAGAAAAAGGAGTACTCTCCAACAATTGGAATTACGTCTACTGATATCTAATATAAGACTCCTCTTATATAGATATTTGTCGACCCTTCTAATATAATTAAAAACTGGGTTTCATTTAGTTAATTAAACTCCTTTAATTAATTAGGCTTCCCAACATATTGGGATTAATTAACTAAACTCCTTTAATTAATTTGCCTGCTAATCTCATTAGGAATAAATGAGAATACCAATATTAAATTAATTTCTAAACTCTTTTAGAAATTAAAATAATAATAATAATTGTAATAATATTAGTAAAACTCCTCTTTGTAATTTATATTTAATATTTTCAAAATATTAAATAATTGATATTAAGCTATTTAATTTATTCTATCACCATAGATTAAATAAATTACACTTAACATATTATTACGATTATGCCATTACCTTCTTAAATAATTATTCTTCCTTTTATGGTGTGACCCTTTAGGTTCTTCATATTAAACAAGTTGTGAATAAATCAATTAGAACAATTCTAATCTTATTTAAATAAATAAATTAAACTAATAATCTATTTAAATAAATAATATTTATTCTACAATAGGGATAAGCCTCCTTAGCGATCAACGACTTTCTAGATAATATAGATTTCAACATTAATCATAAAAGAACTTGTGAGTAATTAGTTACCGTGTATTCCACCATACAATGTCCCAATTAAATATAAGACATACAATTACTGTCAAGTCTTATTTTATTTAATTATATGTATTTCAATTAGAAAATGCACAACTCCAACTAATGCAAATTAGAAACTCATTTCTAATTTCATTTTGCTTTGGCCAAGGACTACTGGTTTGTCATTTAACGAATCACATAGGACATATCTCTTCTTTTACTAGAAATGGTAGATTCTTTATTTACCATTCATTATCTCCATATGTAACTTATTACTCCCAAGCATACTCTTTGATATACCCTAAGGGGCTTAAAGAATAAGTTAAAGTATAAATCATTACATACAAGATACTATGATGATCTCAAGTCTAAGGATCACTTGTACTACTATCACATTAGGAATTTCTATTGACAGACACCTCCATTAGGTATTCCTTTGCGAGTCACGTTCAGTGAACTTATTCTCCAATAAGCACCTATATATATACTTGCTTTAGTGTCTCCACATAAATGATCATGAGATCAATCATCCTCATCCAATGAGCAAGCAACATATGAACCAATCTATCCGGATTCACTAATCCCTTTTTAGTAATCCAACGATTGGGAACCATTTTAGTTTTAAGCTTTCTAACAATTTAGATCTCATTAGCATGATCAACATCATGATTCTAAAAGCATTGCTTAAAACCATGGGTTATTTATATATTACAAAAACAGCATCATGTAGATAATTAAATGCCTTTAATGAATGAATACTTTTATTAATAAATAAATAAGATAGTTTCCAAAGTATATGCTTTATCAACATACATGATTGGCTTGTATGCATACTACTTTCATCCACGACTCAAGTTTTCTACGTTTTCTTACATTCTTATGAAACCCTAACTATTCTGGTTCCTTAGCTTACTTTCTACATTTCGTTCGTCGTTTACAAAATTTTACCATAACTTCGTTATAGGCTAATTTATATCCATTCTTCATGAATGTTTCTATCGTTCCTAACCAAAAAAACATATATACGATGGTTTTAAACTTGTCCATCAACAACAAGCTCTAATTAGATGGTTTTAAATTTGTCCATCAACAACGTTCTTACCACATTCTTCGTGTTCTTCGTTCGTCTTCGTGTTATTCGTTCGTTCTTCGTTTTTAATCGATATTTTGATTACGATTTCATTTTTTCATGTATATTAACGTTATAAGTTCGTTAATTCATCCTTATATCATCGTAGAGTTCATATAACTCATCTGAATCGTCTATTAACGTCAAGAAATCATAGTTCATATGAAATTTCTTAGAAAAAGAAAAAGATTAAATAAAACTTCAATTTTTCTTATTACTTACATATTCCTATGATTAGACCATAGGAATATCGTTTCTAACAATCTTATACTTTAAATTTCGTTAAGCTATATGATTTCATATCGAAACTTAAAGAAAAATTAGATTAATGCAAGGTTTTAGGGTTACTTTCTTCTTTAATCTTCTTCCTCTTGACAAAGCTTGCAATTTATGCTAGCTTTTCTTCTTCCTTTCCTTCTTTTCCCCCATCCGAATTTCTCTCTCTCTCTCTCTCTCTCTCTCTCTCTCTCTCTCTCTCTCTCTCTCTCTCTCTCTCTCTCTCTCTCTCTCTCTCTCTCTCTCTCTCTCTCTCTCTCTCTTTCTCTATCTCTCAAGTGTTGGTTGAATTTTCTAACCAAACAAATGAGCTAAGGCTTGGTTTATATAAACTTTTCAAGGCTAGGGGCGTTTTGGTTATTTGGCCAAATTGCCTTACTATTCACAAAACTTCTCGTGGAAGCTTCGTCGTTCCGTCTTTCGGAATTCGTCTGACAGGTTGAAAAACTACATTTCTCGGAATCCAAATATTTTTCGATATTTCGTCTTTCCTCTACAGATTAACTTTTACGTGTTCTTCGAAACTTCGAAAAATCAAAAAATACTTTTTGATGAATAGTGGGTTCTGTCACATTTCCCCATAACATAGTTAAGCGAATGAAAAGTGCATAACAATACTTTTTGTCATTTTTTTTGTTCGATTTTTGCACATTTTTCAAAAAAAAATTCATCGGCTAACATAACTTTTCACGGAATATTACCGTTAAATCTTCAGACAAAATGTCATTTTGACATCTCGAACTCTTAGAAAGGCCTAGGTTATTCAAACTCTAACCCTTAGGTTTCGTAAGGTGAATACTGCCTATTTCGTATTTTTCTAGAAAATATTTTTTTTCTCGGGAAAATTTTATTTTCGTCTTAAAAAATTTTACTCGTTCATTCTAGCTCATAGCCATAATACTTCCGGCTTATGATCATCCTAGGTCATATAACGATTAATAAACATATAACACATAATATAATTAATAAAAATCTATTTTATTAATTAATAATTCTTTAAACTTAATTTTATGGATAATCCGATTTTCCGGGTTGTCACATCTTAAGTATTAGAAATTTAGCTAGCCATGGAATTAAAAAATAATACTACTAATTACATGAAATAAGTGAAAGTAGTATGCACAAAGCCAATCATGTATGATGATAAAGCATATACTTTGTAATAATCTTATTCATTTATTAATAAAAAGAATTGTTTATTTAAAGGTGTTTATATTGTCGACGTTGGGAAAAAAGCTTATCTCTTTGGACAGATCTTCCTCTCCCTAAATTTTGTTGTTTTCTACCCTTATTTGTCTGATCCATTTTATGAAGGGTGGAATTCTTTAGGGAAATGCCAACATGTATCATGCCGACGATTTTGAAAGGTTTACAGAATCGCCAGTTGGTATATTTTGAAATGGTTGTATCAACTCAATCGAGTTTTATTTGTTTTTTTTTCCAAGTAGGCCCAATTACTAGACACTGTCAAAACTTGGCCTTGAAACCGAGATTCTTAAAGTTCAGGGGCTTGATTAAGCGGGGGGAAAGTGTTAGGCACCCCCCGACTTTCGTGAAACACGGTTACCGCATCTTTCCAATATTTCTCTTTTTATTTGCCATGTGTGTATGCTAGAAGTAGTTGAGCCTACGTTTGATTAATTTTGAAAGTAGTGCCATGCTTCGTTGGACCTATATACGAAGGGTTTGATTTGTTTAAAAAGTCCATTTTGTAGACAAGGTATGAAAATGACGTTTTGAAAGGTGATTTTCAAACCCTTTTGCTTGCATATGAATTGAAGCATATTGATACTTCCATTTTATTCTATTCAGCCTTTGGCTTGGTTTGGATGTTTTATTGTCGGGATACGAAAAATCCTCGACCACAAAATGTATATACAAGTGCTGGTCTTCTTATGGGCATGACAGCCATCAAAGTGACTCTAGCACTACAAATCATATTTCACTATGTTTGTGACCTTAAATCCAGATAACCATTTTAAGGTCCCTCAGATGTACATTTTACAGAAAAACTGGAAGGATGTATTCATAATGTGGAGTTGTCCATCGTGGGAATCAGATTTAGATCAGTTTGATCATTAATCCCATGATTCCTAGGCTCACAAAAAATGATCAAGAAAACTTGCACATCACAGATATTCACAGAGAATGCAAATTATACTCTAGACGTCGCAAAAATAAAGGATTTATCAGTTAAATTCTTGCATACACATAGCCAAAGCTTTACGTTCCCACTAGATATGGATCTAGGGTCGCGAGGTCGCTTTAATATTTACAAAAGTAGAAAAAAAACTAGATTTAAATAAATCTTAGCTATTCTAGCTTTCTGGTTCGGGTTGGACCTATTTTGAGCCGTTTAAAAGTTAGAAAGGGCTAGATTTAGATAAATCTAACTCACCAAATTTACATTAAAACACGTGCATATCAATTGAACATTTAAAACAGATGTTTAATCACAATGAATAAAGAAATATATAAATATATAATTATATATATATATATATATATATATAAGCTGTAAAGAACCCCAAATTTCTAATCTAGTCTCGACAGAAAAGTATATATATATATAAGCTGTAAAGAGCCACGAATTTCTAATTCAGGCTAGACAGAAAAGTATATATATATATATATATATATATATATATATATATATTTATAAAAATTGTAAAGAGCCAAAAATTGATAATATAAGCTCGACAAAACAGTAAATATATATATATATATTTATAAAAGCTGTAAAGAGCCACAAATTAATCCAGGCTCGACTGAAATGTATATATATATATAAGCAATAAAAGGCCACAGATTTCCAATCCAGGCCAATCGAAGTCAGAAAAAGATTTATATATATATATAATATATATATATATATATATAGTTATATAAGCAGTAAATGCCACAGATTTGCAATCCAGGCTTGACGAAATTGAAAGTTAGTATATATATAGTCAGTTATATATATAATAAAGCTAAAAAGGCCACGAATCAGTAATTCAGGCCGAACAAGTTAGTATATGTATATATATATATATAAAGCGAGTAAAAGACACGGATTAACGATCCAGGCTGTGCAAACGAAGAAAAACGTATATATATACTTCTATATACTAAAAAAGTAAGCTAAAAAGGCCACGAAACTGAGTTTCGGGTAAAACCAGAAGATGAAACTTTATATACACATTCACATATACGTAATAAAGTAAGAAATGACTTCTGATAGTAAAAAAACTTACAATAGGTTGCTCCATGGGCTCTTTGCCACTCGGAGGGCTTCAAATCTCCGTTTTCACAGGTTCATTTTTGATATGTTGTAGAATATACGTATGCAAACGTATTGGAAGAATAAAATTGAAGTTTGGAGTAAGGCTAATGGTCGAAATGGATGGAGTTTGAGAGCGTTTTCTATTTTTTTTCTCTTCTTTTTTTGCAAGGGTGGGGATCTTATTTATAGACCAAAATGGTAGCAGGTGCACTCGCAGCAGCCGCGACTCTACCTGCGGCTCCCCGAGTGGGGCTCACTTCTGTGGGTCCCGTCGTCTCAAAGTACGTGCACTCTGAGCAATGCGATTTCAAGTTCAAACCTTCATAACTTTTAATCCGGGCGTCCGTTTGAGGAGTGTTATACATTTTCTAAAAGCCCTCTCCAAAAGCTACACAATGACATAGGATTTGACCATTTCTAAATCTAAGAAGATGGTTTTATGACCAGATCTTTGTTTTTTCATGGTTCGTCTGTTGAGTTGTCTTGTGATATTTTCACTCGGGATCGATGTTATGGCTCTTTCTGACCCTCATTGCATCAATTTGGCTTGATTTTAACTTGATTTGGCTTCAAATCGGTAAAATGATTGTTTTGCCTTTCCAAGGGTTGTCTCCTGTATTGGCAAGGTTTTCGACTATTTTCTTGGGGTTGTCTCCAAGGTTTGATCCCAGCCGACTCTGTTCTTTCTTAGGGTTATCTCTGAGGTTGATTTTATCTCCCAGGGTTATGATGAGTGGGTTTTATACCTATGAATCGGTAGTCATTATAGCTTGATTCTGCATGTTTTCGAGTACTTTGCCTATCATTTCTACTGGGTGTATATTTTTATGTGCAAATAATGAAATGGAAGCGAGAGTAGCTTTAAAGGAAAATTTGCATGTTATATGTCTATTCGTTAATGCTTATTCTTTTTATTGTGTACCTAAATATACTCATTATTCTTGTATGTTTATTTTAGGTAAAATTGAAGAGTTCCGTGATATTGGAAATAAATTGGAGGAAAAGTTGGGCCATGCTTTCAAGCAAAACCATGAACAAATGGGGCCGGAGGTAGCAGCTCATGGGTTATTCAAGTGGGCCACGAATTTAGACTAGGAGCAGCCCATGTCCAATGTCAGCAATAGAGCAGCCCACGTGTGTATCTGCTTGAGTAGGAAGAGCAGATCTATGTAATCTTCATTTGACTAAGCGGGGCACGCACGCAAGTGATATATTGGATGTGGGCCATGGTACAAAAGTCATAGCAGCAAGGATTTTTAAGTAGCACATGGAGTCACAATGAAGTAGCACACAAAGGAGGAGCAGCTCACGAATTGCCACTCAAGTATTTCCGTCCAACTCATTTTATGTGGGGGCCATGGGTTGTTAAAATCCATGCAAGCTTTTCATTAGCAATTCACTCAAGGCAAGGAGCAGCCCACCCACGAAATCAGCAATGAGCCACTCACGAAATTATGAAGCAAGATGATAAGAACACATGATGGGCCAGCCATGCAACACACGAACCAGCTGATGGGCCACATTTCAGCAGCTGGCAAGAGGAGAATATATGTCAATAAAGAGGTCCATGCAAGGAAAAAGAATCGGCTGGGCAGTATGTTAACCCGCTGGGGCGGGTGATTATCAAAAGAACTCCCTGCTGGGGCGGGGAGGCGCAAGCAGCAGCTAAGTTCCTTTCACAAATAGGAGTGGACGAGACCTTAGGTATGACGGCATGCTGCTAGGGTAGTAAGATACAAGGGACTTGCATGTATACGGAGAAGATATACCTAGCTACTGTGAGAGTATGGATTGGATCTAACTTCGATGGAGAATTAAATCATCAAGTGAACGTGAAGAACGCAGGATTGGAGTGAAGAACGCAGGATTGGAGCGAAGATTGGTGATACAATTCTGTGTTTTATCATCTCTTTTTCCTTATATCTTGTAATCATAATGTTTTCTATGATAAGGATTATAGGTTTTTATTCATCTAATATGAACTAAATTCCTTTTTAAGCCTACAATGGATCTTAGATTGTAATGGATGATTAAATATTCTTAAATTCAGTTTATGGATATTATTCCCAGGTTATTCACTATGTGTGTGATTAATATATATAATTGTCTGATTAACGATTATCTGTTATCTCTTATGAACTTGTGAAGGAATATAAAGGATTAGAACTAGTCATAGTGACATATGTTCGTGATTTCTACATAGATGGAAATTCGTGATTCATGTTTAAGATAGATGTATGCCTTTATGCCATACGTAATCTGAAAGAAAACTTGATAATAAATTCTTTTTAATCATAATTCACATAAAAATATAGTGACTTCATTAATTAGGGTGTCTCGCTTGAATCTATTGTTTGTGGATATGAGTGAGTATGGATATTATGCATCGTGAGGTGGTTTTATCTACGTTAGTGTTTTTGATTAATAATCTAGGGTCAACTGAAATAAACTGGGGAAAAGGATATTATCAGGTTGTCTCTGGGTTAATTTGATGCTTTGGGGCTGTCTCCGAAGGTTGATCTGATCTCCCAGTGTTGTCGCCGGGCCTACCGTATCTCCCGAGGTTGTTATCGAGGCTTGACTTGACATCCTGGTGTTGTCGTCGGGGCTGAGTTTGATCTCCTAGTTTTGTCATCGGGCTCATGTACCTCCCAGGTTGTCTCTGGGGCTTGACTTGACATCCCGGTGTTGTCGTTGGGGCTGAGTTTAATCTCTATGTGTTGTCGTCGGGGCTTCTGTACCTTCGGGGTTATCGCCAGGGCTTGACTTGACATCTCGGTGTTGTCGTCGGGGCTGAGTTTAATCTCCCGATGTTGTTGCTGGGGCTTCTGTACCTCCCGGGTTATCGTCGGGGCATGACTGGACATCCAGGTGTTGTCGTTGGGGCTGAGTTTGATCTCTCAATTTTATCATTGAGGCTTTTACTTTGGTTTAAACTTCCAGGGTTATCTTCGGAAGGTAAAAGACGGTTTTGCCCTCCTGCAGGATTAGTAACAGGAATGCAAAATTTTGAGTGTCTACAAATGCCCCTCTTTATCATGTTCATGCAATGCAATGGAATGAACAGCATAAAAATTGCAAGACACTAAAAATATGACATATGCAAATGTAATGCAATGCATGATGTGTCATGTTATGAATGTTATATGCCCTCGTGGTGTTAGTTGCCACAGGTAGGCTATCACTGGTTGTTCTCATCATTTTCTGCTAGGGATGATGTCATCCGTGATAGCCCTTACTGAATTCTCTTGACGCTTACTCGAATGGTAGTTTGCCAAGTCTCGACCATCATCGAACCTTCTCGGTGCCTATTCGAACTGTAGTTTGCAAAGTCTCGACCATCACCTAACCTTCTCGGTGTGCCTACTCGAATGGTAGTTTTCAAAGGTCAATTGAATCACCGATCCTTCTCGGTGCTCCCGCTGGGGGTTTGTATAACAGATTCCATCATCTGTCCACTGTGGGGAAAATTTGTACATGGTTCTCGTCACCGGCTCATTCCTAATGATATGTTGGAGTTGTTGCCAACGGTTTGTCATGTCAGATGCTCTGACCTTCACTGAAATAGTTTTCAACGTCTTTCATCACCAGCTCGTTCTCGATGCTTCGCTGGAGTTGTCGCCAATGACTTGCAATGCAAGATATTCCGACCCTCACTGAAGTAGTTTTCAACGGCTTTCATCATCCTCTCGTTTGTCTCGTTCCCGATGCTTCGCTGGAGTTGTCGCCAACGGCTTGCAATGTCAGATATTCCGACCCTCGTTGAAGTAGTTTTCAACGGATTTTATCACTGGCTCATTCTCGATGCTTCGCTGGAGTTGTTCCAATGGCTTACAATGTCAGACCAAAATGATCTCGACGTGGGCATGATATTTCTAATAAGTCATACCCTCGGACAAATCTGGATGCTTTGACACATTCAAAACCATGCTGTTCATAATGTCGGACTTTCCCGATGCTTTGAAAGAGGCAGTTTTCAGCAGTTTTTAATCATCGACAGTTCTGAATACCACATCACAATTTCTACCAATGGCTTACATGAAGTTCCTTCCTTCGTTAGGAACTTGCCGCTTAGACTCAGGGTTTCAGGCCAATCTGCTCAATCGCGTAACAGTTTTTTTTCCTAATTTGACTTTTTAGCTTCTGTAAACTACGTTTCCATTCTAACTGGACCAAACCGGAAGGGGTGGGACCCACCTTAGGGAGCCGCAGGTCGACTTGTTGCTATCGCAGGTGGAGTTCCTACTCCCTACGAGTATAACTTAGGCACCCAAGGCTTTCAAAATTCATTTTTAACTTTGAACTATAAAGAAAATCTGAAATTTCTTCTTCAGATCTATTGAGTTCAGGATAATTTTTGTAAATTTCGTCACCGTACAAATGTTCTGCACATCTCTGGTAACGTGTACATCCTTTCTTTTCAAGTTTTGACCGTTAGAATGTTAGAAATCATATAGTATGCTTTTAAACACAATATAGCGAATAGGTGTGCCTATATGACTTGATAAAAAATTTTAGACTTAGTAAATATGCATGTTTTACTACGCTGAACGTTTTGATGTAAAAATTTTTGATTTCTGAGACAGTCATTTGACGCCCTTTTTGGCTAGTTTACTCGTCCTATTTGAGGGAAAATGAGCCTGGATTTTTAACTAAAAATACACATGATAATTTAGCTGCCATGGGGAGTTTAGTTTTTTATTTTTTTTCATATATATAAACTATTCATGTTTTTGGGTAGGTGTGCTACTGAATGGCCACCTAGTCATGCCTATGTGTATGCGGACAGTCCATTTTATGAAGGAAACTCTGGCAAAAAAAATTCAAAAGCCTGAGCATTTAATGAACATGCAATCTTACCTCTACTGGGGATTTTTGTTAACTAATGTATGCTTTAGAACTTAAGAGATGCATAAAGCAATGAGTTAATTTAATAAGCCACAGGTTTAAGGCTTACCTCTGTTGGGTTTGTACGAAATCGTGACGCAATCAAATTGCAAAAATTAGCGGAAGCATGGTATATCAGAGTTTAAAAAAAATTTCTACAAAACCATTACCCGGATCATCCTTTATGCAAATTATTAATTTAAAACGATAAATAAGAAGTTATGGAATCATACCCTTGTAGAACGAAGCTTCCACAGGTACTAGTTCAATTCCTTGTTCTTCGTGATCTCCTTGAATTTTCGGGTTAGATTCCTTTCTTTGATCAACGTTAGCCACCCAAGTGTTTGGCCTCTAGAGGTGATCCACCAAGGAAGATGAATTATCAAGAAGGAGGGTGTTTGGCTTAACCTTAGTTTTCTATCCTCTATAGAAAAGGAGTACTCTCCAACAATTGGAATTACATCAATCTAATATCTATTATAAGACTTCTCTTATATAGACATTGGTCAACCCTTCTAATTCTATTAGACATGGGATTTCTTTTAATTAATTAAACTCCTTTAATTAATTTAGGCTTCCCACCACATGGGAATAATTAATTAAATTCATTTAATTAATTTGTCTCCTAATCTTATTAGGAATAAATGAGAGTACTAAATATTAAATTAATTACTAAACTCCTTTAGAAATTAAAATAATAATAATTGTAATAATATTAATAAGACTCCTCTTATTAATTTATATTTAATATTTCCAAAATATTAAATAATAAACATTAAGCTATTTAATTTATTCTATCACCATAGATTAAATTAATTATACTTAATGCATTATTACGATTATACCATTACCTTCTTAAATAATTATTCTTCCTTTTATGGTGTGACCCTTTAGGTTCTCCATATTAAACCGGTTGTGAATAAATCAATTAAAACAATTTTAATCTTATTTAAATAAATAAATTAAACTAATAATTTATTTAAATAAATAATATTTATTCTACAATAGGGATAAGCCTCCCTAGCGATCAACGACTTTCCAGATAATATAGATTTCAACATTAATCAAAAAGAACCTGTGAGTAAATAGTTACCGTACAATTCAATCCTTCCACCATACAATGTCCCAATTAAATATAAGACATGAATTTACTGTCAAGTCTTATTTTATTTAATTATATGTATTTCGATTAGAAAATGCACAACTCCAAATAATGCAAATTAGAAACTCCTTTCTAATTTCATTTCACCTTGGCCAAGGATTCCTGGGTTGTCATTTAACGAATCACATAGGACATATCTCCTCTTTTACTAGAGGTGGTAGATTCTTTATTGATCATTCATTATCTCCATATGTAACTCATTATACCCAAGCATACCCTATATATGCCTTAAAAGGTCTTAAGGAATAAGTCAAAGTATAATTTGTTACATACAAGATACTATGATGATCTCAAGTCCAAGGATTACTTGTACTACTATCACATTAGGAATTCCTATTGACAGGCGAGTAAATCTCCATTAGGTATTCCATAGCGAATCACGTTCAGTGAACTTATTCTCCAATAAGCACCTACATACTTGCTTTAGTGTCTCCACACAAATGATCATGAGATCAATCATCCTCATCCAATGAGCAAGCAACATATGTACCAATCTATCCGGATTTACTAATCCCCTTTTTAGTAATCCCACGATTGGGAACTATTTTAGTTTTAAAACTTTCTAAGAATTTAGATCTCATTAGCATGATCATCATCATGATTCTAAAAGCATTGCTTAAAACTATGGGTTATTTACATATTATAAAAACAGCAACATGTAGATAATTAAATGCCTTTAATAAATGAATATTTTATTAATAAATAAATAAGATTGTTTACAAAGTACGTGCTTTATCATCATACATGATTGGCTTGTATGCAGACTACTATCAATCTCCCACTTGCACTAAAGCCAATCGCCATGGTATCTCATACCCATCTTCTCTAAGTGACGATCAAACTGCTGTTGTGTTAAAGCTTTAGTAAATGGATCTGCAATGTTATCTTGAGAGTCTACACGCTCCAAGGTGACGTCTCCTCTTTCAATGATCTCCCTGATCAAGTGAAATCGCCGCAACACGTGTTTAGATTTCTGATGAGACCTGGGTTCCTTAGCCTGTGCAACTGCTCCTGTGTTGTCACAGTAAACGGGAACTGCTTCTCCAATGCTAGGAACCACACCAAGTTCAGTTATGAACTTCTTCATCCAAACAGCTTCCTTTGCAGCTTCACTTGCAGCTATATACTCTGCCTCTGTCACTGAATCAGCAACTGTTTGCTGCTTGGAACTCTTCCAACTCACTGCGCCTCCGTTCAAGGTAAAACATACCCCGAAACAGATTTACTGTCATCTTGGTCAGTTTGAAAACTTGAGTCTGTGAAGCCCTCGAGTTTTAATTCAGACCCACCGTAGACAAGAAAAATATCTTTAGTCCTTCTCAAGTACTTTAGGATATTTTTCACTGCCTTCCAGTGCTCTTCTCCAGGATTCGACTGGTATCTGCTCGTTACACTAAGTGCATGAGCAACATCCGGTCTATTACATATCATACCGTACATGATAGATCCTATTGCAGAAGCATAAGGGATCTTACTCATACGGTCTCTCTCCTCAGGTGTCTTTGGGGCCTGTTTCTTGGAGAGATGTATTCCATGGCTCATCGGCATGAGACCTCTTTTGGAATCTTCCATGCTAAACCTCTTTAGCATCGTATCAATGTACGTTCCTTGGGATAAACCAAGCATCCTTTTAGATCTATCTCTATAGATCTTTATCCCCAAAATATAGGATGCTTCTCCCAAGTCCTTCATGGAGAAGTGTTTAGATAACCAGATTTTAATTGATTGTAGCATAGGAATGTCATTCCCTATCAGTAATATATCATCAACATATAATACAAGGAATGAAATTACGCTCCCACTAACCTTCTTGTACACACATGGTTCATCGTCAAATTTGATAAAATCAAACTCTTTGATTGTCTCATCAAAATGAATGTTCCATCTACGAGAAGCTTGCTTCAATCCATAAATGGATCGTTGCAGCTTACAGACTTGATTTATTCCAACCTTTGAAACAAATCCCTCTGGCTGTGTCATATACACATCCTCCTCAAGTTTTCCATTGAGGAAGGCCGTTTTCACGTCCATCTGCCAGATCTCATAGTCGTTATAAGCTGCAATTGCAAGCAAAATCCGAATGGACTTGAGCATAGCTACTGGTGAAAAGGTTTCATCATAATCAACTCCTTGTCTTTGTTTAAAACCTTTTGCAACCAGTCGGGCCTTATAGGTCTCCACCTTGCCGTCCGCTCCAGTCTTTCTTTTAAAGACCCATTTACACCCAATAGGCTTAATGCCTTCAGGTGGTGAAACCAAAGTCCATACTTTGTTTTCATACATGGAGTCCATTTCGGATTTCATGGCTTCAAGCCATTTCCCTGAGTCTTTATTACTCATGGCCTGTTCGTAATTCAATGGATCATCATCATTCATGATGTGTACCTCATCGTCATCCTCTATAACGAATCCATACCTCTCAGGTATCTTCGGTACTCTCCAAGATTTACGAACAGGGTGTGGTATAGTAGGTTCTTCTACTTGGTCAGGTACCTGACTTTGATCCGTGGTAATTTGTGGTTCTTGAACTTCTTCAAGATATATCTTACTCCCACTGACCCCTTCATGGATAAACTCCTTTTCCAAGAAGGCAGCATGTTTCGCAACAAACACCTTTTGATCAGTTAGATGATAGAAATAATACCCTACAGTTTCTTTAGGGTATCCCACAAATCTACACTTTTCGGATTTAGTCTGTAGCTTATCATGTTCAAACTTTTTGACATAAGCTGGACAACCCCAAGTCTTAACATGCTTAAGATTTGGTTTCCTCCCCTTCCACATCTCATATGGAGTCTTTGGGACGGATTTGGTAGGTACCTTGTTAAGTAGGTATGCAGCCGTTTCTAGGGCATATCCCCAGAAGGAAATTGGAAGGTCGGTAAAACTCATCATGGATCGAACCATGTCTAACAGTGTTCGATTTCTCCTTTCAGATACTCCATTTAACTGTGGTGTACCTGGAGGAGTCCATTGTGAGATTATACCATTTTCTTTGAGACAATTGAGAAACTCACCGCTTAAGTATTCTCCGCCTTGATCTGATCGAAGTATCTTTATACTCTTGCCCGTTTGTTTCTCTACTTCACTTCTGAACTCTTTGAACTTTTCAAATGATTCTGACTTGTATTTCATTAAATACACATATCCAAATCTTGAGTGATCATCAGTGAAAGTAATAAAATAAGAATACCCACCCCGTGCACTTGTTGTCATAGGCCCACAAACGTCTGTGTGAATCAATGCCAACAACTCTGTAACTCTTTCTCCTCTTCCACTAAAAGGAGATTTAGTCATTTTACCCATGAGACAAGATTTACAAGTTGGATATGATTCATAATCGGATAGCTCGAGGAGCCCATCTTTATGCAACTTGGATAATCTTGTTTCATTGATATGACCGAGTCTACAGTGCCACATGTAGGTATAATTAATATCATCTCTTTTTCTTTTCTTAGTTTGTTCAATTTGAAATATATTTTCTTGTAAGTCAAGTGTATAAAGTCCATTTCGCAAATTTCCAATACCATATAAAACATCGTCTTTATAAATAGAACAACTATTGTTCTTTATAACAACGTTAAATCCTTCCATATCCAATACAGAAATTGAAATAATGTTTTTAATAATATTCGGAACATAATAACAATTATTAAGATAAATGGACTTGCCCGAAGGCATTGCTAAATAATAAGTTCCTACAGCTAATGCAGCAACCTTTGCTCCATTCCCCACTCGTAGGATCACCTCATCATTGTTCAGCTTTCTACTTCTGACCAGTCCCTGCACAGTATTACATATGTGAGAACCACAGCCGGTATCCAATACCCAAGTAGAATTATGACTTTCAGAAAAATTAATTTCAATCATAAACAAACCTTGATTGGAAGTCGAAGCTTCTCCAAGCTTCTTCTCTGCTAGATACTTCTTGCAGTTCCTTTTCCAATGTCCCGGCTTGTTGCAATGAAAGCACATTCTTTTAGCTGGTTCAGGTTTCTTTTGTTCCTTTTCTTTCCCTTTTCCCTTAGCCTTCTTGGATTTCTTCTTTTCAGAAGATACCTTAGGTCTCTTCCTTTTATTGGAAGAATCCACCATCAAGATATGGTTCTTCTTAGATGGGAAGTGACCTTCTGCAGTTTTCAGCATGTTAAGCAGCTCAGGCAAGCTGACATCTAGCTTATTCATGTGAAAATTAACCACAAACTGCGAGAAGGTCTCAGGGAGTGACTGCAAGACCAAGTCTTGACTCAACTCCCCATCCATGACGAACCCAAGCTGTCCAAGGCGTTCAATCAAATTGATCACTTTCAGGACATGAGTCTCGACGGCAGTACCCTCGGTCATCCGAGATCGGAAGAGCTCCTTAGATATCTCATATCTAGCAGTCCTACTCTGTTCACCATACAACTCCTTGAGGTGAAGCAGCATAGCAGGAGCATCCATTTTTTCGTGCTGACGCTGAAGCTCGTTATTCATGGATGCGAGCATGATGCATTGAGCCACAGATGCATCATCTTGCCACTTATTGAAAGTGGCAATCTCTTCCTCAGAGGCTGTTTCTGAAACAGATTCAGGGACAGTTGAATTTAGGACATAAGAAATCTTTTCAGCAGTGAGAACAATTCTCAGATTTCTTAGCCAGTCCTCATAATTCGGCCCGGTAAGCTTGTTTGCATCAAGTATGCTTCGTAGTGAGATTAGTGACTTAGACATTTTTTAAAATTCTGCATGTGAAAAATAACATTTTAGCAAACATTCATTTTATTAATTTTGCATACCAAAATAAATTTAGGTCTTTATTTTAAATTGGTATCTCCCACTATTTTCATCAAACTATATTACCCTCACTTATATAGTTCGGCAACATCTAATTAAAGATTTGCTAGTGAGAATAAGGATCCCATTTCAAATGTATATAACCTTGTGGATAGCACAACAAGCGATATACAAATAAATAGGTAGACAACTCTTATCAATTACAACACTATATAACTCCTTTTATTTTGCCTCTTAAATCATAATGGTCAAGTGTGTGCACATCCGAACTAAAATGATTTAAGTTAAGTCCAGCCTAGCACTTCCATAAATTCAAAAAAGAAAAATGTTCGTCCTTGTGGATAGCACAACAAGACTAGATCGTTCAATTTTCTTGATAAGCATCAAATGTGATTAATTAACATCTTAAATACGCAATACTCGCCTTGTGGATAGCACAACAAGCTCATATTAAATATTTAATACTCTATTAATTTATCATGCTAGAAGGCGACGTTCGATATTCCAAATATCATTGAACGCTTCAGACTTAATATTATTTCTTTGAGGGGTTTGTTATTATTTGTCTCATCTTGTTTAGCGCACATGCATATATATATATAAAATACGCGTCATTTTATTAAACATGCAAAGCATGTTTGCATAAAATATAATATATATAATATTTAGCATACAATATAGAATATTATATTCTACCCGGATTGATTATGGACTTTTATTCTAGTTTGGTTCACTAGGGCCACCAAGTGAACCAAAAGGTCAAACCTAGGAGTGCAAGAATTTAAATTTAAATATAACTATTACATTTAAACTCGGGCTCCATACAAACGGGTCTTCACGCGCTCCTTGCTCCTTGGTCTCCAATTTCTTCAAGATAATTCTAACTATTCTTATTACATTAAAATATTTAATTTAAATAGAAACCTTGATCAACAGTCAAGGGGAAGTACATAGGAAGGAGATAGAATTTTACATCAAGAAAAAAAAAATTAGAGAAGAAGAGGTACGCAGACCCCATTTAATAAAACCCATTCATTCAAGCATTCAACTAAAATAAAATCCAATCACATTGGTCAAATAGTCCATAATCAATCCCCATTTATTTTCATACATATCACCATATATATCAATAAATAAATATTCATCTCATGAATTAAAACATTCCATATATATATGAGTATCATTTAATGGACAATTTTAAATTGCATGAAATCCAATTTCAAGATTAAAATAAACTCTTTATTTTAATTATAAAATTATTTAGAATATAATATATAAATATATCATATTTATTTTTTAAAAAGAAGTTACCTTCTTTTATTAAAAGAGTCCTGCAGGTTTATTAAAAAAGTCCTTTCATGATGGGTCACCTTCTTTTTGGAGTAAGAAAGAGACAACACCTTTTCTTTGCAGAATTCAAGATTAGCACCAAAAAAAAATTGTGATTCGTCCCAAAAAAAGTCTTTTTTTTTAAAAAAAAAAATATATATATATAATTTTATACAATAAAATTATGCCCAATAAATTATTTTAAATACATACCCATATGTATATGAAATCAAAAATAAATTAATAATTGCATAAAGATTTGGCTCTGATGCCACTGTTGGGTTTGTACGAAATCGTGACGCAATCAAATTGCAAAAATTAGCGGAAGCATGGTATATCAGAGTTTAAAAAAAATTTCTACAAAACCATTACCCGGATCATCCTTTATGCAAATTATTAATTTAAAACGATAAATAAGAAGTTATGGAATCATACCCTTGTAGAACGAAGCTTCCACAGGTACTAGTTCAATTCCTTGTTCTTCGTGATCTCCTTGAATTTTCGGGTTAGATTCCTTTCTTTGATCAACGTTAGCCACCCAAGTGTTTGGCCTCTAGAGGTGATCCACCAAGGAAGATGAATTATCAAGAAGGAGGGTGTTTGGCTTAACCTTAGTTTTCTATCCTCTATAGAAAAGGAGTACTCTCCAACAATTGGAATTACATCAATCTAATATCTATTATAAGACTTCTCTTATATAGACATTGGTCAACCCTTCTAATCCTATTAGAAATGGGATTTCTTTTAATTAATTAAACTCCTTTAATTAATTTAGGCTTCCCACCACATGGGAATAATTAATTAAATTCATTTAATTAATTTGTCTCCTAATCTTATTAGGAATAAATGAGAGTACTAAATATTAAATTAATTACTAAACTCCTTTAGAAATTAAAATAATAATAATTGTAATAATATTAATAAGACTCCTCTTATTAATTTATATTTAATATTTCCAAAATATTAAATAATAAACATTAAGCTATTTAATTTATTCTATTACCATAGATTAAATTAATTATACTTAATGCATTATTACGATTATACCATTACCTTCTTAAATAATTATTCTTCCTTTTATGGTGTGACCCTTTAGGTTCTCCATATTAAACCGGTTGTGAATAAATCAATTAAAACAATTTTAATCTTATTTAAATAAATAAATTAAACTAATAATTTATTTAAATAAATAATATTTATTCTACAATAGGGATAAGCCTCCCTAGCGATCAACGACTTTCTAGATAATATAGATTTCAACATTAATCAAAAAGAACCTGTGAGTAAATAGTTACCGTACAATTCAATCCTTCCACCATACAATGTCCCAATTAAATATAAGACATGAATTTACTGTCAAGTCTTATTTTATTTAATTATATGTATTTCGATTAGAAAATGCACAACTCCAAATAATGCAAATTAGAAACTCCTTTCTAATTTCATTTCACCTTGGCCAAGGATTCCTGGGTTGTCATTTAACGAATCACATAGGACATATCTCCTCTTTTACTAGAGGTGGTAGATTCTTTATTGATCATTCATTATCTCCATATGTAACTCATTATACCCAAGCATACCCTATATATGCCTTAAAAGGTCTTAAGGAATAAGTCAAAGTATAATTTGTTACATACAAGATACTATGATGATCTCAAGTCCAAGGATTACTTGTACTACTATCACATTAGGAATTCCTTTTGACAGGCGAGTAAATCTCCATTAGGTATTCCATAGCGAATCACGTTCAGTGAACTTATTCTCCAATAAGCACCTACATACTTGCTTTAGTGTCTCCACACAAATGATCATGAGATCAATCATCCTCATCCAATGAGCAAGCAACATATGTACCAATCTATCCGGATTTACTAATCCCCTTTTTAGTAATCCCACGATTGGGAACTATTTTAGTTTTAAAACTTTCTAAGAATTTAGATCTCATTAGCATGATCATCATCATGATTCTAAAAGCATTGCTTAAAACTATGGGTTATTTACATATTATAAAAACAGCAACATGTAGATAATTAAATGCCTTTAATAAATGAATATTTTATTAATAAATAAATAAGATTGTTTACAAAGTACGTGCTTTATCATCATACATGATTGGCTTGTATGCAGACTACTATCAACCTCACCCTTTCTGAGGTGATTTTGAGACTTTGTCCAGGTTATGGAGCCAAATAGACCGGGTAGTGCTAGCAGGGTCACTTCAGGTGTGATGCGGAGGAGAGCTTCTGATGTTCCTCAGCCATGTCCAGCCCGACCACCTCGCTGTTTAGCTGAGCTGTGATTCGTCTGATCTTGGCAGAGATACCAGATGATGTGGACGACGAGGATGTCTCGTTTGTGGATCTTTCTCCAGCTCATGCTCCACGTAGGGAGCTTCCAGCCATCGTTATGCTGATTCAGGAGCTTCTGGGTGATTTGAGATGTCATCCCTTGATATACCTTCACGCCAATGAGGCTGACTGAAGTTTTCAATATGGATTTTTCTTTCTTTTGCCATTTTAGGGCACATGTTTAATCTGGACTTGCTATTTGATGCAGGTTCCCGGCTTCACGCAACCAAGGGGGAGCTACTTCAGCGTCTACTCCTTATATCATACTCTGCATCTGGAGTATCAGGCCATTATCAACACTTGGGGGTTTGAGGCCTTCTTTTCTATCCCTCCCCGTCATTGCCCCTGGGGTTATCTGAGGGCATTATCTGAGCGCTGGTCCCAGTCTCTCCATCTGTTGGATTATGAGGTGATGATGACACCGATGGACTGGCGGCTCATCACTGGGATAGAGTTTACAGGGGAGCCAGTGTCGTTGGTGGCTGATATTTCACCTGCTACCGTTTGCTCCCTTTTAGGAGTTCCTGCGATGGCCATCAAGGGTCGGACTGTCCGTTCTGGTCTCTTGAGTGTAGAAGCCAAGAGCGGAGCTTTGACTGAGCCTCTGTCTGATGACTAGAGGGTTAGAGATCGCATTCGTTGGCGACTATTCTTGGTGATCATCAGGGGTTATTTCATTGCAGACAACTCCTCAACGGTCTCTTTCGCTCTAGTCAGCGCTACTCGATACATGGAGCGCCTCTGCAATTTTGATTGGGGTACCTACACCTTCGCCTACTTTTTTCGAGGGATGCGCCTACACTCTGAGGGCGTGACGAAGGCTTAGCTAGGTTTTTATCCCTTCTTTCTGGTGAGTAATTTCTCTTTCACCTTTCAATTTTCCTCATTTATGTTTAACAATCTTTACTGAGGTCATTTAATCTTTGTATTGACAGTTCTGGGCATATGAGAGGCTTCCTTGCCTACGTCCTGCCACTACTTTGGGTCCGGAGACCTATCTGAGGGGATACCGTTGGCATCACTCCACTTTAACGGAAGTCCCTGTAGCCGAGGGATTTACCCACTCCTGCTTGCAGCTAGAGCTGTTGACTGCCGATTCTATCTTGTGGGTTCCTTACACCTTGGACTATCTAATAGTCAGGTTCGAGGATGGATTTTTGACTGGTCAGGAGTTTGCATTGTCCACTCATTGGATCCCTTTTTTGACCGAGGGAGGTTGGGAGCTCTATTTAGAAGAGTGCGCTATTCAGAGTGTCACGGGAGATATTTGCATTCCCTTTATTCCTCCTGTTTGGCATCATTGGCCATTAGCTAAGCCACTCACAGACATTCCCATGGTGGGCATAGATGGTTTTACCTTATCCAAGGGTCCTTACAGCCAGGAGGTATTTCATAGCTGGTGAAGTCCTCGCACTATCGGAGCTCAGACTCGTGCTACCCAGTTTATGGCAGACATGGTGTCGGGGTCTGTGATGTTGACAGACTGGATAGCTTGCCTCAGAGAACCTACTCATCTGGACCAGATTTTAGGATTGACCCAGCTGTTGGAGCGGGCTCACTTTTTCATCAGGCACCTTAGTCGGGATCCTTTCGAGGCAGATTCGTTTGATCCTTACAGCTCTGGGGCTGGCCCCTCAGCAGATCCATTTTTTGGCAGCTATGCAAGTGCTGATCCTCCTCTGTATCGACCGAACGTTCCCACTGGTCAAGATTCTATCACTCAAGAGGAGCTGCAGCAGGTCGATCGCTTGGAGACAGATATTATAGATTTCTTCTGATAGCTTTCTCGCTATATCTTTTGATAGGCCTCTGTTAGATATTGGGCGGCTGTGCCCCATTTCTCGTTATATCTTTTGATAGGCCTCTGTTAGTTGTTAGGCGGTTGTGCCCCATTTCCCTGTACTTTTTACTTTTTGTATTTTATGAACAAACAGAGATGATGTTTTTAGTAGATAGTGTATTTTAAAAATGCATGATGTTTTTTTATCTATTGCATCCTATTGTCATTTATCATTGTCATTATGCATGTATTATGTCATGGATATGCACTTAGACAAGTGAGTTTAGATGTAACCCCTTGATGGTCTCATGATATAATTATACAGATGTCTTCATCCATAGTGAGTCGTATCGAGCACTTGCCACATTTGTTGGTAGCATCTTCGCTGAGATCTTGGTATAACAGTCTGCCCCCCACAGCCAGAGGGACAGTTGATCAGATGCTGGGGCATTCTTTAGCCCTTTTAGCTTTTTCAGGTTCCATAGGGGTTTGTGGACGGCATATTATTTTGCTAGATACCCGAGCGCCAGATTTTCAGGTTTGGCCTTCATGAGTTTACTCCTAGGCTAGAGGAGTATGAGCGCCTCACAGGTTTGGCATTAGATATGCCTTGTGCTAGGACAGCCATTAGTGACATGAGGCGACCATTTATGACCATGACTGGTCTGAGACGCAGAGTCGTCACTAAGGAAATTACCGAGGGGCATGTGGTGTCCCTAGACTTTTTTATCGATCGCTTTAGCCTGCTAGACAGCTACGAGCGATATTCAAGAGACTTTATCGTCCCTACAGATAAGTGGCAGTTTGCACGTGTGGACGTTCTGCTGATGTGCGTCACAGCTTATTTTTACATGCCACTATACATGGACCACTTGGACACTGGCTTGGTGGTAGTGGTTCGTACCCTCAGACAGGGTTGTACTATCCTGCCGATGATATTAGTCGAGACCTTGATGTTGGCTACATTCTGCAGTACCCATCTAGAGGGTTTTTCAGGGGTAGCGTCGTTCTGCTGTACGTATGGTTCATGACACATTTGAGTCCTATTGGCACCTTCAAACATCATGGGTATTGCTTTATCATGAGATAGCTATGTCTTACTCCTTTCGGCCGGCGGAGTGTACAGATGCGGCGTTATGGTTGACCTTTCTATCGGCGATTAAGCATCCCTTTTTTATCTTGCCCTGCTCAGGGCTTAGTTCCCCTTACGGCTTCATAACTCATGTAGTTGGTATGGATTATCTGCACCTGGCGAGTTTGAGAGGGGTGACCACATATCAACAGCTGGCAGTCATGGGCCAGTTTGATCAGTTTCAAAGCATCCACCACTTTGAGGGTGCCATAAATCAGCGGATATCAGCTTAATCTTTATCGTTAGCTGACCTTATCAGGACTTATGAGTGTTGGACTCATAGGGAGAGGGCTGACTTTTCTACTAGCCATCCATATCGTTCTCCAGAGTACTCGGCATGGTTGGAGGCCAACATTGCACTGGCTGCAGTTATCCAGTCAGCTCCGAGCATTGATTCAGATGAGGAGCCTATAGAAGATCCTGATTCTCCCACTGAGGATCATTTGTTTACTGGTTTGATAGCATCTTTAGTTAGTGACCCACCGAGCATTCCTACTGGGACACATCCAGCTCTTATTGATTCACTAGCTTGGATAACCTTTGAGAGGGATCAGGCTAGAGCGCTGATGTTGACAACCCTTTCTAGCAGGGATACAGTTTTTGTTGATAGAGACGAGGCTCGAGCTACTACAGATGCAGTATTTGTTGAGAGAGAAGAGGCTCGATCAACCCGAGATGCAGCTTTTGTTGAGATTAAGGAGGCTTTGGTCGCCTGAGATACCGCTTATATTGAGAGGGATGAGGCTATAGCTACCTGAATTATTTCTATTACGGACAGCACTGCACTTAGATCATATACACACAGCCTAGTTGCAGATATGAGTGCTTTCATAGATGGTCATAGTAGCACTATGCATATGGCTATGGATATTCTTACACGTATGGAGATCGTGGAATATGAGCTTACAGCTGCTTCTCCATCTTCTGAGAGGGATGCAATGTTGGCACTGCTATCCCGTTTGTCCACGGGTTCATAGACTAGCTTTATTTTTCCTGCACATACTAGATCAGCCATTTTTGTCATGTACAGGATATAATGTATATATCAAATAGTATTATATAGTAGAGAAATATATTTTGATTCACTTCCCTGTTGGATATGTATTGTCCTTGCTGAGTGATTACCACTTCTTTCATGACTTGCTTGTCTTGATATATTATGAGCTTTTCCTTGATGGATTGACATTGAGATGTCAGAGAGTATCTCAGCAGGGCTTGTTGACCAAGGAGGATTGATATTATTTAGATTTTATAGGGTTTCGGTGTCTTGGGACTGATTTTTTTATTAGTTTTATTTTTTCCTTGAAGGTCAAACCGCACCATGAATGGCTACCTACATACTCCCGGGTTGAGGGAGATCAGGTCATTCGTAGTTCAGGCTTTTGCCTAAAAGGCTTGAAAAGAGTTTACTTTTGGTTTGAGCTTGGTTTGATGGGTTTTTGAAATTTTTGGTTTTGGTTTGAAGGGTTTTTGAACTTTTTGTTTAGTTTGACCGCACCGTAAATGGCTGCCTACATACTCCTGATTGAGGGAGATCAGGTCATTCGTAGTTCGAGCTTTTGTGAAAACTCGAAGTGATTTGATTGATTCGCAGGACTAGGATGATGGCTTGCAGGTGTTTCAGACATATTACCTTTTCACGGTGTCTGTATTGATGAGCTGGGGAAATTCGTTCCCATCCATTTCTTGCAATCTGATAGCTCCTCCTGTCAACATTTCTTTGACAATGAAAACGCCTTCCCAATTTGGGCCAAAATTTCCTTTGGCTTCATCTTGATTAGCCAGAACTTTATTCAGTACCAGGTCATTTTCTTTGAATTGTTGGAGCCAAACCTTTTTGTTGTGTGACCGAGCAATCCTTTGCTGATATAACTGCCCGTGGAAGATGGCTGTAGCCCTTTTTTCTTCTATAAAGGACAACTAGTGGTACCGCTCTTGCAACCACTGATCTTCTTCTATCTGAGCGTCTATTAACACTCTCAGAGACTCCATTTCTACTTCTATGGGAAGTACTGCTTCCATGCCATAGACTAATGAGTAGGGGGTAGCCCCAGTAGAAGTACTCATTGACGTCCTGTAATCGAGGAGAGTTAGAGGCAATAGGTCAGGCCATCCTTTGTAATTGGCAGACATTTTCTGCATGATCTTCTTGATATTTTTGTTGGCCGCTTCGACAGCACCATTCATCTTGGGCCGGTAGATGATGAAATTAAGATGCTTGATATGGAACTTTCTACATAAATCTCTCATCATCTGGTTGTTTAGGTTCTTGGCGTTGTCTAATACAATCACCTCCGGTTGTCCGTATCGATAGACGACATTGTTTCTGATGAAACCAATGATCACCTCTTTGGTGACTTTGGGAAAAGAGGCAGCTTCAACCCACTTGGTGAAGTAATCGATCATAGTGAAGATGAATCGATGACCATTGCTGGCTTTGGGTTCGAATGGCCCAATCACGTCCATTCCCCACATGAAAAAGGCTATGGCGAACTCATATTGTACAGTTCGTTTGGAGGAGTGTGGATGGAATTTCTATGGACTTGGCATTGGTAGCATCTCCTGACATGATCATCCCAGTTAGCTTTGAGAGAGATCCAATAATGCCCGGTTCTTAATATTTTCCTGGCCAGCGAATGACCCCTCATGTGTGGACCACAGACTCCACCGTGTACTTCATCCATCAGTCTCTGGGCTTGATCTATATCGAGGCATCTTAAAAGGCCTATCCCAGAATCCCTTTTATAGAGTACATCTCCGCTCAGATAGAACTTTGTAGCCATCTTGTGAATCTGCTTTCGTCCGGCTTGGCTTACCCCAGCGGGTGTAGATCCATCTCAGAGATATTCTTTTATATCTTGATACCAAGGTTATTTGATAGGAGGTATTTCATCTGATACTTCTCCAATGTAATTCCCATATGTCAGGGCCTTTTGGCTCTCGAATTTGATATCGGGAATTCTCCTCCTATCAGATACGTGTATCAGGGAAGCCAACATTGTCAATGCATCAGCGAAGTCATTCCTTCCTCTAAGGATATGGACAAAGGTTATCTCTTCAAAATCCATGGACATCTTGATAACCTCCCAGTGATAGGGCAGCAGATGCAATTCTTTGGTGTGATACGCCCCATTGGTTTGCCTAATGACCAACTCAGATGCGAGGGATTCAGATCTGATCTTCTTTATCACTGTCTGGGATATCATTGTTCATACCGTCGTAGTGCATCAGAAAATACATGTTGGCAAATGGGTCTCGTCCTTCATACAAGAACTTTTCTTTTCCCTTTTTGCTCTCCCCCTCAAGCTTTGGGGCTTTTCTCTCACTCATTTGTTTGACTGGAGGAAACAGCATACCTAACACAATAGCAGGAATCTTCCTCATTAGTTTCACAAACCCGACATTAGTGAGGTTTTGCAGTAGAATCGTGGAAGCAGGAACTTTTAGATGCTTGTATAGGTTTCGATGGTTTGACCCGGATGAATAGCCCACTCTGACGTTCCCTGACTGGCTCAGGATTTTTACTGGGCTCTTGATTCCTTGATGATTTTTCCCTAACCCTTCTCTAGGGCGAAAACCCAAGGATACCATTTCCTGACCAACTGTCATTACTTCAGGGGAAACTTTTGGTTTCAAAATCGGTGCCCCAATAGGTAAGTATTGAGTATTGCTCACCTCCAAAGCTTGAAAACTAGCAGGTTCAACCCCTTCATCTAGACTGATCACTAGCATGTCTCCCTGTATGCAGACAGGGTATTCTGGTTTGGCATTTACCGTGATTAGATTGCCATCAATAATGTACTTGAGTTGCTAATGAAGGGTGGATGGAACTGCTCCTGCCTTGTGGATCTATGGCCTTCCCAATAAAAAATTATATCTGGTGGTAATGTTGAGTATCTGGAAGGATATATAGAAGGTATGGGGACCAATCTCTAGTGGAAGCTCAATCTCCCCCACAGCCTCTCGGCGAGATCCATCGAAAGCCCGGATAACTACATGACTGGTACAGATCCGGTTTAGGTTGATCTTCATTCTTTCTAAGGTGTCGTAGAGACAGATGTTTAGGGACGATCCTCCATCTATCAGCACACCCCCGATCACATAACCTGATGACATCCCTGCTATGTGCAGTGACTTGCAATGACCCGTCCCTTCTGCGGGTATATCATCGTCAGTGAAAGATATCACATTATTGTTAAAGATGTGCTCTATCACATGACAGAACTTCTCAATATCTATCTTCTTTAGCAGATGTGCTCTCTTCAGTAATTTTGCCAGAATATTGCGATGATCTACCGAGGATAAGATCAGATCCAAGATGGATGTCTTTTTGGGTGCCTCTTTCAAGCTTTGCACCACTTTGATCTCATGATGCCCTATTTTACTGAGGAATTCTTCAATTCTATCTTCAGCCACTATCCCTTTAGCTTTAATGACTGAATTGATCACCCATTGAGGCAAGTACAGCGGGTTTTCCTTTGATACACTGGCAATGTTGTTTGTTGTTGAACCTTTATCCTTCCCATAGTTCCATGGGATTTTTTTCAGGTTGACTACTGGATACTGCGGTCTAAATGGAAATATCAGAGGTTCGGCCGCAGCCACCTTTATGGGATTCTTTCTTTCTTGGACCCATTTTCCTTATAGTATTAGGGGTGTTACGGCTGGGTCATTCTCATAGGAAATAATAGCCACTATTTCCTGATTCCATGCTATGTGAATAAAGAGTGCTTCCTCATCGAGATAACCACAATCCTTATTTCCTTTTATTAATTCACCACTTTCAATCAGATTCTGAATCAAGTGATGAATTCCCCAACAATCCTCGATGTCATGACCAAGCGCATTGGAATGATACTAACAGATCCGATCAGGCTTGAACTTTCTGGATCGAGGGTTCACCGGGGGTAACAAATCCTTAACCACTCCCTCATTGATCAACATTTGGAGGATTTCTTTCATATGCTGATTCAAATTAGTGAAATTCCTCTGGAAGGTGAATTCCCTATCAGCTTGAAACTTCTCTTCCTTGGCCACCTTATCGGCCCAGGGTTCACGTTCATAAATTTGGTAATGATCCCTCATAGCAATGGGGCTAATCTCAGGGGTAGGAGGACTTGCTTCTTACTGGTTTGTCTGATTTATCAGTTGTTTGGTTATCTGATGTTAATACACGACCAACTCTGCCAACTATCCAATCTGTTCCTTAATAGACTTGATTTCCTGTTCCATCAGGAACTGCCTTTCTGAGAACTCCCAGCTGTCTAGGCTATTGGTACTTGATTGAGTTGACTCTCCAACATAACGGAGGTATGTGGATCCTTCTCCATTCCTCGTGCTAATTATATTGACACTCTCCTCATTGTGTTAAGGAAGGGGATTATCTTGCACATGTGGTTGCTCTGGTTTTGTCACCACAATCTTTCCGTTATCTATCAAGTATTGGATTTTGTGCTTGAGAGACCAACAGTCTTATGTGTCGTGGCCCGGTGCTCCAGAATGGTATGCACACTTTTTACGTGGGTCGAAATTCTGTCCACATGAACTGGTGGGCGGAAGGAGCTGAACAATCTTCTTTTGTGCAGTCAGCAGTTTCAGCATATTTTCTAGTGAATCCCCTAAGGGGGTGAACGTTCTTCGACGTCTGACCTCTCCCATTCTTTGTAAGGGAGGGTTAGAAGGTTGTGCAGGAGCTTGAAAAGGGGAATAGTTTCTCCTTTGAATGGGCATGCTGCTCGAATTGCCTCTCTGATTTTATCCTTACAGTACTAAGGACACTTCTTCTTCCTTCATCTTATGTACTCTCCTAGGATTACTGCCATATCCTCCAGATTGGATATGCTCGGCCACCGCCTCCAAAGCGGTCAGGTCCTTGATTTTCCCAGACTTTAGACCCATTTCGGTCATTTCTCCATATTTGATCATTTTCGAGAATGGTTTTCCTATACCTGATAGGACCCTCTCGTAATACGGAGCTTCTTGAATGTCGATGAAGGTCAGGACTATCTCAGTCTCTGTCCTAGGTGGGGTAACTTGTGCCGCCATCCGTCTCCATCGTTGGGCATACTCTCTGAATGACTGAGAGCTCTGCTTCTTGACTTTGGTGATTTGATATCTGTCTGGGGCCATCTTAGACTGGAAGTTATATTAATTGAGGAAGGCATATGCTAGCTCTTCCTAGCTGTGAATTTTGGAATTATCCAGTCACGCATACCAGGCTCTAGCCTCTCCGATAAGACTTCTCTGGAACAATTGCATTCTGAGTTTTTTGTCCTCTACATAGGATCCGAGCTCTCCAATGAATATCTTCAAATGGGGTTAGGAATCTCCTTATCCATCACATTTTTCAAAATCAGGGACTTGGAACTTTTCTGGATAACGAGCCCATGGGAAAATACATAAATCTGAGTAATTTACGCTTTCAAATGCCCGAGTCCCTTTAATGGACCTGATTGCTTCTTCCATTTGTTGGTCCTTCTTTAGAATATCACCAGCTTCCTGCTCTCTGTTGAGGTTGATGATTTTCGGGGTTTTGTTTGTTGGATTCTAGTTTTGGGGCTTAGGTGTAATACCCGAGAATTTTATAAATAATTTTAGAATTTAAAACAAAGGTTATTGATATTATTTGTGTACATATATATATATATATATATATATATGTGTGTGTGTGTGTGTATGTGTGTGTGTGTGTCATGTGATTAATAATTGAATCAAGTATGTTGATGATACTGATAAGCTTACTTAAGCTCAAATGTTAAGACTTGTGTGGCATAATTAATTTTCTAATTGGACTAGTTGTGTCATTGATTTAATAATGTATTGGACTTAGGTTATATCCAAGCCCAACAACATTAATGTGGCATGCTTGTAGGAGTTAGGAGATGTGGCCCAATCAAAATGATATGTGCTAGATTAAATATTAGAGTCCATGTGCATTAGTAATGTGCCTAGCCCAATTGGATTTAGCTTGATATGGCCCAATGAGTAATATATGATGATGGATAAATGTATTGTAAGATCCCGACTTTTATGAAATAAAGGTCTAATTTAATTTATGATTATTATTCTAAAAATGTAAAAAATGGTAAATTGATAAATGGTCAAACCGACAATTAACTGAATAAGTGAGTTAATAAAAGAGGAAAGAAAATAATTTTTTTTAGAAGAGCAGCCCATGAGGGCGGCTGAAATCTGATAAAAGATGAGAGAGGAAGCTGATGGAAAAAAAATAAACAATTAAAGGTGGGAGAGCGAGAGTTGGTGGAGGACAAGAAAATAATAAAGGAGGAAAAAGAAAGAGAGGAGAGAGGGAGAGCCATCAGCATTCTTTTATTTACACTTCCTCCCGTACCAAATTGTTTAGAGGAATAAAAGAGAGAAAAGAGAAAAGAAATAAAGAAAGAAGAAGGAAAGAAAGGATTGAAGAAGAAATGAAAACAAAGAAGGTAAAATCAAAACCTTTGTTAATTTTTGGTTATTAATTTTTATGAAAATTTATGAAAAGAGGATATGTTATGCTTATTAATGTGTGATGGATTAAATTTGCATAAACATGAATCAAATGAAAGAAATCAAGAAATCAAATGAAAAACGAAATCTAAATTTTTTTTAGCAAAATTAGTTTGCTACCATGTTTTTATAAAATTAATATCTCCTTATGTATAATGAGTTAAGAGATGAGCCTTATATAAAAAGAAAGCTCTAGAAGTAAGATAATTATAAAAATTTGAATCACCTAAAAATTCCTTGTGGATTTGTCATGGTGACTGTTTGAAGGAAACTGGTCCGAAGGACTTATAGTCCAAAACATCAGTTTTCTTAAGCTCTATTGCGTGAATTATAATTCTTAATCCGACCGTTGGATCGTTGTAATTTTTGGATATGTTATACATATATAAGTTGATTATATGTTCACAAATTATGAACCATTAAAGATTAACATATGATTTGTTATGAATTTTAAGTGGTGACTGATTCAGAATTTTTGTAGCAGAATTTTCAGCAACATGCTTTAAGTTTTAAAAATGTATAACTTAATGATTTTAAATCCGATTTTGGTGATTCTTGATGCTAAATTGGAGTATTTGAAATCTAGTTTCTGTTAAAATTAATTATTTTGACAAATAATTTTTAATTAATGGTGATAATACCATAATAGTAGATTGACGCTTTAAAAACAAATTGTCATATATAGGTTCTTAAATTTTGTTATCAACTTATAAGTTTTGAAATATTAATTATGAAACTTGGTGGAAAATCCTATATTATTATTTCAGAGTTACTAAATTTTTTTGGAGAACTATTAAAGAGCTGGAGTATTTATTGAATTTTTAAGCTATTTAAAGTTAGTTTAGGAGTTAGTAGAAATTCATAAAAAAATTCTATGAATGAGGGAAAATTATGAAGTTTACTGAAAAATATTATAATAATGTAAGATTAATATTGATGGTGTTTCAAAGATATAAAATTATGTGGAGTTAGTATTTCTATTTTAAAGCTGTTAAATGATAGTTTATATAAATAAAAATAATTATAGAAAATTGTCGGATAATCCAAAAAATGTGAAAATTGTTTGGAAAATTCAGAATAATATTTTAAATATTTTAAAAGTGTTAGTAAGCTCATAAGGTATCGGAATGTAAACGCACAAGTAACGAATGAGTTATGATAAAAACAAAAATAACTACTATATCTGTTATAACTACCATAACTTCTTATCAAACCATTATTGCATTATCTTAAGGGGAACAAACATATATTCCGCTGCAGTCAGTTTAATCAATACTGACAAGTATTTTGAAAAAGAAAAAGTTTTAAAATATCTATTCAACCCCCCTTCTAGATAACTATTGTGCCTCTAGGTACTAACAATTGGTATCAGAGCAGGTTCTCTCAACTAGCCTATAAAGCTTGAGTAGATCCAATGGCACATCTGATAAGCGAGACCAAGACCGGTGGAGGCAGCAAGCCACCAATGTGCGACAGAGACAAATTTGCCAACTGAAAAGTTCGAATGCAAGCCTACATGGATTCAATAGATGATGATTTATTTGAAATCGTTCTGAATGGGCCCTATATTCCAACAAGGCTTGCACCAACTCCAGAAGATCCAAACAAAGGTCAAAGCAGAATGGACTGACAACGACAAGAAAAATGTCCAGCTAGACAAAAAGGCTAAGAATATTTTGTTCCAATCTTTAGAAGATAATATGTTTGAGAACGTGGATAACTGTAAAACTGCCAAGAAAGTCTGGGAAGCACTGCTCATCAGGCATGAAGGAATTGAAAAAGTCAGAGAAAACAAGCAATCTCTACTGACTCAACAGTATGAGATGTTTACCCATGTTCCAGGAGAAAACGTCACTTCCACTTATGAGAGATTTAACTTGCTGCTCAACTCTCTTCGAGCCTTTGGAAAGATTTATCCCAACAAAGATCTTATCATCAAGTTCATGAGGTCCTTACCAAGCAAATGGGATGCCAAAACCACTGCAATCAGAGAATCAAAGAACCTGCATGAAATGACTGTTCAACAACTCTATGGCAACCTTCTTACCTACGAACTAGAGCTGACTCAACGAGCAGAAACTCTGTCTGAAGGAAGAAAGAAGGATAAAAGAGTTGCTCTCAAAGCAACAGAAGAGATCTCCAAAGCTCATGAAGAACATGAATCTGCATCTGAGGAAGATGATGAAGAAGAAGTTGCAATTGCTGGTCAGAAGACTCATAAGGTTCATGCGCAAAGGAAGAAGTGGCAGACTTAAAAGATTCAACAACAACAGCAGCCAGGAGCAGATCAATGAGTTATGCTACAACTGCAAGAAGCCTGGCCATTTCATTGCAAACTGCAACAAACCTATCAGACCAGAGCTAAAAAGAAAGACAAATCCAAAGAAGGAGTTCAAAGGTTACAAAAAGCATCAGAAGAAAGACAAAGGTCTTGTAGCTGGAAGTTCAAGCAGTGACTCAGACAATGACACCAATGCTGAGTCTGAAGATGATGAAGAACCTCAAGCAGCTAACCTATGTCGGATGGCCAAAAATGCAAACAACAAGAAAAGCACTAAGGTAAGCATAGATGAGGTATTTGACTTTAACTCTCCTGATGTAGATATTGATGATTTAAGAACTTCACTACATGACATAACATCTGATCTGTATCAATACATGAAGTGGTTCAGAGTTATGTTTAAAGATTATTCTGGTCTTCAAAAAGAGAAAGAGAAAGTTCAGAAAGAACTGGAAACAACTCTACTCAGTTCTGCCTCTCTCTCTCTGTGTCTAAGTTTGAAGCTGAGAATAAAATCTTAAGACAGACCAATGAACTGAGCACACAAAGAGAGTTAAAACTAACCTCTAAGATTGAGAAGCTAGAAAAGACTATCTCTATGTGGAAAAGGTCTTCCTCATCCATGGACTCCCTGATCTCCAGTATGAGAAGTGCTTCTGACAGAACAGGTCTAGGTATTGGGGAATATACCCCAGAGCCAAATGTGGAAAAGATAAAGGATACGAACAATAGTAGTGTTTCTAATTTAAATAGAAGCATTGTATTTGTGAAATCCACACAGAAGGAAGAACCAGTGCAATCCTGCTCTTCTGATCCAAGTTATGTCCCAAGACACAACGGATCCCATGTTGGCCTAGGGTTCAGAAAAGAGAAGAGTAACTCAGTCACCACTGTCCAACCTCGAATGATCATGGAGTCAAGCAAAGCTGACTTCAAGAACCAACCAGGAAGGAATCGCGGTGTTGAGATTCACTCAGCACAAACCATGAATCCCAATGCTGCATGGAAAAAGAAAAATTAATATAAGAGTAAGGCTACCAAGTATCCACAAAAGTCCAAATGGAGAAAGAATCCACACACACACACACACACACACAAGCATGCATTATATTAGATTCTTTGTATGTGGTAGAAATGGTCAAAAAGATTAAATATGTTATCATAACACTCTGCATGGAAGGCCCAAAGTCAAGCAGATTTGGGTTCCTGTTGGTCCGACTTAGATGACACAATTAACGCGCAAGTATAAGCGGCCAACGAGTAATAAAGAGTAAGTACATATATCATTCCCACGGAGAATTAAATGACAAAAGGTCACCAAAGCACTAGCACATAATCATTTCAGTCTTATTTAAACGAGTGGTAAAGAGAGGGAATTAAAACTAAATTAAACTAGGCAAGGAATTTAACCATGCAATAAATAATCCTAAGGTAGAATCAAATAATGAAGATAAGAGATCCCAATTTCCCCTAATGATTCGCCTAAGTCAACACACTCCCAAGTCAGGTCAAATCAATCATTATAGTTATTAGCCGAGAACACAAAAGTGCGAGTAGGCCATCTTTCGATGCACCTAAACCATATCACGTGCAATCCACAGGTGATAGACGCATGTGAACACCCACATTACCTAAACCACTATATATTTATGTGATTTACAAATAATTAGGGTTTAAGGTCAAGTCCTCTATTGACTACGAGCGGCGTTTCGTTATATGTCTTCCTAAGCACAAATCATCCGTCCAACGCCAAAGTACAATCGCCTGCTACTGCGATTGGATCTAAACCTATATTTCATCTTTCAATCCCACATAGGTTATCACAGTAATTGGTTGCAACACAATTAAGCAATTAAAGCATACATCGCAATAGATATGCACATAGCAATCAAATAAGACCAATATGGAAGGGAAATCAACATTTACTACTCAAAAGGTTCCATTGGAACCTCAAAATAGATTTAAGGCATAGACAACCCAAATATATTATCCACAAGGTTGATAAACATCATCCGAATACAAATTGAATACAAGGGGAGTAAGAGATTGAGAAATGCAAATCTTGTATCTTCTCCAAGTGTTGGATCTTTGATGTCAATCCTAATTTCAATCTTCTTTAACTAATCTAACCCTAGAAACTACACTAACTAATTAACCCTAAGCTTACCTTAATCTACTCCTAATCTATACAAAATGGAAAGGAAAAGGAAGAGGAAAACTAGGGCTAGGGCTAATATGTGCTCCCTAATGGAGATCCTGAACAAATGAGGGTAATCCCCCTTATATGCATGCCTCTTCCTCTGTTTAATTCAAAAGTCAAACTCTGGGTCAAAATTGGGTTGGCGCAGCCGCGCGTAGAATAGGCTTGGATGGGGCGCGGCCGCGCGAGCAGGAAGGCTGAGAGTTCTGGTCTGGGGATCGGCGAGGACGCGCGGGCTGGCTGCCTTAACACGGCGCGGCCGCGCATGCTATGAATCTGCTGCATGGCTTCTAGTTTCTGCTGCATTAAATTTCTCTAGCACCCTTTTGCCATCTTGTATCCTTTTTAGCTCTTTTGCCTCTTCACAACCTCATTAAGCCGATTGACTTAACGCTTTGCCCTATCATGCCATCAATCAATCAAGCACTTTTTATCACTTTGCATCGTTCTGGCCTCGTGGCATCCTGGTCTATAGCCATATCACCCATGCCATCTTCATGCCTTAAGCCACTTTCTGTGCGTTGCTCCATAAACGCGTTCTTTTGCCCTTTTAAGCTCAATGTGCACTAAAGGAGTTCCTAAACCTGAAAATCACAAAACAAAAGAAAAATATATTAAAAACACTGGATTACTCGAGTTTAAGTAACGAAACAAGCTGATTACTATCCAATAAGTGGTAATAAAACCACTTATCAAATACCCCCAAACTTAAATGTTACTTGCCCTCAAGCAACCAAAACAAAACTAATCACATGATGTAATGCAGTATATACAATGTATGCAACCTACGCTATCATGAATGCAAATCCAGGTTCCTAGTCAGTATTGAACTTTCAAAGCAATGCCTCAGAAAACCACGAGATAGTCGAACAGATAAGCTACCCAAAACAAGACCATAAGGCATATTCTGCAAATCCAAAACTGTCATCACTGATGTATTGTGCGTTATGTGCCTAGTAACCCTTCGACATAATTTTAGATAAATAACTCACATACTATGCTTCTTAGGGGAAAAAACAAGTTTTAACTTAAGAAAACATTAAATCATATAAGTTCTAACTAAACCATACATTACTAGAGTTAAGAGTCAACAGGGGGTTTTCATTAAGCTTTTATTACCTCACGAGGGCGAATTCGCACTTTCCCGTGTACACAATCGACTGTGCCATGCCTAGTCCTCTTAGGATTTTCAATGATATTCATGTAGCGAGCTTTCGACCAACGACTCCCAGACCAGACGGTCTTAGGGCGCTGGGTGTAGAGACACCCCAAGAGCTTACTTGCTCGAATATCAAAGGCCACAGAACTCGACGTAGCCGAAGTGTTTATTCTATTTTTTTCTTTTTCTTTTTCTTAATCTTTTCTTTTCTTTTCTTTTTCTTTTTATTTTTCTGCAAGGGAGTGCGTCTTACGCTCCATCTCCCCGCATAAATCATGCATACCCCCTGTTTCCCCCCAAACTTAAGCTTTTTACAGTCTAGTTATTATCATATGAGAACTGAAATTCTTTCATTAAAACACAGATTTCCCACCAGAAGATAAGTATGTGAAAATTTAAACTTAGCATGTCATGATGGTTACTCTAACGTGCTAACTGGCTACACAATATTTGACAGATAAGGATTTATATATATAACAATACTATCAAGCTTAAGTCTCAAATCAGTTCAAAAATCAAGTGAATTCAGTTTCCTCATAGGCCAAATACATAACTAACCAACTAAAACTGGATTCATGTAATATGTCCTACACAGAATGCAAAAACAGAATGCAAAAATTTTAAAATTTTGACAAATTTTAACAAAATACGACCTATATGCACTATACAAATAAACACAATATGCAAAATGAAATGAACTACCCTATATACAAAATAAAGCCAATACCCCCAAACTTAAACTATTCAATGTCCTTATTGAAGGTAAAGGTAAAAAAAAAGGAACTCCCCTATTTGGCTTCTGATGCTGCATGAAATGAAGTGGCATCCTCTTAGAAGTTTCCGCGTCTCTCTCTGCTCTTGGTAAAATAAACCCCGCTCAACACTATACTCAATGAACCAACCCAACTCCATATCAATCTTGCTCTGCTAGAGATCCCACACTCAATATCTCAATTGATCAGGTTGAGAGGATGAGGTGGATGAGAATTGGTACTTTGGATTGAGGAGGTAGGAGGTTTTCAAAACTAAGGCTTGTAGTGGAGGGGATTGCATGAGATGGAAGAGATGGGGGATTGTATGAAGGAACTTGAGGGTTTAGGATACGAGGCTTGTGTGCTGCTGATAATTTACATGAAGCGATGCCCCCCCCAAAATCTGTAAGATTTTCCTTAAGACAGGCCCAGTTTATGTGTGGCGCGGCTGTGCGTGGTAATGCCTTGGATTGGGCGCGGCCGCGCGGACCATCAGATTTTGTTGCTGCAGATTTTTGGCATGAACTGAGGTTGGCTTTTGCTTTTCATTCATTCTGAGCAGCCTTTGACCTGAAATACGCAGACAATACTTATTAAGCCCTCCTAGACTAACAAAAGTATATAAAATCTATTTACATCAAGAGAATGAACATGGAATGATATATGCATTTATATTCCCAAAAATTCTCTAAAGGCGTATATGCAATGCAAGTGCATCAAAAGTATGCTATAAGCTTTGTAATCCCAAAAATATACGCATTCATGCCTAAGTTCAAAAATGTAGGCAATGAACTCCTAATTCCTACAGTATGCAAAAATTTAAACTAAATATTAACTAATAAGAATTAAACGAGGGGGAGGGAAATGTGATAGAAAGCATGTAAATGGAGAATTAAATAGAAAGATAGAGAGAGAGAGAATTGATGGGGTGCCTCCCATCTAGCGCTTGATTTATAGTCCTCTAGCTCGACTCTGTCTGACCACTGCTATCCAACTCCCCGACGGTATTGGAGAACCCCTCCATCCATCAAAATTGCTATGTGACTTTGGCGGCTTCCTAGCAGGAGAGGGTGCAGATTTAAACTACCTAGCACATGAATGAACAAGGATTCCCCGTACTGAAGGTCGGGGGGCTAGGCAAGGGTTCCGTTGTGTATGTGAAATGGTTTGGGCTTTAAGGTTCACACAACACAATGGTTTCTTCTTCTATTCTCTTCTCTTCTGACCACCATTGTTTAAAGCTTGCGGACTCTCTCATATCATCGAGATCCGGCTCTTTAATATGGCTACCAAGGGGGCAAGGATGTGCAAACTTGACTGGAGTCTCAAACATCGGTGGAGAAGGCTCTTGGGGGATTATCAGTATTGGTTCATATTGTTCCACATCCCCAATTATCTCCTCTTATTCCATTGCCTTCGGCTCGTCCAGTTGCAATTGCACTTCAGATTCTCTATCAGTTTCTACACCCATGTCATTGCACCACGTAGTCTGGGGATCATAACTTATGGCTTCAGTCATTGGAGGTACACGATCATGCATTGTTGTCTTTTGTTCAAATACCTTGTCTTTCCTTAATGCCGTGCTAATCTGCTCTACCCAAATCTGAAGATCCTTATTTGATTACTCTTGCTCAATCAAGATCTTCTTGTCCACTTCATCCTCAGAATCCATGTACTAAATCTCACTGGAGTCTTGAGGTCCTTTGCTCACGACTTCCACTACTTGAGAGAGCTAATTCTGAAGATTCTGAGTCTATATCCCTTGCTCAATCAACTCCTCTTTCATCAAGGCCATGTTATTCTGATTTGCCCAATTCTGGAGATTCTCGCTTAACTGCTCTTGCTCAACTGAGGTCTCCTGTGGTAATGCTATGAAGTTTCCCCACATATTTTCCAATCCTTCCCATTCAATTTCAGTCTCAGGATCCATGTACTGTGGCTCGTTTGTTGAAGGATTGTTGATTAGGGCCATCTGTTTCAGGAAGTTTTGGTTCGATTCTTCTTGGCTCCTAATCATCTCTTCTTGGTTTTCTAAGCTTTCATACATGAAGTCCATTGTTGACTGTTCTCCTTGTAAACATGGGGATTGATAAGTGGGTTCGGGTGCACAATTTGGACTTGGCTTGCATTGTTCTTGATAGCTCACAGTATGGGTCAGAATCCGTTGTTCTTCCTCTATCATCAAGGCCTTGCTAATTTGCTCTGCCCAGTTCTGGATATTCTTAACTGACTTCTGTTGCTCAATCAAGATGTCCTTCAGTGATATGTCACCTCCTTCCTCCAATCTTGCATTTTCTATGTCACCCTCAAAATTATATTGAGGCTCGTAAACTAGAGTCTGAAAAGTGCATTCTGGCGCGTAAACGGGATTTGGATCCTAGTACTGGTCTTGATAATAGTCTGATGAAGGGTTTGCTGAAGGGTCTGGGTAATACCCCCAATCTGGCTGATAAGTGGGATAAGGTTCAGTGTAGGAATAACCACCCCCATACTGCTCCTGGCCATAACTGATAGGCTCCTGATGGCTCGTGTAGCTTCCAGCACCATAGTCATAAGAAGTAACTGGCTCTCGATTCCGTTGGGCTAAAACAGTATCCAACTTCCTAGAGAGAACCTCTAGTTGTGCGAAAAGTGTTGCAATTGGGTTGACGCCATCATTGTATGCTTCCCTTGGCTGCTCTTACCTTGTACCATTCCATGGATAGAAATTTAAGTCCATTGTACCTGAGAAGAGAATAAATGAAGAGAATTAAAACAAAAATTAAAATTTTAAATTAAGACTAATCTGATTAAAACTAATATTGGCAAACAGTTATCGAATAATTCCCTGCCAACGGTGCCAAAAACTTGTTGGTCCGATTTAGATGACACAATTAACGCGCAAGTATACGCGACCAACGATTAATAAAGAGTAAGTATAGATATCGTTTCCATGGAGAATTAAATGATAAAAGGTCGCCAATGCACTAACACATAATCATTTCAATCTTATTTAAACGAGTGGTAAAGAGAGGGAATTAAAACTAAATTAAACTAGGCAAGGAAATTAAACATGCAATAAATAATCCTAAGGTAGAATCAGATAATGAAGGTAAGAGATCCCAATTTCCCCTAATGATTCGCCTAAGTCAACACACTCCCAAGTCAGGTCAAATCAATCATTATAGTTATTAGCCGAGAACACGAAAGTGGGAGTAGGCCATCTTTTGATGCACCTAAACCATATCATGTGCAATCCACAGGTGATAGATGCACGTGAACACCCACATTACCTAAACCACTATATGTCTATATGATTTACAAATAATTAGGGTTTAAGGTCAAGTCCTCTATTGACTACGAGCGGCGCTTCGGTATATGTCTATCCTAAGCACAAATCATCCGTCCAACGCCATGTGAACGTACAATCACCCGCTACTGCGATTGGATCTAAACCTATATTTCGTATTTCAATCCCACATAGGTTATCACAGTAATTGGTTGCAACACAATTAAGCAATTAAAGCATACATCGCAATAGATAAGCACATAGCAATCAAATAAGACCAACATGGAAGGGAAATCCACATTTACTACTCAAAGGTTCCATTGGAACCTCAAAATAGATTTAAGGCATAGACAACCCAAATATATTATCCACAAGGTTGATAAACATCATCCGAATACAAATTGAATACAAGGGGAGTAAGAGATAGAGAAATGTAAATCTTGTATCTTCTCCAAGTGTTGGATCTTTGATGTCAATCTTTGCTTCAATCTTCTTTAACTAATCTAACCCTAGAAACTACACTAACTAATTAACCCTAAGTTTACCTTAATCTACTCCTAATCTATACAAAATGGAAAGGAAAAGGAAGAGGAAAACTAGGGCTAGGGCTAATATGAGCTCCCTAATGGAGATCCTGAACAAATGAGGGTAATCCCCCTTATATGCATGCCTCTCCGTCTGTTTAATTCAAAAGTCAAACTCTGGGTCAAAATCGGGCTGGCGCGGTCGCGCGTAGAATAGGCTTGGATGGGGCGCGGCCGCGCGAGCAGGAAAGCTGAGAGTTCTGGTCTGGTGATCGGCGAGGGCGCGCGGGCTGGCTGCCTTAACACAGCGCGGCCGCGCATGCTGTGAATCTGCTGCATGGCTTCTGGTTTCTGCTGCATTAGATTTCTCTAGCACCCTTTTGCCATCTTGTATCCTTTTTAGCTCTTTTGCCTCTTCACAACCTCATTAAGCCGATTGACTTAACGCTTTGCCCTATCATGCCATCAATCAATCAAGCACTTTTTAACACTTTGCATCGTTCTGGCCTCGTGGCATCCTGGTCTATAGCCATATCACCCATTCCATCTTCATGCCTTAAGCCACTTTCTGTGCGTTGCTCCATAAATGCGTTTTTTTGCCCTTTTAAGCTCAATGTGCACTAAAGGAGTTCCTAAACCTGAAAATCACAAAACAAAGGAAAAACATTTTAAATGCACGGGATTACTCGAGTTTAAGTAACGAAACAAGCTGGTTATTATCCGAATAAGTGGTAATAAAACCACTTATCAGTTCCCAAGGGTACTAACGTCGTAGGACCCATGGAAGTCTGGGTACCAACATGAAAGCTTAACCTATCTGCAGGGACTAAACACCACGATCACAACATGGTATCTGGACAGTGGTTGCTCAAGGCACATGACCGGGAACAAAGCCCTTCTGTCTGACTACATGGAGAATGAGGGACCAACAGTTATCTTTGGAGATAACGGCTCTGGCAAGACAAAAGGATATAGCTCAACTAGGAATAGTGCTGTGTCCTTCAGCAAAGTGGCTTATGTAGATGGACTAAAGCACATCCTTCTTAGCATCAGCCAACTCTGTGCCAAAGTCCATCAAGTCACTTTTCTCAACAATCAGTGTCAAGACAGAGATCTGGAGACATCTTCTATTAAGCTGACCGGAACAAGAGAAGGAAATGTCTACACTATTAATCTTGCTCAACTAAGTTCTGATGAGGCAGTATGCTTTCTTGCTAAAGCCTCTGAAGAAATAAGTTGGCTTTGGCATAGGAGGTTATCCTATCTCATTTTCAAGAGCATGTCAAAACTGGCCTCCAAAGATCTTGTAGCAGGTTTACCTAAGTTCAGCTTCGTCAAAGAAAGGCCATGCAACGCCTGCCAGCTTGGAAAGAAAACAAGGAGCTCATTCAAAGGCAAAGAAGTCAACTCAATTGACAGGCCCCTTCAGTTACTTCATATGGATCTTTTCGGGCCAATTCCAACTGTGAGCCTTGGAGGGAAGAGATACTCACTAGTCGTAGTGGATGACTACACCAGATTTACATGGGTGTTCTTTCTTAATTCTAAAGATGAAACAAGCTCCCAACTGATCAAGATGTTCAAGCTGGTGATGAATGAAAAAGGAGAGACAATCAAGGCAATAAGGAGTGATCATGGTAGAGAGTTTGACTTCTCAGAAATGGATCAGTTTTGTGCAAAAAATGGCATCAACCACAACTTCTCAGCTCCATGAACTCCACAGCAAAATGGAGTAGCTGAAAGGAAGAACAGAACGTTGATTGAAGCAGGAAGAACTCTACTAGCAGCAGCTCATCTACCAGAATATTTTTGGGCAGAAGCCATCTACACAACATACTACACTCAGAACAGGTCTCTTGTTCACTCTACGTTGAAGAATACTCCCTACGAGCTGTGGAGAGGAAGAAAGCCAAATGTCAATTATTTCCATGTTTTTGGCTGTGCATGCTACATTCTCAACAATGGGAAATAATATCTGACTAAGTTTCAACCCATAGACAACAAAGCCTATAGAGTGTTCAACAAGAAGACACTAAGTGTTGAAGTCTCGATCCACATTATCTTTGATGAAACAGACTCCGATAAGTCTGCACCACAAGGCACTGCGATCGACGATTCAGACACCACGATTGAGGTGGTGGAGCCCAACACCATGACCGTAGTTCTAGAAAGTGGAATCGTCGAGGCTGAAGATGAAATTGTAGAGAGAACTGCACCAGACAACAATTCTGTACAACAAGAACTAGAAGTTAATCTTGAAGAGTTCAGACAAGAAGGCACCAGAACAGATGTTCCAGTAGGGAACAGATGGGCAAGAGATCACACCCAAGACCTAATCATTAGAGATCCAACTTCTAGGATCAAAACAAGGTTTGTAACTCAGAATTATTTGAGCTTTCTGTCTCAATAGAACCCAAGAAGATAGAAGATGCAATGGAAGATTCAAGCTGGATAGAAGCATTGTAAGAGGAGCTGAATAGTTTGAAAGAAGCAAAGTCTGGAGATTAGTTTCTAGATCAAGGAATCACCCAGTCATTGTCACCAAATGGGTCTTTAGAAACAAGATGGATGAAGATGGGGTGATCACAAGGAACAAAGTAAGACTGGTGGCTAAAGGTTATTCTCAAGAAGAAGGCATTGACTACGATGAGACCTTTGCACCTGTTTCCAGACTTGAAACTATCAAAAATTTTCTTGCATTTGCTGCCCACATGAAGTTCAAAGTCTTTCAGATGGATGTCAAGAGTGCATTTCTGAATGGTGAACTTCAAGAAGAAGTATATATGGAACAACCTCCAGGTTTCATCAATCCAACTCTCTCTAATTATGTCTATAGATTAGACAAAGCCTTATATGAACTTAAACAAGCACCTAAAGCATGGTATGAAACACTGACTAACTTTCTTTTTGAAAAAGGATTCACTAGAGGTAGAGTAGACACTACATTATTTCTTAGGAAGCACAAAAATAAAGTTTTACTAGTTCAAATATATGTAGATGATATTATTTTTAGTTCTACTGATGAAAATCTGTGCAAGATATTTGCCAAGCTTATGCAGAGCAAGTTCGAAATGAGCATGATGGGTGAGCTGAATTTCTTTCTTGGACTGCAATTGAAGCAGACTGATGAAGATATCTTCATTAACCAAGCCAAGTACATCAAAGACTTACTTAAAAAGTATGGCATGGAATCAGCCTCACCCATGAAAACACCTATTGCTCCAGCAACTAAGCTTGACAAAGATGAGAAAGGTAAATGTGTTGACATAACTCAATACAGAGGTATGATAGGCTCCTTTCTTTACTTAACTGGCAGTAGGCCAGATATAATGTTTGCAACATGTATATGTGCTAGATTTTAAGCTAATCCTAAGGAAACACACTTAATTGCTATAAAAAGGATTTTTAGGTATCTCAAAGGTACACCCTACTTGGGACTTTGGTATCCTAAGGAGTCCTCTTTTGAATTGACAGGATATTCAGATGCTGACTTTGCAGGATCCAAAATAGATAGAAAAAGTACCAGTGGCACTTGTCAACTGCTAGGAAATAGACTAGTGTCCTAGTTCAACAAGAAGCAAAACTCAGTTTCAACTTCAACAGCAGAAGCTGAATTTATTGCTACAGGTAGCTGTTGTGCTCAAATCTTATGGATGAAGAACCAGCTAGCAGACTATGGGTTTGATTTCAAATCTATACTTGTTCACTGTGATAACACAAGTGTCATAGCAATAACATATAATCTTGTCATGCATTCTACGACTAAGCATATAGAGATAAGATATCATTTTATTAGGGATCATGTTCAAAATGGAACTATATCTCTGCATTACATCCCTACTGAAAATCAACTTGCTGATGTTTTTACAAAACCCTTAGATGAAACCAGATTTAATAAATTAATAACTGAGTTAGGTATGTTAAATTTATAACTATGAATTCTATGCTCTAGTTGGTGCTAACCATGCAGATAGAAAGGCTAAGTCAAAATCGTAGAGACGACTAAGAGAAACCACGATTGTCGAGTGATCTAGACATGGCAAAAAAGCTCACTGTGGTGACAGCATTATCAAGCTAAGCAATCCTTCTGATAAGTGCCTTAGTGACAAACCTGATCCTTAGTGTACATCTAAGAGGTTGGCCCTTCTTGAGTAACCTTAACCCAGAAAGGATGCTATTTCAGGATGCATCACAGAAAATCGTAGAGTCAACGGTCAAGGAACAAGCTTAGCATGGAACTCAATAATCGTGGAGTGCTTCTCGACAATCGTAGTCCTCTCAGAAGGACTCACTAGCTCAGGGGGAGCTAAGGGCAGAACCGAACTTTCCATGTGACTTAAGACCATGGAATCCTGCAGAACTCGACATGTGTCCCACTCTGCAAATCATATGGAGGGAAGTTATAATTTTATTTTGAACTACTTTTTGATAGTTTATCTTTAAATTTCAACAGTTCATCTCTCTCTCTCTTTCTCAAACGAAACCCTAAGCTTCAAAAAGCTAAGCCAAATTTGTTTGTCACAGGTTAATCAACAAAATTAATGGATGTTTCCAATATTATTTCTGGATACCAGCTATGCTTTGACGAGTTCAAGAATGCTGACCCTGAGTTTCATAAGATTCTGTCACTTCTGAAGAGAGCTGGCCTCGAAGAAGCTCTGAGCACCAGCACACTGATTTACCCAAAGCTGGTGAAGGAGTTTTACTGCAATGGGGTCTTCGAAGGCGACGTCATCACCACCATAGTCAAGGGCGTACAGATTCGACTCAACACTGAAAGCATAAACCTGGCCCTAGGTTTTAAATCTAAAGGTCTTCTGTTAATAGATGTCATCGACTTCCATGAAGGTCTACAGAAGATGCACTACTCTATGATTGTAGGAAAAAATGGCTATAAGAAGAAAAAGTTTCCACAAAAGTATGAGTTCCTTGCTGACATTGTTGAAAAATGCATATGTTGCAAGGGCTCTGGTCACGATTCTGCCAATGAGAAGCAACTGAAGCTTATGACAGCCATCTGTTTCAAAATCCAACTCAACTATGGGGCTTTGATGATGGAATGGATTGGGTAGTGGATGCTCAGCCCAATGAAGACTAAGAGCTCTACAAAGATGCTCTATAGGAGGTTCATCAGCATAATCCTGCAGTCTGCTCTGGGTGACAAGATTGAAGATAAAAAAGGTGCTTCTATCAATCCCAACAAAAAGAAGACCCATCAGCTGTTTCAGAATTGGAAGAGGAATCTAGCAGAAAATGTGAAGATGATGTCTGCAAATTTATCTGCTATAAAGGAAACTGGGGAGGAAGAAGAAGTCAACCAAGAAGAACTGTGATGCCCTCAAATTTGGACCACTCGCATCTCGAATTCGATTTGCCACGTTCTAAATACTCAATGACTAAATAACATCTCACGCAATAGAAATATAAGAATAGATTACATTTATTTAATATAATCATTCATGTCCCAAGGTCTCGTAACTTAAACATCTCATACATAGCTTAAACATATCTTAACATAACTAATACAAAATACGAATAAGGTTTTAATACATCATCATAATATTTCTAATTAAGTGCAAAGCTACTCCGTAACCTTGCCCTTGCCTTTATCAGTGCCCGAGGGTCCGCCTTGCTCTGCCTTAACTATAATATTTTTAGGGAAAAGCAAGAATGAGCAACAAGTTTGCTCAGCAAGTAATATAACAATAAGGGGTTAATATAGTTTTCAATTCCCAAGGGTATAACAATAAATGATAGTTCGAGAATAACAAGAAGTATTGATAGTTCTCAACAATAGTCGCTAAGGACAGAAAGATATCAATAAGATTCAAGGTTTAACCTTTTCACAGTTCAAGAGAAATGAATACTGAGCAGTTACTAAGGACTATGAACTTCTACTAGAATTAATAGTAATATGCTGATAATCCATTTAAAATAAGTACAACAGGTGATTAGCCTAAAGTACCCTACGTCATGCATAACATTTAATCATACTCAGGTGCGCACGTCGGTCTCCCGATAAAAATAGTTTCCCCTTCAAAAGGGTTGTTCATCTCAGTCAATTATAAGATTCCGCACCAATCAATTGGTTTGAATAGCTTTCTAGCATATGATATTAGTCAAGCCGAATCAAATAGCTTAGACACTTTTGTAATGCATTTAGGAACGATAAGTTCAAATGCTTGCAACAACATCCAGATATAAAGTCAATGTTCGAATAATAACGAATGGCAACAATTCGAATTTATACACTATGTAAAGTGAAATGAGTTAAGGAACTTGCTCAATAAAAGTAAGGTCCGAATACTTGCATTCAATGCCAATTTCAAATGAAGTTAGGATACTTGCTCAAAAGAGATAAGGGTTAGATACTTGCACAATATTTAAAGTTGTGTAAGATAGAAAACTTGCCTTAAGCGTAGTTTACCAAAGTATAGCTTATCATCATTTTTTGAATCCTATTATAACATAGTTACATATATATACGATATCTATTAGTTACACAATTTAACAAAATACATTATCTCATACATACAATTAACATATACATTAAATCTTATTGTATAGCATCATCTTGAATCATTACACTTAATCGATTATATCTTTACTATCTTTAGAATTCCTTTTATAAGTTAAACATCTTCATAGTATATCATTATCACATATCAATACCAATCAGGCTCTGTTTAACAGCTTAGAGTAGTACTACAAGTAAACTGCCAAAAACAGAAACAAGCAGAATTGTCCAGATTAGAATGCAGGCTGGCTCAGCTGCGCTCTTGTTAGGCTTAGGGACGGCGCAGCTGCGCTGTCTCCTGGCTAGACCAGAGTTAAGCTTTGCTTTTCCTGGTTTTTTCCCATTCATAAGCATACATAGATATTACCACATAACATATACGCATATTAAAGGGTTCTTTTCAAGTTCAGCTTACATGTTATAGTTCTAGATTAGTATTGAGGCCAACTAATGGTCATGAAATCACAAGGCCTACTATGTTCGCCATACATACAAGTGAGGTGGTCATATAATCTGTAATATGCATGCTCACAAAGAACTTCATTATATACGTATAACTAGCATCATTTATTGCTTTAAAATATGTCTAATTCATCCTTGACTAACTTTCATAGTGTCTAACAAGGTGTGTGCACATATAGGCCATCTTAGTGATGTTAAGGGTACTAGCATGCATGTTCAAAAATATCAGAATATAGTTACACTGCATTCATGCAACTTAGTTGGCAAAAAGTTTGAGTTTTGCTTTCGAAATCATTTTCCACTTAAACCATGTATTCTAGTGTATACTCAACACCTTAGACTCCCATTTCATGCATATCTAGACCATATAAACATGCTTAAAAAGTTAGAACATAAACATCATGGTATATGTCAAAGTTCATTTTCAAAACAATAAGTTCATTTATTAAACGTATACTAACAAAGTCAAGAGCGTTCATGCTATGTCAAGGTACATATTCATACATGTTAAACCTGTTTTCATGCATGTCTAAGTGATACCAACAAGTTAGAACTTATCAGATTGTAACAGAAAGTAAGGTTCATAACTGGTGCCTGACGCAGCTGCGATGTTCTAAGTTGTGGGAGCGGCGCAGCTACGCTGCTCCAGAAACAGACTTAGAACAGCAAACGGTGCAGCTGTGCCATTCTGAACTGCAAGGAGAGCGCAGCTGCGCCATACCCTAAACAGTTCAGAAAGGCTTCTGTAACGGCAGAACACAAACCCAAACATGAAATTCTTCACGAAATATGCTAATTTCTAACCACATTACATTCCTAACATGCATACTAACTTAGTAACATGTTTACAACAATCCCAAATCCAATTAACATGAATTCATGCATAATCAAGAATGTAAAAATTTGAAGAATGAAGAACAATGAGAGTGTACCTCTATTAAAATTCGTTTGCTAAGCTTGCTACTAATTGCTTCCTAATTTCTCAGACTTCTCACCACTGATATATACTCACACTAGCTTTACTTAATAGAAATTGCAACAATTGAAATCAAGTAATAGAGAGCTTTATTTATAGAGGATTTGTTACACAGACAATGCTATTGTCCACCAATTCAAACTAATGTGGAGAAGAAGAATTCATTGGTTAATGGAGAGTAGTTGGTAGAGTTGTTAATTTGCACTATTAGAGCCACTCCCCATATCATGATTGCTATAATGCTGATTTTGAGAAGAAGAAGTAGGCTAGCCTTTTAGCCATACACGTGAGTGAGAAATGAAAACCATTTTGGGACAAAGCTATTAATCTCAACAATTGGCAACATGAATTAAATACAACACTTAGGTTTAAATTCAATTAGAGCCACAATGTAGCTTTAATGAGGAAATAATGTTACATAAAGCAAGTTGAGGGTATATATCAGTACACATAATATAATTCATGTACATTTTGGTAATACCGAATATAATCTAATTGAGTATTATCTTTCCTCATTATCATAAACTTTATTATTTTAATTATATTTACTTATTGAAATATTAATTAAATAACAATTATTTATTTAGTCTAATTTATTATTGCACCAAGTACACATTTAATGTACATTACATAACATGTTGTCACATAACATCATTATGCAACCTATATAATTCATTCAATTTTACTATATAGTTTTATATATTATATAGTCACATTAAAGTGTGACACTACACTTCCTTTTTAATTGAATGTAGGTACTATATATTATACGATTAATTATCGCATATCTTGCACACAACAATTAATTGAATAAACATTAATCTGTTATATTAATTAATTATTTACTCATTAATATGCCATTAATAACAATTAATTAATAATATAATATTAATTAATCATTTACTTATTAATTCCTCTATTCTTTAATTAGTTTAAACCATCATCATCATCATTTCCATCCTCATGCCACACAAGGCATTCTACGAGTTCATCGCAATTCTCCATATTTTCTTAATTATCATAAATTCAATTCAAAATTAATTGAATTACTCATCTCATGACACATAAACATTTATATTCAAATAAATATTCACATTATTATTAATATCAATATTCATATTTATTCATAAAATTCTCGGGAATTACAAGAACCCTTGGCTCTGATCAGAAAGAGCAAAGGGAAGAGAAAGGTGAATGAAGTTGAGGAGCATCAAGGCTCAACTACTGATGCACCCCAAGGGGGTTCTGGTTCTGGTACTGGGATTCGGGGTCTTATCACTGACAGGGAACTTACCCTTAAGGCAACAGAATCACCAGAAGAAATTCTAAAAGAAAAGGAGAAGAATAAGAAGAAGAGGGAGTTAAGTGAGGACAAGGCTGAAGGAAGCTCTGAGCCTCTGAAGAAAAAGAAACACAACCATAGATAAAAAAAGTCTTCACTCACTACGATTATGGAGTCTTCACCAATCGTGGAGTTCAGACTTGCCACCTCTCAAGAGAAGGATGCTACAACAACCTCTCAGCCTGAACAAACTGTCAGGGCTGAAGCTGAAGGAAGTGCTAAGGTTGTGTCCAAGCCAAAGAAAACAAATAAGAAGCTTATCAATAAGTATATCCTGGCAAATGAGGAAGTGCCGAAGGAAGATAAAGGAAGAAGGGCTGCTGAGAAGGATGAACAAACCACTGAGCCTCAAGCATCTGGTCCAACCTTGGAAGAAACCAGAATCATAGAAGATGTGTTAGCTTACATCAGTAAGGCAGAAAACACTATTGCACCTGATCAGGCTATGGACCATGCTAAGGAGGAGCTACTTGAAGAAACTGTTTATACTGAGGAAGTTCATGAAGAAGGTATGGCTAACTCTAAAAATGTTGTGCCAAAAATAATTGTGATATGCCCTGATAATGTTGAAGAAGAGACTCTGGAAGTTCCTGTTGAAGAAAATGCTACAGCTAATGGGGAGCTGTTAGAAGCACAAGAACCAGAGTATGCCGAAGCTGAGGGGGAGCAACCAATAGATTATCATGAAGTCCCCTCAGCTCCTGAAGAGTTCATAGAGTCTGGTAATGCAAAAATGGTGGATGTTCCTAATGAAAATGATAAAGATGGAGATAAAGAAGATGATGATGAACTTGAGATTTTGGCTGTGGGAAAGAATGGAGAAAGGACAGCTAGCTACAATTAGCTGTTCAACTACTTGCCTATGATGTCCTATTATAGAGCCATGATTCTCAATTCCTGGGATCATATATTTTGGACCTTCAAGGCTTATCCAGTAATTTCAGTACTAGCCCATGGTTTCCCAAAGAACCTTAACTTTGCTTGGAAGCTGATCACAAATGATTCATCTTCAGAGATTGAGCATGAGGTATATTTCACACCCCTCTTTTATTATCAACCACTTCCCTCCATCAAACTTTAATCAGTTCTATGAACTGCCAAGATGGTTGGAAGTGGTCCTTCACCCACTAAACCAGCTTCCAGTTACAGAGTCCCAAAACTCTGTAACTGATGAACCAAATAACCAACTTGTCCTTGTAGAGCCATCTGTCAATGATCTAATGGTTATCGAGCAAATAACCAGAGTAGTTGAACAAATGCTTGAAACCTCAACTATTGAGACACCAAACCTAGACGACGAACTACGATTCATGCTTGTCGAACAACCTGACACTGAAATTGTAGAGTCTCCAGAACAAATCAATGAACCACATACACCAGACCTTGAACCAAACACTTCTCCCATACACCAAACACAAGCCTCCATTACATAGTCGGGCATTTCCTCGTCCTTCAATAGTGAATACTTTGATATAACACTTGCTCTTGCAAGCATATCAAGGACAGGTGAATACACTACGACCCCTCATATTGATGCTCAGCAAATTCTTGATCGTCTGTCCCTACTGTCAACGAAAGAGAGAGCTGGCTAATTTGACAAGCCATATGGCTCTAGAAACAGAGGAGATTCTTAAAGAAAACTCACTCGCTCTTCATAAAAGATTCGATCATATAATCGATTCTGTCAAGACTCTACCAGGGAACTTGGCAACTGAGCTGTCAAAGAAGCTGAGGGAGATTGTAAAGAAAATGGGTGACAGCCTCAGCCAGAGGGATGCTATTCACTTTGCAGCTATGAGAAAGCATAAGGAATCTGTGGAGATTCTTCAGAAGACTCAAGAATCTCAAAATTCTCTCATGACCAAACAGATTTAAGAGTTGCGCCTCACACTATGAGAGTTCCAAACCTTTGCCATGACTCAAGTTCAATAAACTACTGAAGCCATGGAGCGAATTCAGCAATAGAGAAGAAATACTGAGGCTATAGTCGCGGAAAAACCGTAGTGATATTGCCCAAAATTGTACTCAGATGCATGAGCTGGTGCAAGGTGTTAATCGCCTCTCAGAAGACATTCGAACCCTTGATGCTGACATAAAGGGGGAGAATAATGAGGAAGGAGACAGAAGCAGAGGAAGAGGCAGCAGAGGAAGAGGCAAAGGAAAGCAAAAGCAAACTCACATTAGTCAATCGTCGAGGGGCAACCCCAGAAGTCCTAGCTATCCACCTCCTCGAATTAATCAACAGCAGCAGATCTGTCCACCTCCTCTTATTGCTAAACCCTATGAAAGAAGTCAAGGTCAAGCTCCTAGCACACAAGGAGTATCCTCTACTGGTCTTAACATGCCAGTTGGAGATCCTATCTTCATGAACAGACATGATCATTCAGAAATGTTGAGCAAAGAGGAGCTTGAAGACATTGCATGGAGAGATGAGCAAACCAGAAGAAGGAGAGCTGCTGAGTATGCCAACCCTCCGAAGAGCAAGAGGCAAAGAAGATAGAGATAAGTTATGATTTGTTTTCTTATTGATGTATCTATGCTAGATTGTAATATCTTTTTCAAGCATCAATAAATTTATGCTTATTCTCTAGAAATTTCAGCTAATCACTGAAACATTAAGTCATATTTACATTCTAACATTCTACATTTAGAAATTAATGATATGATGCAAATCTCCTTGGTTATGTCAACATCAAACAGGGGGAGATTGTTGGGAATTGCATATTCAAATTTGATGTTGAAAGTAAATATAAATGCTTAAGTGTAAAGTCCTTCAAAGAACATATATACAAGGACTTAGATGATAGATCAAAAATTATTAGGTTGATATGTGCTTTAATGTTTATCATTCTATAAATGAATGTATAGAAGAGAGATCAAAACTGTTAGGTTGATCTATTTTGAGATGTAAATGTTAGGCCTTGACAGAATCATAGTCTGCCAAAGCCAGTCTGCAGAAGCCAAGGCAGTATCGTGGAGCTTCAATGAATGTGTCCAAAGATCGTAGTCTATCTTGACAACCACACTCAGAATCATGGAGATGATTCGAGCGCCTGCCGAGCCAAGTCAAGAATCGTAGTGTGCTCTAGGAAGAATGAAGTCTGCAAGACAAGCAAGTGGAAATCGTAGTCTATCAAAAAGTTTAAGAGAAATCGTAGTGTTCTCTACGATCAAGACTGAGTCCAGCCTATGCAATCCAACACATAACGATCATTGTAATATTCCAAAATTTAAATAGGAATATTAATATAAACAGTAAATATAACTATGACTAATATCTTGTGTGATGTGTAGTTAACATTATTATTGGAATATATATATATATATATATATATATATATATAATTATATATCAACACATAAGATATAACTATGTACAGATATATGGAAAGTTTTATAGGTAAACCCCAATTTATAGTTTATTTAAATAAGGAATTCTAACCCTAATTATTATAATAAATGGGAATTATAACATAATACATTGATAATGTTATATATTATGATGAATATATACATATATTAATTTAATATGATGTATTAAATATTTAATTGGAAAAGATTGTAAAGAAACCCTAATTAGGGATTAGGAAACCCTAACCCTAATTATAAAACCCTAATCTTAATTAAAAACCCTAATTCTAAACTGATAAACCCTAATTGTTCATTATTGTCTTAAATTTTCTAAGAATAATATGAAATGACTAAATTACTCTTGGTTTTAATTGGAAAATTACCAAACTACCCTTAGTGTATGCGAAAAGACCAAAATGCCCTTATTTTGTTCTCTTATTAAACAAGATAGGAACAAATCTTTTGCTTGCAAGCAAAAGATTTGTCCCATGGCTCTACAACCTCTTAGCATGACAACACACCCTAACACATTAATTATCTAGGCTTAGTTGTCAAAATAAGAAAGAAAACTTAAGTTAACCCCACTTGAACTTTGGACATAAAGCTAAGTGTTAGTTCTTTAAACCCACGAATTTTACACCCAATATAGATCATATATTAGTCCAGAAACCACACTTAACAAGCCAAGATCAAACTCAGAAAGGAGAAAAGAAAAAGTGATCAAAAAAGGTAAAAACCTAATCTTAACTTAATTTCTGATTTCTGAAGTTTTAATTGTTGTTGTTATTGTTTAGATATGTTCATTAGTAAGTTATTAAGTGATCTGGGTTTCTAAAACACGAATCCATAACATTTAAAAGCATCAAAATTGAGTTTTAAGCAAAACTGTCAAAGTTGCAAAACAGGGTCTGACAACAAATGTCAGCCCTCTTATCTCGCTAATTGTTTGTTGTTTAGATGTTATGAAAGTTGTTAGTTATACTGTGTAGTGTTGTTAGCAGCCTAGAAGTGATATACTGACAATCGGAACATAGGATTAGCAGTTATAAGCCGTCAAAGGTCGTTGACCGAGCATGACCGGCTGCTTTCTGGGTAACCCAAAAAGCTTAAGAACACGATCTTACAGGTGGTTTGACCGCCTAGATCTTTTTCCTGTCAGTCTGGTTGGGTGTTGGATGTTAATTTGATTGTACCTTGACATGAGTACTACATAACTAGACCACTGTCAAGCCCTAAGAAGTCACTGGCCGGAAAATAAAAACGGTCAAAACCCGTTGACCGTCCAGGTTTGATTTCTGGGTAACCCAGAAATTTCAAGCAACGGTCTGACTGGTTGTTTAAGAGCTTGGATCTTGTTACTTGTTGAGATATAGACTCTGTGACTGCTCAAACCATGTACCCTTGTAGTTAGTCTATAAAGCCCGACGTCTAAAACACCAAAATATTAACCGGCCAGCAAAATATAAGACCCTAAAGGTCGTTGACCGGCGTTGACTGAACCTTTCTGGGCAGCCCAGAAAGGAAGAACAGCCTTAGGGTAGTTGGTTTGACCGATTGTGTAAACTTATAGTAGATATTTTTAAGCAGTGAATTAAGCATGGATGTGTACTACTATATCAGTACTACAACTTCATCAAATTAGATTACCGAGAAACTAAGTTAATTGCCAGAAAAATTGAGTCAAATCGAGCTCTAGGCCGTTGACCAACGTGTTCTTGGCTCAGCCAAGAACACCTATAGCCACACTTCTGTCGCTAAAGGTCTTTAGCGACATGCAATATTTGAAAAATTAATTTTATTAATTAAAATAATTAAAATAAATAGAAATAAATATTAAAAAATATAAAAAAATTCTGAAAAATCATTTTTAATTATAATAAATAATTTTCAATATTTTGACATAAAATTTTATTAATATTTAATACACTGAAATATTAATAATAATAAGAGTAATTAATAATAAATTACTTAAAAATAATATTAATAATTTAAAAATTATTTTAAATAATAATAATTTATTTAAAAATGATAATAATGATTTAAAAATCGTTATTAAATAAAATAAATTATTTAAACATAATATGGATGAATTAAAAATTATTTTAAAGGGTTAATTAAATATTTAAAAATAATATTATTAACTTAAAAATTATTTTAAATGATATTAAATCATTTAAATATTATTTTGAGCATTTAGAAATTATGCTAAATAATATCTGAAGCATATAAATAAGATATTAAAACTTTTCAATAAAATTATTGTAAAACTAACTCGATAACTATTCAATAAAGCTGTAAAGTACCGAACGGACTCCAAGATCAACCCAGACACTAGTATTTTAATTAAAAATTAATTACTATTATTTCTAATGACTGTTATAATATATATATAGGTGGTGAATATACTTTCAAATAACCTAAGTAGCCGATCGTGATAAAAAAGCAAGTTTTTCTAACTTCACTTAATCTCTATATTAAATGTAAGCCTTGTATATTGATATACGAAATTGTTATAACCATTATTCGTGATATCTGAAATTTAAAAAAGGTTATGACTTATTGTTCAAGCATAACCAAAACATATGAATTGTTATTTGCGTAGATTGTTGTAATTTGATATCAAAGCATAGACTGTGGTAAAAACCAATACTGTTTGATACAAATATATATACTGATACTATCAATGACCGGCAGTTTTACATTGTCTGGGTGGTTATTAATGACCGGCAGTTTGACACTGACCGGGTGGTTGTATAGGATGATATGCATACTCCTAGATGGTGTGGTTGGCCAAATCAACCCTGGTTGCTAAGTCTAAATGACTGACTGACGCTCGTAATATGTGGGGTTTGGCAGATCAAACCTCAGTATATATATGTGAAAAATACTATGAACTTTACGTTCCTTCATTTCAGATATTGTATGAGTATAAACTGTAATTGTTTAAAATTTGCTGAGCATTTTAAAGCTCATCCTTGCAAATATTCTTTTCCTTTGCAGCTGCGTTGAATATTCTAAAAAATCCAGGAAATAATACTTGTGGGTAGAAGTCTGTGGTTAAGAACGAATGTTTATTATAATACAAAGGGTGTAATTCAGCATAACTTTGATGTAATAATTGAACGTTATGTAGTCAAATATTAGTGAGTGATTAAGTTATTAGTTGCATGATGTTACTTTATTCATGTTAAATAATATCAAGTACAATATCTATATGAACTATACATCTGAATGAGGGTATTGAATGATCTTGGGAGTTCTGTAAGCAGTGAGGTCGCTCCTCACTTCCAAGAACAATCTTATCATTTGTACTGTGAATGTCAGATAGATAGGAATTATTAATATGCAGGGAAAATATCTGTAAGATTATAAATCTATACATCCAAGTGAGGGTATCCAGACACGAAAATTGTTCTGACGAGAACTTTAACGGATTGAGATACTGTGAATTTTGGATTTATAGAAGTTATTATTTTATAGAATGTTTTTGTGAGCACCGAATCTGCTACAAAAAATGTAGAGATTTTGGGGCGTCACAATCATTGTTCAAAGACCACGATCGTGGTGACCCTCTTGTTAGCATCAAAGTTCATCTTTCTGATGAAGGAGGAAGAGCAACAAATAAGGAAAGGCTTATAGACATTGACAATTTGATAGTCCCAATGATCCTACATTCATCCTTAGTATGAATCGAAGAACCGTATTGAAGAAGCTAAGGAAAGGACTGTATGCCTTCTAAAAATACCTTTTCAGGTGTTAGGTGAGAAAGCAGCCTGCTGTGTCAGTGGGCCAAACGGCTGGACAACAGATTTGCAGGAAGTCAACATCAGTGCTCAGAAACGTTTAAAGCATTTAATGCTGCAACGAATGCTTTCCAACGGAAATATTTTGAAGGCTTCTTCATAAGCAAATCAGACAAGGATTTAGTCTAAGCAAGTAAGCAAGTAAGCAAAAAAAGAATGAAAAAGCTCAAGAACACTCAACGTCCAAACTCTGCGATCCTGAAGAGAAACTTGCTTCGCTACTCAGTTCTTCAGAACTGATGCTTAATTACAACTGAATAGCACACCCTAGAATACAACTCTCAAACTAAGTGTACCAAGTCTGCTGAACTTGAAGAGTTCTAAGTGAACTAGAGAAGTTCCAAGATTGTTGATCTTGAAGGAATCTAAGTGATTCAAAGTTGTAAAGACATCCTTAGTGGATTTCCTACTCGTGGACTAGAAGAGTGGACTAGGAGCCTTGAGTGCTCTGAACCACTTAAAATCACTGTGTCTCATTAACTACTATAACTGCTATATCTGTTATAACTGCTTATCAAACCATTATTGCATTATCTTAAGGGGAACAAACATATATTTCGCTGCAGTCAGTTTAATCAATACTGATAAGAATTTTGAAAAAGAAAAAGTTTTAAAATATCTATTCAACCCCCCTTCTAGATAACTATTGTGCCTCTGGGAACTAACACTATTAAAGAACATGAGTATTTATTGAATTTTTAAGCTATTTAAAGTTAGTTTAGGAGTTAGTAGAAATTCATAGAAAATTCTATGAATGAGGGAAAATTATGAAGTTTACTGAAAAATTTTATAATAATATAAGATTAATATTGATGGTGTTTCAAAGATATAAAATTATGCGGAGTTAGTATTTCAATTTTAAAGCTGTTAAATGATAGTTTATATAATAAGAAATAATTATAAAAAATTGTCGGATAATCCGAAAAATATGAAAATTGTTTGAAAAATTCATAATAATATTTTAAATATTTAGAAGTGTTAGTAAGATCATGAGGTGTCGGAATGTAAACGCACAAGTAACAAATGAGTTATGATAAAAACAAAAATAATGATTTTATGAGATAAATAAAGGCACCGTGAATAAATTATGAATTATTAGTTGGTTTATATTTTATTCAAGGTGAATATGTTTTGGTGACCCCGACTTTTAGTAGAAATTAAATTGTGTATAGTAGGTGTTGATTTAATGAATGTTTATATGTTTATATTGTTGTATTTTATCATCACTTGAGATGGTGGCGTAGTGGTGGAAAGCCGGACATAAGACCCCATTAATGTTGGTTCGAGCCTTGGTAAACTCCTCTATACTCAAGTGGTCTCATGCCCTGGATTTATTCAGGGGTAAGTTGAGCCCTGAATTTATTCGGGGGTAAGCTGAGTTGTGCCGATGAAGACACCGCTGAGGCCTCTAAATTTTTTGGAGATCATGCATTTATTTTCTCCCTATCATGCCTGTAATTATTTATTACATATGTTAATAAATAATAGTTATGATATTATAAGACCAGTTGAAGTATTGTGAGTCTATAATAATGATTGTGAATAATTGTTGAAAGATTAAAAATGTGTAAATAATTGATGAATAAAAAGTGTTGATTAAAGATACGTATGATATGCAGATGTTTGTTTAATTATTTTCTTTCTTACAAAAGTAAGTTTGGCAGGACTTGCCGACACTCTACTTTTCTTAAAGTAGTATGGACCACAACTCTATTATTGAACAGATTTTGTTAAAATGTGTACAAATTGGTTTAATTTCCTTTGTGGGACCATAAATTTCACTACCATTATTTTATATAGCTCATTTGTCAAAGCTGGTGTGCTAGTTATTTTCTCAATTTTCAGTATAAATAGGTTGCTCGGTTGAGTAACTAAACACACACCATGTGTAGACACTCGAAGTTTTGCTTTCTTTATACTAACCTTGCAGAAGGGCAAAAGCTAATTGTACTTCGAAGACAACCCCGAGGTAGAGCAAAAAAGCCAGATCATCTTGGAGACAACCCCGGGAGTGATACAAAGGACCAATGACGTCCAAACATATCATGAACCGAGCGAGGATCGACGAGCTGAGACAGTGATCATCGGACCCCATCTTAGCAAACCTCGAATGACGTGCCATCAAAGATAAGCCAGATAACTGATATCTGGACCCGAAGAATATATTTCAGCCATGAGTATCGACTTCTCGAACCCTCATCCAGTCAGACTCGATCTTCTTCTCCTGCGTTCATTAAAGACTGTCCGAAAGGTGCAACGGCGGAGGTCAAATGCTGCCAAACTAGGACCGAAGGACCACCTACAGAGCTTCTGGGGCCCACCTGGCCTAGCCATAACCATACATGCGGATGCCTCTGGCAGATTAAAACACCCATACTAGTTCATTTGTTGAGAGAGAAATAGGATTTTTAGAGAGAGAATTGACATTCTAGAGGGAGAGGCTCAGGTAGAACTTGCTAACACCTACTTGAAGCTTATTCATCCCATCTAGTACTTACTTGAAGCCTCGGGAGTGATCCACGTTGGCCACGAGAGTTAAAACGCTTGTTCACGCGTCCCCCAAGGTGAAACAACGCACTTTCTAGCTTCGTTCTTTGTAAATGTTGTTCAAATAGTATATTAATGAGATATCTTGTTTAAATATAGTTTAACTTCTTGTATTTTAAGCATATTGTGTAATAGTTGGTAGATTTTATGTTTCCATCGATTATATTGTGCTTATTACGTTGTAAATCGACCGCGGAGGCTAGATCTACATAGATTTAAGCCAAATCTAGCCTTTGAGAGGTTATTAAGCATGAAGCTTTAACCTATGGGCTAGAACAGCTTCGATTCATGGTAGATCTACGAATTTATTGCTTTCAATGGTCCCGGTTACCTTGTATAATCCTAAATCTATATTTAGAGGCGAAAGGGGTCCGAAATGGCTAAAAACGGAGATTTCAAATGATGAAATAACCTAATATCAAAGCCGAGGACATTGTATATATGTAATCCCGCACAAATAATGTGAGCCTAGGAATCCCGATGTTGAGATCCCCGAATGGATCCGACTTGATTCCCACGATGGACCGGTTTTTATGTTGTAATGTTTTAATAGCATAAATATCGTTGTATATGTAATATTTGGATCTTGAAAACGAGCTCGAGGGGTTAGTCCCGAGAAGTCGGATTCAAGATCCCGTGATAGTGAAAACCTTGATTGCGGGAGCTCGGTTCATCGAGATGGCTTACATGCCCGATGATGATCCGACCCTTTTTTAACGCTTTTGCATGCATATTATCAAAATGATTTCTAATAAAACCGCAAACGTAAAGAATAAAAGAAAGTATCGAAGTCCTCGATTCCTAGTCGAGCAAAGGATTTGAAAACCTTACTTTTATAAACATCATTTTAATTCATTTATCTTGTTAAAAATGAACTTTTTATCAAATCAAATCTTTCGTACCTAGGCGCAAAAGAGGTACAACACTACTTTTCAAGTCACCACAAAATAAAAGACTTAGAAAAAAAAACTAATAAAGTTTTCAAAATCAAACACACATACATATACACACACACACACATATACCCACTTTATGTATAGAAAATCAATAAGATGCAGTACCGTGCTTGCACGGGAGTCGGGGGTGCCTAACACCTTACCCCCACTTAACCTAGCTCCCGGATTCCACGAATCTCGGGTTTCAAGACCAATCTTTTGGAGTCACGCATTGGACCATCTTGCGAAAAACTAATAAAACTCGGATGAGTTGGTACATCTATTTTTAAAATACCAACTGGCGACTCTGTCTCATTCGGTCCAATCATCAAAATAAAATCAATCTTTTCAAAATCGTTGACACTTATGTTGGTACCAATTTCCTACAGATTCACCCTTTAAACAGAATCCCCAAAGACAAAGTGAAAGAGAAAGGGTAGAATAATATCAAATTAGGGAATATGGGCATTCCTCTCTTTTTCCCCTGGATAAGAGAGGATGAAAAACAACACCAAAATAAAAGGACCTCTCCTTCAACGAAAGGGAGCCAAAAAGGACTTTATTTTCTTCCCGGCGTTGACAGGTGGCGACTCTGCTGGGGATTAGAGATAGTTTAAGTCGCGATCAAACTTTTTGATTTCTTTGTGCATATGCATCTTGTGTGAATAATTTTGTGTGTGGCAATTATATCAATCTTTAAAGCATTGTTGTATTAGTGCCTCACACAATATTAGTGCTTCGCACAATGTCATTATAATTGCATACGATGAGGACGTGAATGTATGTGAATGTATGTTGTGTGGTACCTCCATTAGGAGGCAATCCCGTCAGTTGTTTATTACTGGACTCCTTTGGGTGTTTCCATTGTGAGGCTCAGGAAAGGCACCACTCAGATCCACTCCAATTGAAAAATGGATGTTTTCATCAAGTAAATTACGAAGATTTGGGAACCAATTTCAAACAGCCCGTGAGAGTAACCCTAAGATAGGTCAGCCTCTGATAAACCAAACGCGCGGTGTGCTTCTTCATGCCCTATTTAATATTTCGCGTATATAAATTATAATCATCTGAAACTGTCATACATACATCTTTCATATCCTGTCACCAATTCGACTAACCCGTTGTGTTGCAGGAAAAGATTAAAAAACTCATTAAACTAATGCAGAGCATATCATACATCCCTGTCCACCAATATCCAGTCTAAACTAGATATCAGTTTTATGCAGATTAGTCCTAGAACTCGATTCCGAGCCAAGAAGGCCCGTTTACCACCGTTCAAGATGGCTGAAGGAAGTTCATATAAACATATCCCTGTATCTCGAGATGAATTCGAGGAGTTTAAGAAACAAATGGCCGAGATGACAACCCTATTAAAAGAACAGTGAAAAGTATCTCAGGAATTTAAGCACAAGAGTCTGACTGAATCCTCTGTGAAAGGAGACATGAAAGTACCCGAGAAGGAAGGTGATACCCAAATGTCCACACCTAAATCTCCCCTTGATGTTGAAGTACCCAAGGAGGCCCCGTTCTAGAAGATGACATGGGAAATCATAGACCACCGGGAGGACAAAGACACTGGAGACATTAGGAAGAAAGTTAGACAAATGGAGGACGCTATCCAATTTATGAAAGGTCAGGATCCCACAAGAGCATGAATTATTCGAATCTGTGTATTTTCCCAAAGACGAGATACCCGGATAAGTTTCAAGTCCCCGAGTTCGAGAAATATAACAGACTGGGAGATCCATACACTCACTTGAAAGTCTACATAGGTGAACTTGGAACTTACGTCGAGGATGAAAACCTCAGGATGCAACTATTTTAGAAGAGCCTTACTGGTGAAGCCCGAACGTGGTACGCACAGATAGACAATTCCAAAGTCAGAGTTTGGGAAGATTTGGCCCATGCTTTCCTCAACCAATACAGTTTCCAATCCCAGATGACACCTGATCGCTATCAGGTTACCAAAGTCAAAAAGCTGGGCAGTGAATCGTTCAGAGAACACGCGCAGCAGTGGAGGCGAATGGCGGCCCAAGTCAACCCACCAATGGATGGGGGTGAGATGGTGACAACCTTCATTGATATACAAGAAGCCCCTTTCAAAGAGAGAGTCCTCGCCGAATTAGGAAAATCCTTCTCTGAAATGATCAAACACAGGGAAATGGCGGAAATGGGGTTGAAGTCTGGAAAAATTAAGGACCTCACTGATTTGGAAGCCGTGGCCGAGCACATTCAATCGGGAAATTATGCAAGCTCTCCCAAAAGAGTATCAAAGAGAAAGGAAGAAGATGTCTCTTTAGTATTGCAGGGATAATCTATTAACAAGAGCCCTAACTCGCCTATCCAGAGGCAGAACTCTCATCCCGTGAATTATCGAAACTCAACAGCAGTGAAAGTTGGGGAAAACAAGCAAAGAAGGATATTCACTCCTTTGGGAGACTCCTTGGAGAATATATTAGCACTACTGATCGCCCAGAAAAGATCGTTGAGCTTGCTCCACTTTTCGATCCAAACGGAAGGCAATTCGATTCCAGCAAGAAGTGTGCCTACCATTCCAACTCGTCGGGGCATGATACTCAAGAATGTTGGACGTTAAAGCACAAAATTCAAAATTTAATTGATAGCGGGGATATTATAGTCAAAGCGCCCGATCAGCCGAATGTCAACAACAACCCTCTGCCTCAGTATACGGAGGAAAGAGTCAACATGATCAGTGCCGAAAGCAGGGAAAATCGTAAATACCTGAGGAAGATGGGAAAGTTACCCTCTGCACATGACCCCACAATTTGGGGATACCCTGAAGAAAAGTATGGCGTAGAACAAGAATTGGCTTCAATCAAGGCGCAAATTGATCAGTTGGCGGAATTGGTTGTATACCAACACCAGTTGACCCGACAGCTAATAGACCAGGTCCTACCAAAGCCAAAAGACCCCATATATGTCCAAGATGTTTCAACCTCTAGAAGGGATGTGATTCGCTGCCAGGAGCAGAACAAATGGACCGAAAAGATGGCCCAAAAAGCTAGATTGCAGAGCCGACGAGAATTTGCCGCCAAATGGAAATTTGCCCCATTGAGGCAATCCAGGGAGGAAATTCTCTATACCTTGATCGAGGAGGGGAAGATCATGGAATTTTTGCCACCCCCAGATTCGCGATCAAAGTGTTTCGATCCTTTTAGATCTTGCCTCTACCATTCAAATGTTCCTGGACATGCCACGGAGGAATGTTGGGTCCTGCGACATTTAATCCAGAACTTGATTGAATCAGGAGAACTAGAATTAATGAACAAAGCTGAGATCTTCTCTGAGGAAGAGATAAACTACCCTCAAGGATCGAGGAATTTTGAGGGTATAGTAGCGGTTATCCTTTGCATAGAAGGAACGTCTGGCGGACCCATAACTATCAAAGGAATATCTGAGCAGAGAAACAAAGCCATTCTTGAGATACCAATGCCGAAACCCCTGATGTTGTCTCCTTGGCCGCAACTCCCAATTCTTAGCCTAAAGAAGGTACCGTGGAATTACGGAGAAGGTATAAAATTGGCACTTGACTGTACCGCCATCATACCAAGGGAGAATCCATTTTACCTCCTGGAGCGTTCGGCGAAACTAGCAACCAAGGTATTGGGGAAGGTATCGACTGGTAAAATCGCAGATTTCCTCCATAAGATGGGGCACGGCGAAGCAAGGACGATGAAGCAGTTGGAAGCTGAACCCCATCAAATATCCATCCTGGATTTGGTATTAGATTCTGACAACCATCGTCAAATTCTGATCCAAGTATTGGAGGAAGCACATTTACCCAAGACTATCGATACTGAGAAATTTCAGCACCTGATCAGCCATGTACTTGACACTAATGTGATATCATTCACCGATGAGGATATACCAGCAGAAGGAACGGGGCATCACAAACCGTTGTATATCGTTGTCATTTCATCAAGATATATGGTAGGTGGCGTGCTAATCGACGGAGGATCTTCCTTAAACATCTGTCCGCAGGATACTCTGGAGAAGATAAAGATCAACCCAAACCAGATTCGGGAAAGCCATGTGGTGGTACGAGCTTTCGACGGATCAAGAAGGGTTATCGTGGGGGAGATTGAACTTCCTGTGGAAATTGGCCCTTTCACTTTCAACATACCTTTCCAAATCCTGAAGATCACTACAGGGTATAATATGTTGTTGGGACGACCATGGATCCATATGGCTAGCGCGGTCCCTTCAACTTTTCATCAACAACTGAAATATATCGTCAACGGTAATTTGGTGACTGTCAGTGCAGAACCTGATTATCCTGTTCATGATCTGGGAGATATGCCCCTGATCGGCGTGAATGAAGGTGTCGAGCTCGCCAGTGTTCTAGCCTTCGACATAAGTAATCCGCGATATAACTCTGTGGGGGCGCCGGTCTTAATTCCCCAGATATCTCCACAGCTGATGGCAGTTGGCCAAGAGATGCTTTCCCGAGGTCATGGACTAGGCCGAGGATTGGGGAGAAATGGCCAAGGAATCAGGAACCCAATTCGTATACCCACGCAGTTAGGAAAGGCTGGACTAGGATATTCTGGTGGATCCAAACATCAGAATCCTCACAAGCACAAACCAGTTAATCATCTGATTCACCTCAAGCCAAACCTCAGTGAAGCTGGATTTAAAGAACCATTAAAGAAGATCCCCGTCGTTATCTTGAACATTCTGATTCCTAAAGTTAGTCAGAGCGGACATCAGCAGGTTGGGGATGAAAAGCCTCTCAAGGATGAGCCCAGAAGGCCAAAGACATGAAGTTTCTAGAGGAGATTCAGTTGTAATTCATGAGCAATTTTTGCCTTTCTGAAGAGGACCTGAAGAAGTCCAGCGGGGCAGATTTGTCAAGTGATCAACCCATCCTCCCGGTCCTTAACTATGGAAATGTAAACATCTCGAACGAGGATCCAAGGACCAGTTTCAAACCAGTTATGGCCATCTTGGAAGACGACGACTTCAGTAGCGCGTCTATCTCAACAACTCCCCAGGATCTCATGACCAGCAATTGGACGATCACCCCACAGATCGTCCAGAAAGGGTTTTTACCAGGAAGTGACCGTTGACAGGGAGCTCTACCTTTATCTATATTTATGTCTGTTTTATTTCATATGTAGCTTGTTATTGCTTGTTGTCATATTAACTGATGAATCTTTTTATAATTGATGACTACTTGTATATATTTATCAATCAAGTTTTTGTCTCAGGTTTCCAAATTTGCGTATTTCTAGCCACGTCCATGGCTTGTCAAATTTGAGTAATGATTACGATTTCGATATAGAATTGGACTTTGACTTGATGGGAATCGAGCAAAAGGAAGGGGATGATGACGAGGTGCCCGAGGAAATCAAAGCATGGGTCAAAGATAAACATAAACCCAACCTCGATGAAACCACCACCGTAAATATCGAAACCCCTGACAATTCTAAATAAATATAGATCGGAATCAACCTTCTCCCTAACCAAGAAAAAGAACTAATACAACTCTTAACCCCATTTAAGGATATTTTTGCCTAGTCTCATGAAGACATGATAGGTCTATCCACCGATATAGTTGTCCATCGACTACCAATTAAATAAGGGTTCAAATCAGTCAAGCAAAAACTGAGACGGTTGAAACCAGAATGGAGCCTGAAGGTCAAAGAAGAAATTATCAAACAGTTCAAAGCGGAATCATTATAGTGTCAACGTACCCTGAATGGTTGTCCAACGTAGTCCCAGTGCCAAAATCTTGGGGAAAGGTGCGAGTATGTGTAGATTATTGAGATCTCAACAAAGCCAGCCTTAAAGATAACTTTCCAGTGTCGCTCATCCACGTATTAATCGACAACACTGCACAGTTTGAGATGTATTCTTTCACTGATTGCTTTGCTGGATATCACCAGATCATGGTTGCTAAAGTAGACAGGGAAAATACCGCCTTCATTACCCTTTTGGGAACCTTTTGTTATCGAAGACTAGCTTTTGGCCTTACCAACGCTGGTGCTACTTATCAAAGGGCCATGATGACCTTATTCCACGACATGATGCACAAAGAAATCAAAGTGTATGTGGATGATATCATCGTAAAGTCCCGACAGGCTGATAACCATTGCACTCATCTTCGGAGGTTGTTTGAACGACTCCGCAAGTTCAATTTGAAGTTAAACCCAGCGAAATGTGCTTTTGGTGTGAAATCCGACAAACTGCTGGGATTTCTCGTGAGCAACCGGGGCATTGAATTGGATCCTGCCTAAATCAAAGCCATCACAGAAATACCCGAACCAAAGACAAAGAAGGAAATTCGAGGTTTCTTGGAAAGAATAAACTTCATCAGCCGGTTCATATCGCAGTTGACAGCAACCTGTGAACCCATTTTCAAACTGTTAAGGAAGAACTCTTGGGAAAAAGGAATGAAGACTACCGAAAAGATTTCCACACCATCCAGAAGAGGTTGATTGAAGCGCCTATCTTGGTACCCCCAAGGGATGGAATTCCATTGTTCATGTATATCTCAGTCAACTCCAATGCTATGGGTTGCCTACTGGGGCAGAAGGATGACATAGGGAAAGAAAGAGCAATCTATTATCTCAGTAAACGCTTCAGCAGCGGAGAACAGAAATATACCCTGATAGAAAGAACCTGTTGTGCATTAGCTTGGGTAGCCACGAGGTTACAACATTACCTACATGGCCATACCACTTATCTCATCTCGAGGATGGATCCTTTAAAATACATCTTCAGCAAGCCGATTTTGAACTGTCATTTATCCAAGTGGCAGTTAATCCTTCAACAATTCGACATCATCTATGTGACCCAAAAGTCCATTAAAGGGCAAGGGATTAGCGGGTCACATGTCGGCTGCACCGACAGGAGGTTTTGAGCCTCTGGACACGTATTTCCCGGAGGAAGAAGTGTTGACTGTTTAATTGATCGATATGGAGGATCAAGGTCAATTCTGGAAAATGTATTTTGACGGCGCATCAAACGCTAAAGGCGCTAGAGCCGGAGCAGTCTTGGTATCTATTACGGGAAATCAATACCCAGTGGCAACCAAGTTGCATTTCAACAACTCCAACAATACCGCAGAATATGAAGGGTGCATTGTGGGGTTAAAGTTGTCTCAGTCCATGGAAGTAAAACGTTTAGTGGTGTTTGGAGATTCTGAGTTAGTCATCAGACAATCTACCGGGGCCTACACCACCAAGGAACTGCATCTACTACCTTATCATCGACATGTTCTTAGATTGGCAGGGGAATTTGAAGACTTTCCTTCATGCATATCCCCCGGAACCGGAATGATTTCGCCGATGCATTGGCCACATTAGCTTCATTGGTGAACCTGTCAGTAAAAAGGGGAATGCCTGTCATCACTTTCATTGTGCAGAATACACCGTCATATGGAAACAATGTAGGGGAGATATCAGATGAGATAGCACCTGCTGGACCACCTTAGTACCACCATATTAAAGAATATTTACGAGATCAGTTAACCCCTGATGGGATGAGTCAAGTCGCGAAGAAGCGAATACAGAAAATGGCCATGAATTTCTACCTAAGTGGAGATGCTCTCTATAAGAGAGACCCAGGTGTAGGCCTTCTGAGATGTCTAGACCGAGATCAAGCCCAGCGACTTATGAATGAAGTATATGGTGGAGTATGCGGAGCATATATGAGTGGACCTCTACTTTCCAAGAAAATTCTGAGGACAGGACACTACTGGATATCCCTCAAAGCGAATTGCGATGATCATGTCAAGCGTTGCTATTAATGCCAGATCCATGCCAACATTATTCACGTGCCTTCGAATTAACTACATTGCATGACATCACCATGGCCTTTTTCCATGTGGGGAATGGACGTGATAGGACCAGTTGAGCCTAAAGCCAGTAACGGTCATCAATTCATCTTCACTATGATTGACTACTTTATCAAGTGGGTGGAAGCAGCCTCTTTCCCTAAGGTCGCCAAGGAAGTCGTCGTTGGTTTTATTAAAAACGACGTCATCTATCGGTATAGACAACCTGAGGTTATCATATCAGACAACGCGAAGAATCTGAATAACGAGATGATGACAGAACTGTGCAGTAAGTTCAATATCAAACACCTCAATTCGGTTATTTATCGTCCAAAAATGAACGGCGCGGTGGAAGCGGCTAATAAGAACATCAAGAAGATAATGATGAAGATGTCAGCAAATCACCGGGGATGGCCTGATCTGTTGCTATTAACCCTACTCGCATACCGGACGTCGACTCGAACCTCGACTGGGGCAACACCCTACTTACTAGTATATGGTATGGAGGCTGTACTTCCTGTCGAAGTGGAGATGGAATCACTGAGAGTGATGCTAGATGCCCAGATAGAGGAAAGCCAATGGATACAAGATCGATACGATCAGTTATCCCTGATAGATGAAAGGAGAGCTGCTGCTATCTTCCACGGTCAACTCTATCAGCAACAAATGTCCCGATCTTATAACAAGAAGGTGCGACCTCAAGAATTTAAAGAGCATGATTTGGTACTGAAGAAGATCATTCCGGCCCAGGATGCAGCTAAAGGATAATTTGCCCCAAATTGGGAAGGACCCTTAATTGTCAAAGCAATCCTATCGGGCGGAGATTTGTAATTGGAAGAGATGGACGGTGAAGAATTCCCGCAACTAATCAATTTTGATTCGGTGAAACGGTATTATGTCTGAGACCCCTTTCGCTTTCAAATTGGAATACTTTTGTCTTGATAAAAAAAAGACAAAAAAAGCCAAAAAAAAATAAATAAAAGAAAGAAAAAAAAGAAAAAAATATCAAGTCTAGTTTTTCAGGTCTGAGCCTGAACTACGAAAGACCTAATCTCCTATCATTGGGAGTACGTAGGCAGCCATTTATGGTGCGGTCTAACCTTTGAAAAATCAAATTAGAGCTTATCGACTCAAACCAAAAACATCAAAATCCTATCAAATCAAACTCAAACCAAAATAAATCCCTTTTCAAACTTTTCAGGTCTAAGCCTGAACTACGAAAGACCTGATCTCCTATCTATGGGAGTACGTAAGCAGCCATTTATGGTGCGGTCTAACCTTCAAAAAATCCAAACACTTTCCTAGTATTCAAAATCCTAACCTATGCAAAAATTAAAAACCTTATCCATAAAGCCCACCCAATCAACGGCTCATACGGAGAAGACCTAGCGACATCTCAGCATCATTCCCGCCGAATCTGATGCCACATGACGAGGCTAGTGCTATGTCGACATAATAAATCATAAAGCAAAAATGGTAACAGTGGACAAGGCTAGACATGCTCAAATAAGGGAAGTGAACTGAACTTGTTTTTTTATATATACAACTATTTAGAATACAAAAGTTGATTCTAAACTATGACAAGTGATAATGACAAAGTCTATACAGGGAAATAAAATAGAGCTATAAATCGGCAGTAAGACGAGCCAACATAGCCAGATATCCAGCAATCTCTGCAGTCGGGGGAGCATCTCTAAGCTCGTGCTCCAGTATCTCAATCCGTCTCAGCATCTCTGCTGCCATGCGAAAAACCTCCTCCCAACTCTGCACTACACCCATACGTGACCAATGAGTCCATCTGAGAAAGTCTGGGCCGCATCTCTGTCAATAAGGGCCTGATCTCTGGAAGCACGGGCTGCGTCTCTCTCAGCGATAGCACCATCCCTACCAGCTACGGTGGCAAACATAAGAGCTCGAGCCTGATCCCTCTCAAAGGTCACTAGGTGAAGCTGTCTCTCTATCGCCTCCATGGAAACTGATGCTGAACGCGGGACAGTGCTCACTAGAGAAGCTGTCAACTCTGCAAATAAAGCATCCTCAGTTAGAGATATAGGATCCTCCATGGGCTCCTCACCATCTATGGATCCAGCATCATCACCGGATAAAGACCCTGTCTCAATCTGGTATACAATGTCTGGTGCCAAATCTGACTCTAGCCGCTGAGTATTCTGCAGATCCATCGGGATGGAAGTCTCTGAACTCCGCTGTCTGTCAATGAGACCAGAATCCATAAACCCGAGCCAGATCAGCCTCGGTAAAGGAGCAGACGGGGAAACGATAATCCTCAGTCCCCTCAAATGCATGGACCTCCTGGTACTGATCAAACTGACCCATCACCGCCAGAGGATGATAGGTCGTCACACGCCTCAAACCCGCCAATGGAAGGAAATCCAGGTCGGCTACATGGGTGATGAAACTCAGAAAGGAGAAATAACCCGAATATATAACTATAGCAAAAGGATGCTCCATGGCACCCAGAAATGAAGTCCAGGATGCCTCATCGACGCAAGAAGTCGGGCGATATGAGTAGACCTGAGACAAGCCATGTCCAAAATAAAAACCGTGACGATGAAGCCGCCCGATCGGTCTGAGGTGCATCATAAACCAGATGTATATGAGCACAGGGCTACCTCTGAACTCCTGATCCCCAGCAGTATGGCAGATAGAAGATGATATCAATGTCTCTGCCAGGATAAGGGGAAGTATAGTAAGGTCATCTCTGAGAGCCCTAACCGCCATCGACATCGCCACATCCAGATGGTCGGTATAGAATGGCATGTATAGATAGGCTATGAGGCACATAACCAGGGTGTCCACTCGGGTAATATGCCATCGCTCCTCTAAAATGGCAAAATCGCCATGATAAACGACGAAACTATCCGCAGAAGCGAAGTGACTGATCATAAAGTCCATGGAGATAATAGGGCTATCACCCACCTCGGACAACACAACTGTCCTCCTAAGTCCAGTCATCGTCATGAACTGGCGGCGTATATGGCCCAATGCCATCCGAGCACATGGCCCCTCCATCGATAATCCTGAGATGCGACCATACTCCTCCAAAGTAGGAGTCAACTCTGCTGAGCCAAACCAGAAGACGTGGCGCTCAGGAATCCAATACCTGAATATCCCGATAATGAATCCCTCTAGAACTTGAAAGGACAACAGAGACAAGGAGTGGCCTAGTATACGGCTGACAGCGATATGGACAGCATGTGGTAACTGGTCATACCAAATCCTCGAACTGGTAGCTATAGGGACAGGCATAAGGTGATCCAAATGCATCACAACAGAGGATGACATCTGTAAAAACTGTGTCAATAAGACCATACAGGGGTCAATCTCTATCCAATCATTTAAATATATCTGAAGCATGCATCATAACAAGTGATAAAATAGCATATGCGATGAATAAATAGAAAGCTTCATATATAGATATTTTCCAAGTACATTAGTTTCATAAATATCACCATCATACCTATGATACATGTGAAAACTAAAAAGTGAAAAAGTACAGGATACCGAGGCACAAACGCCCAATAACTAACAGATGACCTATGGCCTCACCGCCCGTCAAAATCATCCAGGAAAGTGGTGGTATCATCAAATTGATCAACCTGGGGTCGTCTACCTGGAGTGGGCACATCCTACTGATCCGGGTGATAAGGTGTCTCCTACATATCGGGATGACAAGTAAAAGGATCATCCCTATCTTGAAAGCTACCAATACTGAAGGTACAGCACCGTGAGAACCACCACCGCCTGACGGTCCAGACTCATGACCCTGAGCAGCAAAAGTACTAGCTAAGGAGGGGTCCAAACCATTGTAACGACAGTATGCCGACAACTGCTCCAACTGAAGCCTCAAATCAGCAATCTGAACCTGATGAGAGGGCTCCTAAAAACATGATATCCATTCCTTTATCATAACGGATCCTGGAACCATATCTCCCAAGACTGGGTAGCCCGGGTCTGAGCACCTATCGTGCATGGGCCCCACCAAGAGATAAAGTTCGCAGAAGTGATAGGACCGTCGGACAAGTGAAAACCATCATACCCCATAGTGGGAATCGATGCAGTCGACGAAGATAAAGGCAAAAAGCGCTGAGCTAGAGGAAGAAAAGGAAGGCGAATCTCCCCAGTGATACATCAAAAAGTGCGCTCCCCGAGGTAGAGCTCCCAACCTCCATCAAAAAGGAATGGAATCAGACGAGTAGACAAATAAAACTCTGGCCCTGTCGGCAAGCCATCCTCAAATCCCTCGGACAAGTGCTCTCCAGAATATGGGAGCCACACTATATCCTCAGCTACCAATGTCTCCAACTGAAGACGGGCATGGGTAAAGCCCTCCGCGATCGGGACCTCCGACAAAGTAGACTGATGCCACCTGCGTCCCCAGTGGATAAGTGTCCAAACCCAAGATAGATATGGGGCAAAGATATGGAAGCCTCTCATAAGCCCAGAACTATCAACGCAAAAGAACATTCCATTAGCCGTGGAAAGAAGATAATCCAATCAAAAATCAAACAAATGAAATTCGGTCAAAAGGACTTACCAGAAGAAACGGGTAGAATCCGACCCAGGCGTCGGTAACTCCCTCGGATCACAGGCGCATCCCATGCAGGAAGAGAGCGAAGGTAAACGATCCCCAATTGTAGTCCCCAATGCGATCTACGTTTTGAACCACCCCTACCAAGCTGAAGGGAACAGTGGAGGAGTTGTTCGCAATGAAATAACCCCTCAAGATGGTCAGGAGTAGATGCCGTAAGATGTTATCCCTCTACGCCAAATCAACACGTAACGGCTGCTGCAGGGTACCTCGAGCCGCATCGACACTCAGGCTCCCAGACTGGATACTACGAACCTTGAAGGCCCTCTCTTAAGAAGGAATCCCTAGGAGGGTACGCACCATGGTCGAAGTGATGGTCGGATCCAAAGGCATTCTATCCCCGATAAACTCTAAACCAGTGATGTACCTCCAATCCAGAGGAGTCATCACAACCTCGCAGTCCGGCAGATGGAGACTGACTCTGATGAAACCATCGCTTAGACAAAGCTCTCATATAGCCCCAAGAGCAGCGACGGGGAGCAATGGTGAAGAAAGCCTCAAATCCCCAAGAATCCACGATCGCCCTGTACTCTGGATGTAGCAAGTGATACAGAGCGTATATGCTAAACCAATTACCCCTGGGCTGGGTAAACTCCGGAACCTGCACGACCTTAAGGTTAAGAAAACCTATCAATGACAGAAAGGAGAAATAAAAATAAATTAATCGCATACCTCATTTGCCTGCAAGTGAATGGTGGGATGGCGGCTCAGATTTGTACCCAGTAAATTAGGGACAGCTACCTCAATGCCAGGAAGAAATCTAGGCGCAGTAGGGGGTTGAGGCAGAACCTCAGGCTAAGGGAGATCCTCCTCATCCATGGGAGGATGGTCCTCCCCACCAGGTCGAAAAGCTGGCTCAGTCAATCGCTGCACCCGTCTGATAATTCGGGGAACATGAACGTCAGAAGGAGCTCTCCGTCGGCGAACTCCAACTGAAACCCACTGGGATGTAGAACGACTGGGTCCCGCAGAATCCATGTCTGAATAATTAGTTCATAGGAATCAAAGCCAAGTCAGGTATATTCTTACTCTTTTCAAATTTCAAATTAAATCCATATACTATAATTTAGGTCATCATATCATGCATGTCCTACATGTGTCATTATATGTGTACGTTATTTTAATCGCATCCTAGTATATCTATAAATACATCTAGGACCCTGACGTTTGGCTCATGAAATTTTTTTTGCCAGAGTCTCCTCTATAAAATGGACTATCCACATGCCCGAAGCATGTATTAAATCACCCTATGAGGGTATACCATCACAACCAAGCATGTAAACATCAATTTAAACGGTTATTCTAACACATGGATACAATGTATGTCTAGATTAATTGATAAATGATAATATATGTATCCATACGGTTCATAAGGTGATTTGTAAGCATACATTGCATCATAAACATGTTTATTTAGCTATTTATGCATACATATTAGATATAATGTCCTTAAGAAAGGAAATACAGGTTTTCACCAATGAAAACATAAAAAAATGGAGTCTAGATGTTACCCGTAGTACGTAAAAGAGATGTACGGTGGCGAATCGCTCCTAATCAAGCCGTAATCGAGTAAATATAAAGTGGGGCTCGATTTTGTATAGAGAAAAATGAAGAATTTTGAATAGAATGGGTGAAAATGAGGCCTCCCGAGGGTATAAGCCTGATCACGGGCAGCCTTGACCATAATTGCTCCAACCGCAACCATATATGCGGCTGCCATATGTGGCCCCTTCGGCCTCCCGATTGGTAACATGATGTCCAAAACGTGTTATTTTGGGTTCAGAATGGGTACATTATGTAAGTTGATACCTTTTCGGACAGTTTTAAATTTTGAAAACCCTAAAAAGCCCTCTGAAATAGTCAAAGTTTGGCGAAGATCAGAAATCCCAATGTTGAGCTCCGGAGGACTAGAAAAATAGTTAAAATCACGAATACATTCAAAATCCACTGACAACGAATCAGTGAGGGCGTCCGCTCAACCCTCGACGATGTAATCTACCGACAACGAATCAGTGAAGGCGTCGGCTCAACCCCCGACGATGTAATCCACCGACAACGAATCAGTGAAGGTGTCGGCTCAACCCCTGACGATGTAATCCACCGACAACGAATCAGTGAAGGAGTCGGCTCAAACCCCGATGATGTAATCCACCAACAACGAATCAGTGAAGGCGTCGGCTCAACCCCGACGAGGTAATCTACCGACAACGAATCAGTGAAGGCGTCGGCTCAACCCCCGACGATGTAATCCACCGACAATGAATCAGTGAAGGCGTCGGCTCGATCCCCGATAATGTAATCCGTTGTCACCAACCCAGTGAAGACATCGGCATGACCTTGATGATGTAATCCATTGACAACAACCCCAACGCAGGTCGACAAATCCCTGATAATGCAATCCGTTGACAACAACCCCAACGCAGGTCGATAAATCCCTGATAATGTAATCCATTGACAACAACCCCAACACAGGTCGGCAAATCCCCGATAATATAATCCGTTGACAACAACCCCAACGCAGGTCGGCAAATCCTCGATAATATAATCCGTTAACAATAACCCCAACGCAGGTCGGCAAATCCCCGATGATGTAATCCATTGACAACAACCCCAACGCAGGTCGGCAAATCCCTGATGATGTAATCCGTTGACAACAACCCCAATGCAGGTCGGCAAATCCCCAATAATGTAATCCGTTGGCTACAACCCAGTGAAGGCATCGGCATAACCCCGATGGTGCAATCCGCAGCGTAATCTTTAACTTCCCCAGTCGGGGGAGTAACCCTTTTCTAATCTTATATATCATTACACCTGTTATACATGACATTTCATCATCAGATATACCTTATTATGTGTTCACCGTGTCTATTAATCTTTGTTGTGTTCATTCCATTACATTGCATAAATATGACAAAGAGGAGCATCTGTAGACACTCAAAATTTGGCTTTCTTTATACTAACCATGTAGAAGGGCAAAAGCATAATTGTACTTTAGAGACAACCCTGAGGTAGGGCAAAAGAGCCAGATCATCTCAGAGACAACCCCAGAAGTGTTGCAAAGGACCAATGATGTCTGAATATATAGCGAACCGAGCGAGGATCGACGAGCTGAGACAGTGATCACCGGACCCCATCTCAGCAAACCTCAAACGACGTGCCATCAAAGATAAGCCAGAAAACGGATATCTGGACCTAGAGAATATATCTCAACCATGAGTATCTACTTCCTGAACCCTCATCCAGTGAGACTCTATCTTCTTCTCCTGCGTTCATCAAAGACTATCCGAAAGGTGAAGCGATGGAGGTCAAATGCTGCCGAACTGGGACCGAAAGACCACCTGCCAAGCTTGTGGGGCCCACCTGGCCTAGCCATAACCATACATGAGACTGGCAGCATGTATGTATGCGGCTGTCTCTGGCAGATTAAAACACCCACACTAGTTCATTTATTGAGAGAGAGATAGGATTTTTAGAGAGAGAATAGACATTCTAGAAAGAGAGAGGCTCGGGTGGAACTTACTAACACCTACTTGAAGCTTAATCATCCCATCTAGTACTTACTTAAAGCCCCAGGAGTGATCCACGTTGGCCACCGGAGTTAAAACACTTGTTCACGCGTCCCCCAAGGTGAAATAACGAACTTTCTAGCTTTGTTCTTTGTAAATGTTGTTCAAATACTAGATTAATGAGATATCTTGTTTGAATATAGTTTAACTTGTTGTATTTTAAGCATATTGTGTAATAGTTGGTAGATTTTACGTTTCTATAAGTTATATTGTGCTTATTACGTTATAAATCGACCGCGGAGGCTAGATCTACCTAGATTTAAGCCAAATCTAGCCTTTGAGAGGTTATTAAGCATGAAGTTATAACCCATGGGCTAGAACTGCTTAGATTCATGGTAGATCTATGGATTTATTACTTTTAATGGTCTCGGTTACCCCGTATAACCCTATATCTATATTTAGAGGCGAAAGGGGTCTAAAATGGGTTAAAAAGGTGATTTCAACCGATGAAATCACCTAATATCAAAGCCGAGGACATTGTATATATGTAATCCCACACAAATAATGTGAGCCTAGGAATCCCGATGTTGAGATCCCCGAATGGATCCGAATTGATTCCCACGATGGACCGGTTTTTATGTTATAATATTTTAATAGCGTAAATATCGTTGTATATGTAATATTTGGATCTTGAAAATGAGCTAGAGGGGTTAGTCCCGAGAAGTCGGATTCAAGATCCCGTGATAGTGAAAACCTTGATTGCTGGAGCTCGGTTCATCGAGATGGCTTAAATGCCCAATGATGATCCGACCCTTTTTTAACGCTTTTGCATGCATATTATCAAAATGATTTCAAATAAAACCGCAAAGAGCTTTCAATCATAATAAAACGATTTAGGGTAGATCACGTAATAAACGTAAAGAATAAAAGGAAGTATCGAAGTCTTGGATTCCTAGTCGGGCAAAGGATTTGAAAACCTTACTTTCTAAAACATCATTTCAATTCATATATCTTGTTAGAAATGAACTTTTTATCAAATCAAATCCTTCGTACTTAGGTGCAAAAGTGGTACAGCATTACTTTCAAGTCACCCCAAAATAAAGACTTAGAAAAAAAAACTAATAAAGCTTTCAAAATCAAACACACACACACACACATATACCTACTTTATGCATAGAAAATTAATAAGATGTGGTACCGTGCTTGCACGGGAGTCGGGGGTGCCTAACACCTTCCCCCCCGCTTAACCTAGTCCCCAGATTCCACAAATCTCGGGTTTCTAGACCAATCTTTTGGAGTCATGCATTGGACCATCTTGCAAAAAACTATTAAAACTCGGATAAGTTGGTACATCCATTTTCAAAATACCAATCGGTGACTCTGTCTCATTCGGTCTAATCATCAAAATAAAATTAATCTTTTCAAAATCATCGATACTTATGTCAGTACCAATTTCCTACAAATTCACCCTTTAAACGGAATCCCCAAAGACATAGCGAAAGCGAAAGGGTAGAACAATATCAAATTAGGGAATATGGGCATTCCTCTCTTTTTCCCACGGATAAGAGAGGATGGAAAACAACACCAAAATAAAAGGACCTCTCCTTCAACGAAAGGGAGCCAAAAAGGACTTTATTTTCTTCCTGGTGTCGACACCATGACTACACCAAAAGTATAAAATTCTTTTATTACAATATTGTGAGGATAATATTGTGAGTATTTTTTTTGAGTGTAAGGTTACTCCAAGTGTTGATAAAGAATGCAAGCATTGTTCAGGTTGATCGCATGCTAAGGTAAAGGGTATCACTTTTTCATAATATGGTAAAGGGATATCATTTTCTTTCATACTCCATATTATTGTAAGAGATTATTATTTGTTCTTTAACTTATTATTAAATGGTGAAAAGTCCTGAAATGATTATAATATCCTTAATGGTTTGTGATTCATCTAATATCTTGACCTGAATCTTTCTATTTAGTTTTAAGTTATTATGTTTGATTCGGTAACTTTACATTTACTTGAACTTTATATTCTATCTAGAATTCTAATCAATTTTCTGGATATCGTGTTGGTAATTTGGGCTCTAGATAATTAAGTTAAAAATCAATAAGATCTATTTTTATCTTATTATTCTGATTATATATCATTGTGGTGAAATTTCTCTTTGGCCCGTAGTGCAAAGATGAAATGTTGATTGGCATGACCATTGGTTTTACAGTTGTATGTCTTTGGTCCGTAGTGCAAAGATGGACTGTTGATTGGCATAACCATTGGATTTAAGTTGTATGTCTTTGGCCCGTAGTGCAAAGATGGACTGTTGATTGGCATGACCATTGGTTTTACAGTTGTATATCTTTGGCCCGCAGTGCAAAAATGGACTATTGATTGGCATGACCATTGGTTTTATAGTTGTATGTCTTTGGCCTATAGTGCAAAGATGGATTATTAGTTGGCATGACCATTAGTGTTACAATTGTATGTCTTTGGCCCATAGTGCAAAGATGGATTGTTGGTTTGCATGACCATTGGTGTTACATTTTAATATCTTTGGCACGTAGTGCAAAGATGAATTTATTAGCATGATTATAAACAGGAACTGTGAATTATCTTTCGGTGTTTTAGGTAAAGACAGGTGATGAAAGTTCTCTTTGTCTTGGGTACAACGAAGAACTGTTGATTGGTGTTACATGAATAAAATATGGATGATGGACTTTTAATTTGGAGAAGATAGTGGACATTATGTTCTACTTGACTCTCCTAATGGATTGTTGATTCCGTTGCAATTATGGTTAAATTTTTTTATCATCTACCATATGTTCTAAATATCTGATTTATTACTGATGAATGCTATTGATACTTTAACAATCTTAGTAATGATATTCTTTACTGGGCTATTTGTGCTCACCCCTTTTGCTTCATAATTCCTTTCAGGAAATAAAAGTGTAGCTGAAACTTGCAGAAAGGACATGGGTATAAAGTGGTGTTTCGAATTAGTTGCGGTCCTCATGAAATTATAGAACAGGGTGGCATAATAGCTGTACTGAGAACTTAAAATGCGTGTCGTATTTTATACGTTATTTAACAGTTGATTTTGGTGAATCAAATAGGGTGATGTGAACCCGAATTTGGAAGCGTCAAAAATGCACCCCATTAGAATAATGAGAGTAGAAATCTTCTCGAGTTCCTTTGAGGACTTAAAATAATTGTTGCTTTATTTGATACGACATTATAATAATTTGGGTGCGAATACTGTCATACTATATACGACATGGTAAGAGTTGTAAATAGAAAGATTTGTATTTGAATTTTGTTGTGTGTATTTCTGGCCACTCAGAATGGGTTGTGTGAACCTATATTGGGGGAGTCACATGTAAATATATATATATATAGGTATATATGTATATGGGTGTATAATAGAGGTAATTATATATGCATGTGTGTATAAGAGCCTTGTATGCTAGCATTATTTACAAGGTGGGAATTAATAATGTAACATGGTGCAATAGACCCCCTCCCCATGACCCAAAATGCTGATTTTTATAGCTTGGTTAAGCTCACAAGCAAGAGCCATATGGGGAGAATGATGGAGAAGGACTATGAATAGTAGTAGTTGGTGGAGTTAGCCACCAACTCCTTTTCTTTGCTCTTTGTGTAATGACCATAGGAGGGTAATAGTTTGTCTATAAATAGAAGCCTTGTATTGGTGTTTAGAGTTTGCTATTACATTTGCTAAGTAAGAGATATAGAGAGCTAGAGAGAATTGAGAGAATTGAGAGAAAAGAAGAGAAACCTAGAGAATTTCTTGCTAGTTGGTGGTTCAAGGAACAAGGTGGAGACATACTCAAACTTCCTAGCTAAGAGGAAGAAAGCCATCAAGAGGTAGGATCACTAACTTACTTCTTTTATGCTTGTCAAGTTAAGTTAGTGTATGATAGTATATGTTAGTTTAAGTAGAAATGCATGCTTGGTTGTGGGAGTTTTGTATGTTTTGCGATCATGATGGATCAGAAGGTATAAGGATGGTAATGCGAGGAGTATATACGATATATATGCCTTGTATGTGATAATAGAACCTATGAAACAAGATTGAAGCATGTAAGCATAAAATCTAGATTTTTACATTTGAAACCATGAGATGTGAAGTTAAATGTCATAAAATGTATAAGCCTTATATATGATCCAATAATGTTATGTTGAACCTCTATGAAATACGGATATAACCCAAGTGGAATCATGGTAATCGGACATAAAACGAACCCGTGGCGGAACTTTCCGTAAAACATGCCGATATGCAAACTCTAGCTTGGAAAAGCAATAAACTTAATTAATTAAATAATTTAGAAAATTGTGCAAGATATCATATATTGAAGATATATAAGTTTATGAGATATTGGAAGTGATTTCAACTCATTTGGATGTAAAATGAACAAGTTATGCAATATTTAATCAAAAAGGGTCAAAAATTAAAATGTTGGAAAAATCAAGTTTTCTTTTCTGATGGCTAGCGCCTAGTGCGCTTGGCCAGGCTTAAACCTAGCGCCTAGTGCGCTAGGCCATTTTCTTCAGTTAGGTCAGTCCGGGTCCGGTCGGGTCAAACGGGTCAAAACTTATTTTTTAAGATAAAATGAGATAAAATAAGAATAATAACAAGAAAAAATAAAATAATAATTAATTAAATAATAATAATACTTAATTTGATTAATATTAAAAGATTTTATTAATCAAAGATAATTAAACAATTAAAGTAATTTAATTGTGAGTTAATTAAATACAATTTATGATTAAAAGTTTTAGACTTATTTTACTTGAAGGAGATTAGAACAATTAAAATAATTTTAATTGTAATTCAATAAGTGATAATTAATCTAATATTCTTAAAGTATAAACAATTAAAACTAAATAAGGTTTTAATTGTGAAACGAATAAACAATTAAGATAATACTTAATTGTAAAACAATAATACTTAAACCAATTGGTAATAGTGAAGACTATTTCTAATTGTATAAATGTGAACAATTAAAGTGACATTAATAAACATTTAATTGTGAATAATAATTACTAAACAATTAAATACTTTCAAAAATTATTTAATTGTGAACCAATGAGACATTAATAAGAATATCCCTAATTATAATTAAGGGAATTACTCAGATAATAATGAAGTACTATATTAATGATAGAGTGATAGAGATAACGATTAGAGAAATAATATATAATTGTTTTAAGAAGTCTTAGATACCTAAGGCTAGTGTGTTAGACTGATGTAGGTTTATATGCTTATGTGTTGATAAAGATTAACCGTTATGATAACAATAGGTTAATCAAGGATAAGAAGTCGAGGTCGGAATTAATCAACGACTCATGCAAGTATCCTAACCTATGCATTTACTTTATGCAAGGAATCTATGATTATGCAAGTTTCCTATCTTATACAACTTTAGATATTGTGCAAGTATTCAAACCTTACTCTTTATTAAGCACGTACTTAAGCTTGTACTATTATTGATCGTACGAGTAAATAATTAATAGTATGATTCTTGTCTTATAAATTAATATTTCATAGCTCGATTTAAATCACGATTATATTCTTCGAAACATGTTGCGAGTATTGAACTTATAAATTGTTCTTATATACATTGTAAAAGTTGTCTACACCATTTGATTTGGCTAGACCAATATCATGAATTAGAAAGTGATCCAAACTAATTGATTTGGTGCGGAATCTGTAACGACCAGGAATTTTAAGCTCCTTATTAATTTTATATGTGATTTTAAATTTTTAGGAGTTAATTTTTCAAACTTATTTAAACCTTATGTGGTTATGTGCTTATGTAATTTAACCTATGCGAATAAAAGCTAGGATATTTATTAAAAGGAATTACTAATGATTATTTAAATTAGTAGATTAACCCTGAGACTTTTATATCAGAATATTGATAAAAGTGTTAGTAATTATATATTCAAATTTCTTGAATATGGTGTAGAGATTTAATCGAGATTAATTATTTATATTTGAGTAATTAATTGATAACGTATGAAATTATTATTGTTGTTGATTTATAATTATTATGAGTAAATAATAATTAATGAATTGGGAGTAATTAATTAATTATGTATTGATTTATTATTATTATGAATAAATAATAATTAATGAGTAAGAGATTAATAAATATAATAATATTATATTTACTTGGTTAATTAATTAATTGTTATATGCAAGTATATGTTATATTAAATCTTTAACATATGGTAGTTATCTATATAATAAAACGTGACCTTTGATATGGCTATGTATATTATATATAGACTATATGGTAAGATTTATTTGCATTAGTAAAGTTACACAATAATATTGTTTATGTGACATGAAGAGGGTGAGTAAACATTCATGTATACCTCATCAACATATAGTAATATCAATAAATAATTATCAATTGATAAATAATTTTAGCAAGTTATTAATAGTTATGATAATGCGTAGTAAATATACCCAAGTGCTTGATATTCGGTGTTTATATAATGTACATAGATTATATGTATATACCTAACTTGATACATTATATCATTATTTGTTCATTTGAAATAACATTGTAGCTCCCATTTAAATGTATAGGGAATGGATACATGTAGCTTAAGTATATACTATATGTACATATATAACATTAGTTTGATGAAATGCAAGTTGCTGAGTAATTGGTATGTCCCAATATGAGTGTCATCCCCAACTTCCTTTTCACGTGAACAAATAATAAGCTAGCCTACTCCTACACTCTCAAACTCAGCATCATAGATGGGATCATTACAAGGGGAGTGGTTACCATGATTGTAATCACCCACTCCCACCAAATTCTTCTTGTCCATTATGTAATCTTGCTATCCTATGGTTTGATTTGGTGAACAATTTCTTGAACCGTGTATTCATTTGCCTATATAATGAACTCTTCTCTTCTTCCTTGCATTTGCTGAGATTTCATTAAGTGTAGAAATTCTAGTAAGTTGCTGTGAGAGATATTAGTGTGGGAAAGTACTATAGCAGCATCATAGCAATTGTTTAGCAACAAGTTCATATCATTAAAGGTATAACATTTACATTCTAGTTCTTCAAATTTTGTCAACTACTAAGTTCTTGATTTCTTAATTAAAGCATGTATTATACGATGAGTTGATTGGGGAATGCTTGGTAGTTGTTATGTTAGCTTAGAAGTATATCAGAACTAAATTACATTGTGATTGAATCGAATTTGTGAAGTTATTTCTGAGTTGGAATGTGAGTCTGTCGAAAACTTCCTGCTCTGCGTCTGGCCGCCAGCCTGCGCAGCTGCGCCAGTGCCTGCCTGCAGAATTTTTTTTCCTTTTTGCTTTCTGCTCATGCTAACTTGATGATACCACTTTGGACAGGCTTGAATACTTATTTACTTATTGTGTATGAGTTCTTTAATACAACATACACATTGGTGAACATGCTAGCATATATTAGGGAAGGAAACCTCATGTTTTGTAAAATAAACTTATGATTTCGAACATGAACTTTGAGACCGTGTGACATGTGTGCATTCTTATTTCATGAACATAACCGTACAGACTATGTTGACATGAAATGAACTTTTAAAGTGTGTTCACGCACTAGCATACGTGTTTCAAAGACTCAAAGGTTTACAAAGGAAAACTTGTGTTTTGAAAATGAAGATTATAGTTTTGAATGCGAACCTTGTCATATAAGTAGCATGTGTATATTTTGATATTATGAGCATAATAGTATGTTTACATTGACATGAAATGCACGTTTAAAGTGTTACACACATTAGCATTCGAGATTGAGGGATTTAAGGAGTTTTCAAAGGAAAACTTAAGAACTTTGAAAAAAGAACTTAACCAAGACTTGTGTTTTTTAGATTGTGACCACTTAAATACATATAACTTATTGTATGCATTCTAATACCTGTGAGTAATGGTTACGAGATGCTTTACATGTGCCGTGTTGTCTTTTTAACTTAGTGTACATTGCAAATGGAAACTTAGAATGTGGAAGCTAACTAGCAATGATTACCATGTGAATTATATTATGATCATGCAAGCATGTTTATTAGGATGTCATTATACATATAGACGTATTAACATGAACCTCGTTTATTTATGCACAGATTTCACATATGCATGCTTAATCATAGAAAATGAACTTCAAATATGAACTATGTGGTTTGAAGTATATTTGTATAGTATACTCAAGCATACATATTAGGTATTGTTTAGCCTTGTTATGAGATAGTATAACCGGAGTAGCGAACCTTTGAAGTATAAACTTGTTTAACTTAAGGCTTACCGGCATGAAAAAATATGACTTCGAAATTGGATTAGGACGAGCATGCTAGTTTCGAATGGGAGATTATAACTTGATAAGCATGTGTATTGGTTTAATGGCAATAGTTGCATGCTAAAGTTACGTCGGGAGACTTTCAGACCCGAACAATTTTCTTAAGTCGGATTTTAACAGTTAACATATTATGATGCTATAAATGGTAGATTTGATATTGAACGTGATATTATGTGATAGATTTATATAACGACTAGATTCTAGTATGTGTGAACTTATATTAGTTTATACTAATTGGAGAGATCGACTTGTTATTATTAGGTCGTTCCAACGCCATTTAAATTAAAGCTAGAATTATTTGTAGCTGAGCAAACAGGCAAGTTCCATGACTTCCACTCCTTATTTGTGCAAGTTTCCTAACTTCAGTTGATTGTTATATTGAATACAAGTATCCTAGACCCTTGTATTACTTTATTCAACAGATATTGTAAGCTAGTATCCGAACCCTACTTTTATTGTGCAAGTATTTTAAATCCTTACACTACTTTATTCAATTACTCGAGTAAGCGGGATTCTAAACTTCACATTTATTGTGCAAGTTCCTATCCTTCTCATATTGTATTTTGAGCAGGTTATTATTGTATTGTGAAAGTTCTCCGAACTTCACACGTTGAGTATTGTGCAAGTTCCCCGAACTTCACATTTTGGTTATTGTGAAAGTTCCCCGAACTTCACATTTTGAGTTTGGTGAAAGTTCCCCGAACTTCACATTTTGGTTATTGTGAAAGTTCCCCGAACTTCACATTTTGAGTATTGTGAAAGTTCCCCGAACTTCACACTTTGGTTATTGTGAAAGTTTCCCAAACTTCACACTTTGGTTATTTTACAAATTCCCGAACTTCATTTATTTATTATGCAAGTTCTCTAAACTTATACAAACTCGTATATTGTGCAAGTATCTTATCTTTGTGTTTACTTTACTCAAAGAACGTTGTAAGCAAATGTCCTACCCTATGCATTTACTTTATGCAAGGAATCTATTATGGTGAAATTTCCCGAATTTCACACTTTGATGTTGTAAGTGTCTAAGCCTATGCATTTATTTTATGCAAGGAATCTATATTGTGCAAGTTCGCCGAACTTCACACGTTGAGTATTGTGCAAGTTCCCCGAAGTTACACAAATTCCTATATTGTGCAAATTCTAAACTTCACTTTGTGCAAGTTCTCTATACTTCTCATATTGTATTGAGTAGGTTATTGTTGAATCGAAAGTTGTTTACTTAATTGCTTGAACTTTATTTCCAAGCATGTTATTTAGTGGTTTAATTACTTATCAATTATTCCACATTGATATTATTGATGTCCGCACCTACTGCATTTGAGCTCGTACAGTCTTAGACTTGTACATTATTCAAGGTTCTAAATTTCTTAAACCATGTCAGTAAGAGTCTGAACCTTTGCTCGGTCAGACTAGTGTATGAAGTTTTCTTTGAAACTATCCAAACCAATTGATGGAAAGGATTCTTAGACAGAACAGAACACACCTCATATGTAGGAGTGTGCCCAGGTATCTAATATATATGATACGAGTAAGCAGATATAAGTGTTATGCATATTCACGTTGTGCCCGAGGCTGATCTCCTCGAGGTACTTAGTTTCTGTAGCCAGAAGCCAGTAATCCAAAAAAAGGTCAATTGGCTATTGAACCCATTGAAAAGTTATAGTTCGGAGTCTACTCGACTATCAGTCATTCTAAAGGCAATTATTATCTTTGCTTTTAATATTCATATTGTTGAATTGTTCAGATGTTCATAGTGTTGAATCATGCAGGTTGTTGAACCTTACAAATATTCATATTATTGAATCATTCTATTATTTGTATTGATTCGTTCAGATATTCATATTATTGAATCGTTCTAATATTCATATTGTTGAATCGTTCAGATATTCATATTATTGAATCGTTCTAATATTAATATTTTTGAATCTTTAAGATATTCATTTTGTTGAAATCATTGTCAGATATTTTTTTATTCATCATAATATATCCTTTATTGTTGTATTTAAACTTGCTGAGCAAACTTGTTGCTCATTCTTGCTATATCATGACTTATATTGCAGTTAAGCCCGAGCCCTCAGGGAAGGACAAGGGTAAAGGAAAGATTTAGGATGGTTTGCAAGGAGCAGACTTTGTCTTTGTGATTTATTTAATTACTGTTAATGTAATATGAACCCTAATGTTTATTCTAGGGTATGTTTGTATTGATGTATTAAGGTTATCGAATCTTGGGACTAGTAACACCTTTTGAATGAACGACGTACGTTTATTATATTCTGCATTTTTATTTATCGTATATTGTTAGAGGTGGATGTTAGTATTGTATCGTGGCGACCGGACCGGGGTCAGAGGACCCAGATTCGGGGGTGTCACAGGTTGGTATCAAAGCTTTAGGTTATAAACGTTAGGAATGCGAAACCTAAGTTATAACCTTAGTAGAAAACTCAAGTAGAGTTTATAGGTGATGGATTGATGAGATCCATCGAGTCGCTTTGTGATACTGAAGTTGTTTATTTAAATCAGCTATGATTGATAGACGTCCTAAACTTCTTAATACTAACTTTAATAGCATATCACATAAAGCCTAATGTTTTCTTCCTGTCCTCAGGATCATGCCGCCTAGGGGATTTTTGCGGAACCAGAGGAAGGAAGGATCTGTTAGCAATGGTGGAGGGGGAAATGTCAACCCAATGGAGAGCTTCGTTAACCTATTAACAGAAGCAATGCAGAACATAGCCCCGCCAGCAGCTGAACAGCCAGGACATTACTTGGCTGACTGTAAGGACTTTAAATTGGTAGGACCACCGGAATTCCGGGAAACCTTAGACCCAATCAAAGCCCACACATGGATAGAAGAAGTTGAGAAGGTGTTTGAGGTCGCACGGGTGGCCGAAGCACAGAAGACGAGTTTTGCCACATTCATGATGAAGGGCGAAGCTAATAATTGGTGGGAACCCAATAAAGGACTAGCAGGCGAAGGAGTTATTATGTGGGATAGATTTAAGAATTTCTTTTCGGAGAATACGCAACAAGATATGGAAGTTAAGTTTTTGGAGCTGAGACAAGAAGGTATGTCAGTCGCAGAGATAGCGGCAAGATTTAAAGAGTGGGCTCGATTCACCTCGCATCAGGTGGATACGGAGGCCAGGAAAACAGAGAGATTTGATTTAGGATTGGAACCATGGGTGCAGAAGGTAATAGATGTATTGAAGATTAAGATCTTTTCTGATCTTTTGGAAAGGGCTATCATTGACGAAGGAGGTAATGAAGTCATAGCGCAATTTAAGCAAGTTAAGACGACCGGTCAGGAAGGACAGAAGGGGGGAAGCGGCGTAGGCAGCAACCCCAATAAGCGTAAATGGATGGAGAGCCAATCATCTGGAGGTGGAAAATTCGGGGAAAAGGCTAAGAAAAGTTTAAAGTGCAGTAATTGTGGAAGGAACCACTCGGGGGAATGCTTGAAGGGGAAGAATGCATGTTATCATTGTGGACAACCGGGGCACATGGCTCCTCAATGTTCGAATAAGTCAAAAGGAGGATGTTTCGCGTGTAGAGCCACAGACCATCAAATCAAGGACTGCCCGAAGAGAAAGGGCGTTGCAGCTAGCGGCAACCGCAACAACGAGGACGTAGTGTCAGGTATCATCCCGATCAATTATATTGATGCATATGTGTTATTCGATTCAAGTGCCATCTGCTCTTATGTTTCTGATGAATTTGTTAAATAGTTAGACTTACCCGTGAGAAATTAGAACACCCTATGAGCATAGGAGTAGCAAACAAGGAAGTTATCCCCGTAGAATACATTCATAGGAACTGTTATACCGATTTGAAGGGAATTCGTGGATGTCTTCCCAAACGAGATTTAGCAGCAGTAGTTTTTGCCTTGGAATTTTGGAAGCATTATTGGTATGGCGAGAAGTGTGAGATATACACAATCTGAAGTATATCTTCAAGCAGAAGAAATTAAACATGAGGTAGCGCCGATGGCTAGAATTGATCAAACATTATGATTGTGAGATTTTGTACCATCCAGGCAAAGCAAATGTTGTGGCAGATGCCTTGGATAGGAAAGGCAGAGAGAAATTATCGAGGTTGACCATTCAAAAGAATTAGTGAAAGATTTTGAAAGACTAGACTTAGAGGTTAAGTATCCAATGGAGACCAAAGAGAGATTAATTACAGTGTCAGTAAGCCCGACTTTGTTAGATAAGGTTAAGGGGGCACAAGAGAAGGACGAAGATTATGATAACATCAAGAAGCGATTAGCTGAAGGAGATGAGTTGAAATTTAAGATTGATAGCACTGAACTGCTAAGATTTGAAGGACGAATTTGGGTACCGTTAGTATCAGAACTAAGAGAAGAGATTTTGCTAAAAGCATTTTATGGGAGGAAGTGTCGAACATCGTTGTGTTGAGACGAGGTAGGTGAACGTCGACTGTTGGGGCCAGAAGTGGTACAGCAGACGGTAGAGATTATCTAAGTGATAAGAGTGAATTATCTATTTTTATTGGAGTAACCTTATTTTTACAATTCCGATGACGGAATTTTTATAAGGGGGAAAGGATGTAACGACCAGGAATTTTAAGCTCCTTATTAATTTTATATGTGATTTTAAATTTTTAGGAGTTAATTTTTCAAACTTATTTAAACCTTATGTGGTTATGTGCTTATGTGATTTAACTTATGTGAATAAATACTAGGATATTTATTAAAGGGAATCACTAATGGTTATTTAAATTAGTAGATTAACCCTGAGACTTTTATATCAGAATATTGATAAAAGTGTTAGTAATTATATATTCAAATTTTTGAATATGGTGTAAAGATTTAATCGAGATTAATTATTTATATTTGAGTAATTAATTGATAACGTATGAAATTATTGTTGTTGTTGATTTATAATTATTATGAGTAAATAATAATTAATGAATTGGGAGTAATTAATTAATTATGTATTGATTTATTATTATTATGAATAAATAATAATTAATGAGTAAGAGATTAATAAATATAATAATATTATATTTACTTGGTTAATTAATTAATTGTTATATGCAAGTATATGTTATATTAAATCTTTAATATATGGTAGTTATCTATATTGTATATAATACAATGTGACCTTTGATATGGTTATGTATATTATATATAGACTATATAGTAAGATTTATTTGCATTAGTAAAGTTACACAATAATATTGTTTATGTGACATGAAGAGGGTGAGTAAACATTCATGTATGCCTCATCAACATATAGTAATATCAATAAATAATTATCAATTGATAAATGATTTTAGCAAGTTATTAACAGTTATGATAATGCGTAGTAAATATACCCAAGTGCTTGATATTCGGTGTTTATATAATGTACATGGATTATATGTATATACCTTACTTGATACAATATATCATTATTTGTTCATTTGAAATAACATTGTAGCTCCCATTTAAATGTATAGGGAATGGATACATGTAGCTTAAGTATATACTATATGTACATATATAACATTAGTCTGATGAAATGCAAGTTGCTGAGTAATTAGTATGTCCCAATATGAGTGTCATCCCCAACTTCCTTTTCACGTGAACAAATAATAAGCTAGCCTACTCCTACACTCTCAAACTCAGCATCATAGATGGGATCATTGCAAGGGGAGTGGTTACCATGATTGTAATCACCCACTCCCACCAAATTCTTCTTGTCCATTATGTAATCTTGCTATCCTATGGTTTGATTTGGTGAACAATTTCTTGAACCGTGTATTCATCTGCCTATATAATGAACTCTTCTCTTCTTCCTTGCATTTGCTGAGATTTCATTAAGTGTAGAAATTCTAGTAAGTTGCTGTGAGAGATATTAGTGAGGGAAAGTACTATAGCAGCATCATAGCAATTGTTTAGCAACAAGTTCATATCATTAAAGGTATAACATTTACATTCTAGTTCTTCAAATTTTGTCAACTGCTAAGTTCTTGATTTCTTAATTAAAGCATGAATTATACGATGAGTTGATTGGGGAATGCTTGGTAGTTGTTATGTTAACTTAGAAGTATATCAGAACTAAATTACATTGTGATTGAATCGAATTTGTGAATTTATATCTGAGTTGGAATGTGAGTCTGTCAAAAACTGCTTGCTCTGCGTCTGGTCGCCAGCCTGCGCAGCTGTGCCAGTGCCTGCCTGCAGAATTTTTTTTCCTTTTTGCTTTCTGCTCATGCTAACTTGATGATACCACTTTGGACAGGCTTGAATACTTATTTACTTATTGTGTATGAGTTCTTTAATACAACATACACATTGGTGAACATGCTAGCATATATTAGGGAAGGAAACCTCATGTTTTGTAAAATAAACTTATGATTTCGAACATGAACTTTGAGACCGTGTGACATGTGTGCATTCTTATTTCATGAACATAATCGTACAGACTATGTTGACATGAAATGAATGTTTAAAGTGTGTTCACGCACTAGCATACGTGTTTCAAAGACTCAAAGGTTTACAAAGGAAAACTTGTGTTTTGAAAATGAAGATTATAGTTTTGAATGCGAACCTTTTCATATAAGTAGCATGTGTATATTTTGATATTATGAGCATAATAGTATGTTTACATTGACATGAAATGCACGTTTAAAGTGTTGTACACATTAGCATTCGAGATTGAGGGATTTAAGGAGTTTTCAAAGGAAAACTTAAGAACTTTGAAAAAAGAACTTAACCAAGACTTGTGTCTTTTAGATTGTGACCACTTAAATACATATAACTTATTGTATGCATTCTAATACCTGTGAGTAATGGTTACGAGATACTTTACATGTACCGTGTTGTCTTTTTAACTTAGTGTACCTTGCAAATGGAAACTTAGAATGTGGAAGCTAACTAGCAATGATTACCATGTGAATTATATTATGATCATGCAAGCATGTTTATTAGGATGTCATTATACATATAGACGTATTAACATGAACCTCGTTTATTTATGCACAGATTTCACATATGCATGCTTAATCATAGAAAATGAACTTCAAATATGAACTATGTGATTTGAAGTATATTTGGTAGTATACTCAAGCATACATATTAGGTATTGTTTAGCCTTGTTATGAGATAGTATAACCGGAGTAGCGAAACTTTGAAGTATAAACTTGTTTAACTTAAGGCTTACCGGCATGAAAACATATGACTTCGAAATTGGATTAGGACGAGCATGTTAGTTTCGAATGGGAGATTATACCTTGATAAGCATGTGTATTGGTTTAATGGCAATAGTTGCATGCTAAAGTTACGTCGGGACACTTTCAGATTCGAACAATTTGCTTAAGTCGGATTTTAACAGTTAACATATTATGATGCTATAAATGGTATATTTGATATTGAATGTGATCTTATGTGATAGATTTATATAATGACTAGATTCTAGTATGTGTGAACTTATATTAGTTTATACTAATTGGAGAGATCGACTTGTTATTATTAGGTCGTTCCAACGCCATTTAAATTAAATCTAGAATTATTTGTAGCTGAGCAAACAGGCAAGTTCCATGACTTACACTCCTTATTTGTGCAAGTTTCCTAACTTCAGTTGATTGTTATATTGAATGCAAGTATCCTAGACCCTTGTATTACTTTATTCAACGGATATTGTAAGCTAGTATTCGAACCCTACTTTTATTGTGCAAGTATTTTAAATCCTTACACTACTTTATTCAATTACTCGAGTAAGCGGGATTCTAAACTTCACCTTTATTGTGCAAGTTCCTATCCTTCTCATATTGTATTTTGAGTATGTTATTATTGTATTATGAAAGTTCCCAGAACTTCACACGTTGAGTATTGTGCAAGTTCACCGAACTTCACATTTTGGTTATTGTGAAAGTTCCCCGAACTTCACATTTTGAGTATGGTGAAAGTTCCCCGAACTTCACATTTTGGTTATTGTGAAAGTTCCCCAAACTTCACATTTTGAGTATTCTGAAAGTTCCCCGAACTTCACACTTTGGTTACTGTGAAAGTTCCCCGAACTTCACACTTTGGTTATTTTGCAAATTCCCGAACTTCATTTCTTTATTATGCAAGTTCTCTAAACTTATACAAACTCGTATATTGTGCAAGTATCTTATCTTTGTGTTTACTTTACTCAAAGAACGTTGTAAGAAAATGTCCTACCCTATGCATTTACTTTATGCAAGGGATCTATTATGGTAAAATTCCCCGAATTTCACTCTTTGATGTTGTAAGTGTCTAAGCCTATGCATTTATTTTATGCAAGGAATCTATATTGTGCAAGTTCCCTGAACTTCACACGTTGAGTATTGTGCAAGTTCCCCGAACTTACACAAATTCCTATATTGTGCAAATTCTAAACTTCACTTTGTGCAAGTTCTCTATCCTTCTCATATTGTATTGAGTAGGTTATTGTTGAATCAAAAGTTGTTTACTTAATTGCTTGAACTTTATTTCCAAGCATGTTATTTAGTGGTTTAATTACTTATCAATTATTCCACATTGATATTATTGATGTCCACACCTAGTGCATTTGAGCTCGTACAGTCTTGGACTTGTACATTATTCAAGGTTCTAAATTTCTTGAACCGTGTCAGTAAGAGTCTGAACCTTTGCTCGGTCAGACTAGTGTATGAAGTTTTCTTTGAAACTATCCAAACCAATTGATGGTAAGGATTCTTAGACAGAACAGAACACCCCTCATATGTAGGAGTGTGCCCAAGTATCTAATATATATGATACGAGTAAGCAGATATAAGTGTTATGCATATTCACGTTGTGCCCGAGGCTGATCTCCTCGAGGTACTTAGTTTCTGTAGCCAGAAGCCAGTAATCCAAAAAAAGGTCAATTGGCTATTGAACCCTATTGAAAAGTAGTTCGGAGTCTACTCGACTATCAGTCATTCTAAAGGCAATTATTATCTTTGCTTTTAATATTCATATTGTTGAATTGTTCAGATGTTCATAGTGTTGAATCATGCAGGTTGTTGAACCTTACAAATATTCATATTATTGAATCATTCTATTATTTGTATTGATTCGTTCATATATTCATATTATTGAATCGTTCTAATATTCATATTGTTGAATCGTTCAGATATTCATATTATTGAATCGTTCTAATATTCATATTTTTGAATCTTTAAGATATTCATTTTGTTGAAATCATTGTCAGATATTTTTTTATTCATCATGATATATCCTTTATTGTTGTATTTAAACTTGCTGAGCAAACTTGTTGCTCATTCTTGCTATATCATGACTTATATTGCAGTTAAGCCCGAGCCCTCAGGGAAGGACAAGGGTAAAGGAAAGATTTAGGATGGTTTGCAAGGAGCAGACTTTGTCTTTGTGATTTATTTAATTGCTATTAATGTAATATGAACCCTAATGTTTATTCTAGGGTATGTTTGTATTGATGTATTAAGGTTGTCGAATCTTGGGACTAGTAACACCTTTTGAATGAACGACGTACGTTTATTATATTCCGCATTTTTATTTATCGTATATTGTTAGAGGTGGATGTTAGTATTGTATCGTGGCGACCGGACCGGGGTCAGAGGACCCGGATTCGGGGGTGTCACAGAATCTTATAAATCTACTGAGATGAACAACCCTCATTAAAGGGAAAACTATATAACTGTCGAGGAACTAACGTGCACACAAATAGCATGTGAATATTATGCATAATGTAGGGTACTTGAGGCTGATCACCTGTTGTACTTGTTTATATCGGATTATTAGTTAAACACTGATAATTCTCACAAAAGTTCTTAGTCCTTAGTGACTGCTTAATATTAAACTTTATCTTTTGGAAAACGTTGAAACCTTTGAATCTTTTTGATAATGCTTCGGTCTATAGTGACCTTCTATTTATAATTCAAAGGACAGTTTTGGAACTATTAATATTTCTTCGTTTACACCATTATCCCTTAAATTCTTGAGTTATCCTTTGACAACATTCCTTGGATATTATTAAGCTTTATAATTGTGCTTACCCTTATTGCTATATTACTTGCTGAGCAAATTTGTTGCTCATTCTTGCTTTCCTTAAACATTTTAGTTAAGGAGGAACAGTGTGGACCCTTTGGCACGGATAAGGGCAAAGGCAAGGCTACGGCGTAGCGTTGTTCTTCTTTAGAATTATTATTATGTTGTAATAAGACGTATTTCGTATTATGTATTAAGTTATGTTTAAGTTAGTCATGGTTGTGAGACCGTGGGACGCAAATATTTATACTAAATCAATGTAAATTATTTTATTATTATATGTTATTAGAATTAGATCGTGATGCACCGAATTCGAGATATGAGTATCTGAATCTGGGGGCGTCACAGGTTGGTATCAAAGCGTTTGGTTATAAACCTTAGGAGCGAGAATCCTTAGACTATAACCTTAGAAGAACTTAGTAGATAGAAGGAGATAAAACTCATGTTGAGTTTTCCTAGAGACTTAGTGTGTTATGAAATATAGTTTCATTATATAAAATGAACTTATGGTTTATTTAACATTCTAATGGAGTTTATTGTTTGTTTGTCTTATGTTTGTGGTTGTAGGATGACAGACTTGGGAGGACTCAGTAGAGTAGTAGAGGAGGAGCCACGGGATATACACGTAGTGTATAAGGCACCCTTGGTAGCCGAACCCGTTCAGGCAATAGCACCATCAGAGTTTGACGACAAGGATGAGATAGAGGTGGATCAGATCCCGAGGAGGAACCTATGGAGGACGAGCCCATGGATGATTCTGACGAGGCTACATTCGAGGATAGGATGTTAGGAGAGTATGAGGAGCGGATCTTGGAGTTAGACTGTCGTGTTCAAGAGCTTGAGACTAAGGCTTAGGAGAGAGAGACTGAGTTGCAGAAACTGAGGGAAGAAGACCATCAGAGGAAGTTGGTGACGCAGGATATGGAGGTGGAGATTGCCTACCGTAAGAAAGCTTGAATTCAGATGGGAACCCTTTTTCACCATTCGATAGCTAAGAACGTGGATTTGGTGGGTAAGATGGAAGAGTCCGAGCAGAAAGAGTTGAGTAAGAAAATTGAGAAGGAGGCTCTTCACACTCAGCTTGAGCTAGAAGTCATGGAGAGGATTCACTTTGAGGAGAAGTGGGAGGAAGCCAACGATAGGGCTAAAGACTTTGTGACGCTCCCAAATCCGGGTACTTGAAACCCGTACTTGGTGCTACACAATAACATTCATACGAACTGCTTAATATATTATAAACTTAAAAGTTATATCTAAGTTAACAAATCCCAGTTACGGCGAAACTTAAATACTTTATTACATGATAGATACCATATTATCACAATACAAAAGTTCAAAATATTACAACCAACACCTTAAAACTATTCCTTCAGCTTTCCCTTCCCTTTGTCCTTGCCAGAACCTTCTGGTTGATCACGTTTAACTGAAAACATTTAATTTAAAGCAAGAATGAGAATTTAATTGCTCAGCAAGTAATAGTAGATAATAAACATCAGCTGAAAGAAATAAATGTTTTCTTTGAAGTATACTTCTACAACGAATCAATAGTTGTGAAGCCATTTGAAACAATTCATAACAACATATCAAATCGTTTACAATTTTGAAACGACGTAGTGACTATAAATGTTGAGTGGTCAATAGACCTTGAACCATTGTTTTCAAGTTTGAAAAGGTTTATACAAAAATTCATCTGCAAACCGTCATGACTTGCAGACACGTTGGGTGATCAGCCCGTATGCCCTGTATTGATCAACACTACATGCTAAAATGACATAACCACCTTTGGCGCATAAAAATTTCTCAATTTCAGGATGTTCACACTCAGTCTGGAGTCCGAACTAAAGCAATTCAGTTGGACGACTCTATCCTAACCAATAATATTCAACGATACATTTCAAACTATGTCTAGCAGAGTCAAATAGCGTAGATAACTTTTAAACCATGTATACATACCAATATAGAATAGTATGCATCAATACTTGTAATGTTAAAGAATTTTGAGTTCAAGAATACTTATTCAAATACAATAGTTCATACAAGTGAGGACACTTGCACAATCAAACTTAGCTTACAAAGAACATAACAATTTTGATTATATATGAATCATATGAAGACAGTAATATGATACTGGTAAACAATAACGAATCAAATGAAATTCGAAAGTTTGCTTGAATATAAACGAATTAAGAATACTTGTTCAATAATAAATAAGTTAGAGATACTTGCTCAATAATAAACAAGTTAGATATTCTTACTTACACAAAGAACTATGGCATAAAGTAAATGCAAAGGTTAGAATACTTGCACAATAAAAGAGTATAGTTCGGATATTTGCTTACAAGATCCATTGCATAAAGTATATGCAAGGGTTAGGATACTTGCCTTTATCGCTGCTTACTGCTACGCAATATAGTTATATCTTTAACACAAAGACATATCATTAATAAGATTCTTGAAATCAGTATATCACATTATGCTTCATAATACTACTACTTTATAAGTAAATTATCTAGCATGTAATCACATAATCAAACATTAGATAACCCGTTAAAGAGTACGACTACACTATCTTAGACTTAACATGGTAAACTATTTACTATTGCAGCAAACTGAATACATTATTTCCGTAAGCTGAAACCAACTTGTTTTCCCTTCCTGACAGTTTTCAGTTTCCATTTCAGTAATCTGAAATGTACATTTCAGCAAGCTGAAATACTCTATTAATGAAAATACCAAATCAGCTTATTATTTTTCTATCCTTTGGCTAAAGATGTATACATATAATCCCTATACAAAAATAAATTTTTTTGAATTTTTTAACTCCCTTAAGTATTTTTCAAAAATCCATTTCTAGTTAATTCATTAAGAAATTAACTACCTCACGCTTAACTCTAGAAATTCCCAACTCTTGGCAGGATCTTACACATGTTAACGTGGACATCCAGTTTAAATTTCGTGGCCATCAGAGTTATATAACTCCGATTATATCGATTTTCGTCGAAAAAACACAAATATTAAAATGGCCATAACTCGATCAATTTAAGTCGGAATGAGCTCACTTTTGGACAAAAACTACTTTATAACATATATTTTAATGTCCCAAAATATTGGAATTTTTTTCAAAAATTAAATGGCCGAAACAGCCCCTAGCAGTTCTGGACAGATTGCTCATTGTCATTTTTCAGATTTTGTCTCCTTTACTAAAATCAGTCTACACAAAAATCTACAACAACTTTTTAAGTGATTCTACTTGGAAATATTAGAAGACTCCTATATCTAAGTCCAAAAATTGACCACACTCAAAAATTCAAAATATAATAGGAGATATGGTAGTTTGAATTTCATGTTGCGTTTTCTCAAAATTTGATTTTTCATCTTTTGTGATTCCTAAGAAGTCTTCCTAGATTTCTTGATTAATCAAACAATACCAATCATAAATCATCATAATACATACCCATACATCATATACTCATGGATCTACCATGATCCATGATCTATTTCATCAAACAATCAACAAACACTAGATTAAACACAAACACGACTAAGAAAAATTAGGGTTTTCTACTTTTGAAAATTTAGTTTCTATTTCATGCTTTAGATCACACTTGTGATCCTTGAAAGTGTTAGATCTAAATATGAAACAGTAATAAACATAAGGATCTATGGTTTTAAATCTCAAGATCATAATTTTACTAAAATCAAAACTCTAATTAAACAAAAAAGAAATTAGGCTATACAAGTAGAAATCTTTTTGTTATACCTTAGCTTTCCTTTTCTCCCCTTCTTCCTAAGATTAGATTAGAGAACTATGAAGCTGGATAGAACTCTTTCTCTCCCTCTCTCTTGGCTGAAATGCTTCTTTTCTTTTCTCTCTCTAACTTTTGTTCTTACTAGCAAATGATAGAAATGAAATGAAACAAAAGATATAGTTTATTTGTTTGTTAGTAAAATTGGTATAGATATAATTGTTATATCTATAATCATCAACCCATCACTTTTGTTCCTTCTCTCTCTCATTATGATAGACTTGCTTGCACACTTGGTTTAAATTGTAAGAATAAGCATAAGTGTTGTTTCTACAATATGGGTGACACCTAGAAAAAGTGGTTTACCTACTAAAGTAGCCCATCATTACATTCCTCCCCCCCCCCCCCTTTATTCTTCTTGTTAAATCCGGCCATGTTGGCCTTCTTTTTGCCCAAATTTTATTTTCTTTTAATGCCTTAATTAGTTTACTTAATGTCTAAAATGTCCTTCTCCACTTGGGCTAAAACTTGGACCACTCCTTTTAAATCTTTGGGCTTGCTAATATAATTCTTTGAGCTTACTAATTTAATTCTTTGAGCTTGCTAATTAACATAGTTCATACTTTTAATTTTATATTACCCTATTCATTTAGTTAGGGTTTCCTTATACACATTTGTAAGTTAATTCCTTACTCATATCTGTGACGCCCCCAAATCCACGTTCCTTCGAAACCTCGAATTCGGTGCAGTCACGATACTACTATCGTCAAACTATTACATCTTTTAATCATTAGTAAAAGAATACAACTTTGTTCATTACAATTTAGAATATAAATTCTATTCATATCCAAGATCTCGTCTTTACATCATATTCGTGTTGGGTTTGTACGAAATCGTGATGCAATCAAATTGCAAAAATTAGCGGAAGCATGGTATATCAGAGTTTAAAAAATTTCTACAAAACCATTACCCGGATCATCCTTTATGCAAATTATTAATTTAAAACGATAAATAAGAAGTTATGGAATCATACCCTTGTAGAACGAAGCTTCCACAGGTACTAGTTCAACTCCTTGTTCTTCGTGATCTCCTTGAATTTCCGGGTTAGATTCCTTCCTTTGATCAATGTTAGCCACCCAAGTGTTTGGCCTCTAGAGGTGATCCACCAAGGAAGATGAATTATCAAGAAGGAGGGTGTTTGGCTTAACCTTAGTTTTCTATCCTCTATAGAAAAGGAGTACTCTCCAACAATTGGAATTGCATCAATCTAATATCTATTATAAGACTTCTCTTATATAGACATTGGTCAACCCTTCTAATCCTATTAGACATGGGATTTCTTTTAATTAATTAAACTCCTTTAATTAATTTAGGCTTCCCACCACATGGGAATAATTAATTAAATTCATTTAATTAATTTGTCTCCTAATCTTATTAGGAATAAATGAGAGTACTAAATATTAAATTAATTACTAAACTCCTTTAGAAATTAAAATAATAATAATTGTAATAATATTAATAAGACTCCTCTTATTAATTTATATTTAATATTTCCAAAATATTAAATAATAAACATTAAGCTATTTAATTTATTCTATCACCATAGATTAAATTAATTATACTTAATGCATTATTACGATTATGCCATTACCTTCTTAAATAATTATTCTTCCTTTTATGGTGTGACCCTTTAGGTTCTCCATATTAAACCGGTTGTGAATAAATCAATTAAAACAATTTTAATCTTATTTAAATAAATAAATTAAACTAATAATTTATTTAAATAAATAATATTTATTCTACAATAGGGATAAGCCTCCCTAGCGATCAACGACTTTCCAGATAATATAGATTTCAACATTAATCATAAAAGAACCTGTGAGTTAATAGTTACCATACAATTCAATCCTTCCACCATACAATGTTCCAATTAAATATAAGACATGGATTTACTGTCAAGTCTTATTTTATTTAATTATATGTATTTCGATTAGAAAATGCACAACTCCAAATAATGCAAATTAAAAACTCCTTTCTAATTTCATTTCACCTTGGCCAAGGATTCCTGGGTTGTCATTTAACGAATCACATGGGACATATCTCCTCTTTTACTAGAGGTAGTAGATTCTTTATTGATCATTCATTATCTCCATATGTAACTCATTATACCCAAGCATACCCTATATATGCCTTAAAAGGTCTTAAGGAATAAGTCAAAGTATAATTTGTTACATACAAGATACTATGATGATCTCAAGTCCAAGGATCACTTGTACTACTATCACATTAGGAATTCCTATTGACATGCGAGTAAAACTCCATTAGGTATTCCATAGCGAATCACGTTCAGTGAACTTATTCTTCAATAAGCACCTACATACTTGCTTTAGTGTCTCCACACAAATGATCATGAGATCAATCATCCTCATCCAATGAGCAAGCAACATATGTACCAATCTATCCGGATTTACTAATCCCCTTTTTAGTAATCCCACGATTGGGAACTATTTAAGTTTTAAAACTTTCTAAGAATTTAGATCTCATTAGCATGATCATCATCATGATTCTAAAAGCATTGCTTAAAACTATGGGTTATTTACATATTATAAAAACAGCAACATGTAGATAATTAAATGCCTGTAATAAATGAATATTTCATTAATAAATAAATAAGATTGTTTACAAAGTACGTGCTTTATCATCATACATGATTGGCTTGTATGCACACTACTATCAATCTCCCACTTGCACTAAAGCCAATCGCCATGGTATCTCATACCCATCTTCTCTAAGTGACGATCAAACTGCTGTTGTGTTAAAGCTTTAGTAAATGGATCTGCAATGTTGTCTTGAGAGTCTACACGCTCCAAGGTGACGTCTCCTCTTTCAATGATCTCCCTGATCAAATGAAATCGCCGCAACACGTGTTTAGATTTCTGATGAGACCTCGGTTCCTTAGCCTGTGCAACTGCTCCTGTGTTGTCACAGTAAATGGGAACTGCTTCTCCAATGCTAGGAACCACACCAAGTTCAGTTATGAACTTCTTCATCCAAACAGCTTCCTTTGCAGCTTCACTTGCAGCTATATACTCTGCCTCTGTCACTGAATCAGCAACTGTTTGCTGCTTGGAACTCTTCCAACTCACTGCGCCTCCGTTCAAGGTAAAAACATACCCCGAAACAGATTTACTGTCATCTTGGTCCGTTTGAAAACTTGAGTCTGTGAAGCCCTCGAGTTTTAATTCAGACCCACCGTAGACAAGAAAAATATCCTTAGTCCTTCTCAAGTATTTTAGGATATTCTTCACTGCCTTCCAGTGCTCTTCTCCTGGATTCGACTGGTATCTGCTCATTACACTAAGTGAATGAGCAACATCCGGTCTAGTACATATCATACCGTACATGATAGATCCTATTGCAGAAGCATAAGGGATCTTACTCATTCGGTCTCTCTCCTCAGGTGTCTTTGGGGCCTGTTTCTTGGAGAGATGTATTCCATGGCTCATCGGCATGAGTCCTCTTTTGGAATCTTCCATGCTAAATCTCTTTAGCATTGCATCAATGTACGTTCCTTGGGATAAACCAAGCATCCTTTTAGATCTATCTCTATAGATCTTTATCCCCAAAATATAGGATGCTTCTCCCAAGTCCTTCATGGAGAAGTGTTTAGATAACCAGATTTTAATTGATTGTAGCATAGGAATGTCATTCCCTATCAGTAATATATCATCAACATATAATACAAGGAATGAAACTGCGCTCCCACTAACCTTCTTGTACACACATGGTTCATCGTCATTTTTGATAAAATCAAACTCTTTGATTGTCTCATCAAAACGAATGTTCCATCTACGAGAAGCTTGCTTCAATCCATAAATGGATCGTTGCAGCTTACAGACTTGATTTATTCCAACCTTTGAAACAAATCCCTCTGGCTGTGTCATATACACATCCTCCTCAAGTTTCCCATTGAGGAAGGTCGTTTTCACGTCCATCTGCCATATCTCATAGTCGTTATAAGCTGCAATCGCAAGCAAAATCCGAATGGACTTGAGCATAGCTACTGGTGAAAAGGTTTCATCATAATCAACTCCTTGTCTTTGTTTGAAACCTTTTGCAACCAGTCGGGCCTTATAGGTCTCCACCTTGCCGTCCGCTCCAGTCTTTCTTTTAAAGACCCATTTACACCCAATAGGCTTAATGCCTTCAGGTGGTGAAACCAAAGTCCATACTTTATTTTCATACATGGAGTCCATTTCGGATTTCATGGCTTCAAGCCATTTCCCTGAGTGTTTATTACTCATGGCCTGTTCGTAATTCAATGGATCATCATCATTCATGATGCGTACCTCATCGTCATCCTCTACAACGAATCCATACCTCTCAGGTATCTTCGATACTCTTCCAGATTTACGAACAGGGTGTGGTATAGTAGGTTCTTCTACTTGGTCAGGTACCTGACTTTGATCCGTGGTAATTTGTGGTTTTTGAGCTTCTTCAAGATATATCTTACTCCCACTAACCCCTTCATGGATAAACTCCTTTTCCAAGAAGGCAGCATGTTTCGCAACAAACACCTTTTGATCAGTTGGATGATAGAAATAATACCCTACAGTTTCTTTAGGGTATCCCACAAATCTACACTTTTCGAATTTAGTCTGTAGCTTATCATGTTCAAACTTTTTGACATAAGCTGGACAACCCCAAGTCTTAACATGCTTAAGATTTGGTTTCCTTCCCTTCCACATCTCATATGGAGTCTTTGGGGCGGATTTGGTAGGTACCTTGTTAAGTAGGTATGCAGCCGTTTCTAGGGCATATCCCCAGAAGGAAATTGGAAGGTCGGTAAAACTCATCATGGATCGAACCATGTCTAACAGTGTTCGATTTCTCCTTTCAGATACTCCATTTAACTGTGGTGTACCTGGAGGAGTCCATTGTGAGATTATACCATTTTCTTTGAGACAATTGAGAAACTCACTGCTTAAGTATTCTCCGCCTCGATCTGATCGAAGTATCTTTATACTCTTGCCCGTTTGTTTCTCTACTTCACTTCTGAACTCTTTGAACTTTTCAAATGATTCTGACTTGTATTTCATTAAATACACATATCCAAATCTTGAGTGATCATCAGTGAAAGTAATAAAATAAGAATACCCACCCCGTGCACTTGTTGTCATAGGCCCACAAACGTCTGTGTGAATCAATGTCAACAACTCTGTAACTCTTTCTCCTCTTCCACTAAAAGGAGATTTAGTCATTTTACCCATGAGACAAGATTCACAAGTTGGATATGATTCATAATCGGATAGCTCGAGGAGCCCATCTTTATGCAACTTGGATAATCTTGTTTCATTGATATGACCGAGTCTACAGTGCCACATGTAGGTATAATTAATATCATCTCTTTTCCTTTTCTTAGTTTGTTCAATTTGAAATATATTTTCTTGTAAGTCAAGTGTATAAAGTCCATTTCGTAAATTTCCAATACCATATAAAACATCGTCTTTATAAATAGAACAACTATTGTTCTTTATAACAACGTTAAATCCTTCCATATCCAATACAGAAATTGAAATAATGTTTTTAATAATATTCGGAACATAATAACAATTATTAAGATAAATGGACTTGCCCGAAGGCATTGCTAAATAATAAGTTCCTACAGCTAATGCAGCAACCTTTGCTCCATTCCCTACTCGTAGGATCACCTCATCATTGTTCAGCTTTCTACTTCTGACCAGTCCCTTCACATTATTACATATGTGAGAACCACAGCCGGTATCCAATACCCAAGTAGAATTTTGACTTTCTGAAAAATTAATTTCAATCATGAACAAACCTTGATTGGAAGTCGAAGCTTCTCCAAGCTTCTTGTCTGCCAGAAACTTCTTGCAGTTTTTCTTCCAATGACCCGGCTCGTTGCAATGGAAGCACATTCCTTTGCTAGCTGGATCAGATTTCTTTTGTTCCTTTATGTTCACCTTGCCCTTGGTCATCCGAGATCGGAAGAGCTCCTTAGATATCTCATATCTAGCAGTCCTACTTTGTTCACCATACAACTCCTTGAGGTGAATCAACATAGTAGGAGCATCCATGTTTTCTTGCTGACGCTGAAGCTCGTTATTCATGGATGCGAGCATGATGCATTGAGCTACAGATGCATCATCTTGCCACTTTACAATAGGTGGCAATCTCTTCCTCAGAGGTTGTTTCTGGAACAGTTCCAGGGACATGTGAGTTTAGGACATAAGAAATCTTTTCAGTAGTGAGAACTATTCTCAGATTTCTTGGCCAGTCCGTATAATTCGGCCCTGGTAAGCTTATTAGCATCAAGTATGCTTCGCAGTGAAATTAGTGATTTTGACATTTTTAAAATTCTGCATGTGAAAAACAACATTTTAGCAAACATTCATTTTATTAATTTTGCATACCAAAATAAATTTAGGTCTTTATTTTAAATTGGTATCTCCCACTATTTTTATCAAACTATATTACCCTCACTTATATAGTTCGGCAACATCTAATTAAAAATTTGCTAGTGAGAATAAGGATCCCATTTCAAATGTATATAACCTTGTGGATAGCACAACAAGCGATATACAAATAAATAGGTAGACAACTCTTGTCAATTACATCACCATGTAATTCCTTTTATTTTGCCTCTTAAATCATAATGGTCAAGTGTGTGCACATCCGAACTAAAATAATTTAAGTTAAGTCCAGCCTAGCACTTTCATAAATTCAAAAAAGAAAAATGTTCGTCCTTGTGGATAGCACAACAAGACTAGATCGTTCAATTTTCTTGATAAGCATCAAATGTGATTAATTAACATCTTAAATACGCAATACTCGCCTTGTGGATAGCACAACAAGCTCATATTAAATATCTAATACTCTATTAATTTATCATGCTAGAAGGCGACGTTCGATATTCCAAATATCATTTGAACACTTCGGACTTAATATTATTTCTTTGAGGGATTTGTTATTATTAGTCTCATCTTTGTTTAGCGCGCATGCACATATATATATAAAATACGCGTCATTTTATTAAACATGCGAAGCATGTTTGCATAAAATATAATATATATATAATATTTAGCATGCAATATAGAATACTATATTCTACCCGGATTGATTATGGACTTTTATTCTAGTTTGGTTCACTAGAGCCACCAAGTGAACCAAAAGGTCAAACCTAGGGGTGCAAGAATTTAAATTTAAACGTAACTATTACATTTAAACCCGGGCTCCATACAAACGGGTCTTCACGCGCTCCTTGCTCCTTGGTCTCTAATTTTTAAAGATAATTCTAACTATTTCTATTACATTAAACTATTTAATTTAAATAGAAACCTTGATCAACAGTCAAGGGGAAGTACATAGGAGGGAGATAGAATTTTACATCAAGAAAAAAAAAATTAGAGAAGACGAGGTACGCAGACCCCATTTAATAAAACCCATTCATTCAAGCATTCAACTAAAATAAAATCCAATCACATTGGTCAAATAGTCCATAATCAATCCCCATTTATTTTCATACATATCACCATATATATTAATAAATAAATATTCATCTCATGAATTAAAACATTCCATATATATATGAGTATCATTTAATGGGCAATTTTAAATTGCATGAAATCCAATTTCAAGATTAAAATAAACTCTTTATTTTAATTATAAAATTATTTAGAATATAATATATAAATATATCATATTTATTTTTTAAAAGGAAGTCACCTTCTTTTATTAAAAGAGTCCTGCAGGTTTATTAAAAAAGTCCTTTCCTGATGGGTCACCTTCTTTTTGGAGTAAGAAAGAGACAACACCTTTTCTTTGCAGAATTCAAGATTAGCACCAAAAAAAATTGTGATTCGTCCCAAAAAAAGTCTCTTTTTTTTTCTTTTTTTTTTCCTTAAAAAATATAATTTTATACAATAAAATTATGCCCAATAAATTATTTTAAATACATACCCATATGTATATGAAATCAAAAATAAATTAATAATTGCATAAAGATTTGGCTCTGATACCACTGTTGGGTTTGTACGAAATCGTGATGCAATCAAATTGCAAAAATTAGCGGAAGCATGGTATATCAGAGTTTAAAAAATTTCTACAAAACCATTACCCGGATCATCCTTTATGCAAATTATTAATTTAAAACGATAAATAAGAAGTTATGGAATCATACCCTTGTAGAACGAAGCTTCCACAGGTACTAGTTCAACTCCTTGTTCTTCGTGATCTCCTTGAATTTCCGGGTTAGATTCCTTCCTTTGATCAACGTTAGCCACCCAAGTGTTTGGCCTCTAGAGGTGATCCACCAAGGAAGATGAATTATCAAGAAGGAGGGTGTTTGGCTTAACCTTAGTTTTCTATCCTCTATAGAAAAGGAGTACTCTCCAACAATTGGAATTGCATCAATCTAATATCTATTATAAGACTTCTCTTATATAGACATTGGTCAACCCTTCTAATCCTATTAGACATGGGATTTCTTTTAATTAATTAAACTCCTTTAATTAATTTAGGCTTCCCACCACATGGGAATAATTAATTAAATTCATTTAATTAATTTGTCTCCTAATCTTATTAGGAATAAATGAGAGTACTAAATATTAAATTAATTACTAAACTCCTTTAGAAATTAAAATAATAATAATTGTAATAATATTAATAAGACTCCTCTTATTAATTTATATTTAATATTTCCAAAATATTAAATAATAAACATTAAGCTATTTAATTTATTCTATCACCATAGATTAAATTAATTATACTTAATGCATTATTACGATTATGCCATTACCTTCTTAAATAATTATTCTTCCTTTTATGGTGTGACCCTTTAGGTTCTCCATATTAAACCGGTTGTGAATAAATCAATTAAAATAATTTTAATCTTATTTAAATAAATAAATTAAACTAATAATTTATTTAAATAAATAATATTTATTCTACAATAGGGATAAGCCTCCCTAGCGATCAACGACTTTCCAGATAATATAGATTTCAACATTAATCATAAAAGAACCTGTGAGTTAATAGTTACCATACAATTCAATCCTTCCACCATACAATGTCCCAATTAAATATAAGACATGGATTTACTGTCAAGTCTTATTTTATTTAATTATATGTATTTCGATTAGAAAATGCACAACTCCAAATAATGCAAATTAAAAACTCCTTTCTAATTTCATTTCACCTTGGCCAAGGATTCCTGGGTTGTCATTTAACGAATCACATGGGACATATCTCCTCTTTTACTAGAGGTGGTAGATTCTTTATTGATCATTCATTATCTCCATATGTAACTCATTATACCCAAGCATACCCTATATATGCCTTAAAAGGTCTTAAGGAATAAGTCAAAGTATAATTTGTTACATACAAGATACTATGATGATCTCAAGTCCAAGGATCACTTGTACTACTATCACATTAGGAATTCCTATTGACATGCGAGTAAAACTCCATTAGGTATTCCATAGCGAATCACGTTCAGTGAACTTATTCTTCAATAAGCACCTACATACTTGCTTTAGTGTCTCCACACAAATGATCATGAGATCAATCATCCTCATCCAATGAGCAAGCAACATATGTACCAATCTATCCGGATTTACTAATCCCCTTTTTAGTAATCCCACGATTGGGAACTATTTAAGTTTTAAAACTTTCTAAGAATTTAGATCTCATTAGCATGATCATCATCATGATTCTAAAAGCATTGCTTAAAACTATGGGTTATTTACATATTATAAAAACAGCAACATGTAGATAATTAAATGCCTGTAATAAATGAATATTTCATTAATAAATAAATAAGATTGTTTACAAAGTACGTGCTTTATCATCATACATGATTGGCTTGTATGCACACTACTATCAATTCGATGTTACTAAAATGCGGAATAATTTAAACTTTTTCAATCCTCCTTGAATAAAAATCTTTTTATTGATTCCATAACTTAAATCAATTACACATTCTTGAACCACTATATAATATGATTCCTTCTTATCTGAGTTATCGTATAAATATTTACAGCTCAACTCGATATCCTCTATGTATTATCTAATACATCTTTATAGTACGACAAGCATTAAACCTCGTAAAAAAATATCAAGTATAACTACTAGAACCTAGACATGGTTCGAGTAAAATCTACTCAATATTCTTCGTTGTGATACTATCTATCTTTATCAATCAAGAAGCACGAAATCTTTACCGTGAATCCTTAACCTGCAAAAGTGGTTATTTGCAAGAGTGAGCTCGACAGCTCAGCAATTCTAACAGTCCTCATGCATCACATAGCATATAACATCATACTCAGTTCATGCATTTATAAACAGTTTATATTTACTACGCATGTTACTTTTCACATAACAAGTATATCATCAAAGATCAACTTTCAATCTCATTTATATCTCATATACAGTTCATATATAAGTTCACATTATCACAACATAATATAATTCAACTAACAGTTATTGAATTCATATATCAAATAGGAACTGAAAGACTTGCCTGATTCGTAGTTTAACAACTACGACTTAACTGCTTAAGAATCTCTGCACTTTGTGTAATCCTACACAGTTATATTAATCATAGAGATCACATTCATCAGTTATATGCATCCACACATTCTCAATGTAATAATAAAGGTTACATTGTTGTCTAACTTGTTTTTTAGAACCTTGTTTCACTTTCTTAACATACTCCTATAATAGCTAGTATAGGTATACTTTTAATATCAACATTCATACACCTTTACTCGACTCACTATGTGTTCGACACGTATTTAAAGCTCATAGATACATGATCTATATTGCTTTCATGTTTCTCAAACCTTATCGAAACCATTACATTCAAACTTTTCTAAGTTTCACCCTTTCAAAATCCTTGTCATACTTAACTAGTCATGCAAGGCTACTATGTTCATCATGTATACATGTATATAAGGGCATTAACTCAAGTTTTAAAACCTAGCATGCTCATTATAAGTCAAAATCATATGGCATTCATGCCAGACTTTCATATACCTTAAGTAATTCAAGTCCATACTTCAAGGCCAACTACTAAGGTCATATTACCACATAAAGAGGCTAAACAATACTAAGTAGGCATGCTCGTGCGTATATCACACATGTATATGTTAATCACATAGTTTATGCTTTAGAAATTCATTTTCTTGAATACGTTGGCATAGGTGATATCCATGCTCCATCAAATGATGCTCATGTCAACATGTCTATAGGCATAATGACATCCTAATGCATATGCTTGCATGATCACAACATAATTCATATGGTAATTGATGTCCTTAGCTTTTCATTGGAAATCACACTAAGTCAACGAGGAATCATAGTACATGCATGGCATCTATATGTATTTCATATACACTAGAAACTCATATTTAAACCACATAAATATTCTCAAATGGTCAGAATCTAAAAGACATTAGTCTTGGTTAAGTTCGTTTTCGAAAGTCTTAAGTTTATCATTTCGAAAATTGTCTTAACTTCTAATACTAGTGTACGGTTAATACTTTAAGCATGCATTTCATGTCAATATAAACCATACTATCATGTTTAAAATATCAGATTATATACATATTACATATGTGTCCAAGTTCACAATCGAAACTATAAGTTTCATTTCAAAACTATAAGTTTTTCTTCAATCGTGTGTACTAATATCGTTACACATGCTCATTTCATATCAAGGTAATCATATATGTATGTTATCTATGTCCACATGCTTGTTCTAATTATATAACTTATGCTAGCATATAACAGAACCTGCAACAGAAAACAAAACCCAGAAACTGGTCCCGGCGCAGCTGCGCAGCTCCCCAGTTCAAAACTGGCGCAGCTGCGCAGGGCCTTGCCCAACTCAAGTCTGGTACCGGCGCAGCTGCGCAGTTGGTCGGCCAGAAACAGAGCAGCTTTCTGCTCGGCAATTCTACAGACCCATCTCAGAAATTTCCTACGAAATTCATTCTAGACAAGCTACTAGCCATACTAACATATATATCAGCCCACATATTAACTAACAAACAATTCTTGATCACATTATCATGAATAAATTCAAGAATTAGAAATCTTAGAAATTGCAGAAAACATGAATTGAAGAACATGAGGTGTTATACCTCTGCTAATGTGTATCAAGCTTGCTGAAATCTTCAACTCAAAATGTTGCTATATTACTAATGCATTCTTACTCTCTATAAATTCCTTAGCCAATACAACTCTCAGCAAATGAAATGAAGAAGCTGAGAGTCTTATTTATAGAAGAATTGATACACAGATATTGCAATAATCCTCCAAACCAATCCCATGGGTTGAGCAAGTGTCTAATGGTTCATGTAGATTAGGTAGAAGGTTGGTGAATCCCATCATTATCTCCACTCCCCCATAATCATAAGCTATACATTGCTGAGTTTGAGAAAAATATAGAGTAGTAGCCATGTGGTGTTCACGTGAAGGAGAAGAAGAGGAGGGACTCTAATATTGGGACAAGCTCATTTTCAGCAATATCAACTTGCAAATACAATGCTTATGTTTTACATATATATACATATAGTATATACTTAAGTCACAAGTCCACTTCTAAATACAATGTAACAAATAGGTACATATACACCAACATATAATCCATGTACATTTTACTAATACCGAATGTAAATCTATTGGGTATTATTCATTATCACAACAGTTCATCCCACCGGATATAATTCTTTCGGGTACCACCACAGTGTATTGTCTTCTCTATTAGTAAATTCAATAATTGTTTACTATATATTCATGATATATTATTTTATTGTATACTTAATATACACATTGTCACACCCACATTTCATGTACCTATTACAACTCAATAACTTTACTATATAGTTTATATTCATATATAGCATAGTCGCATTGCACTTTATACTTCGCATAACATATAGTTAACTATCATACGTTATACTTTAATATCGCATGGTTGCACATAGAAATTAATAAATTACTTATCTTATCAATTAATTAATAATAATATTAATTAATCCATTTCTCATTAATCCATGGAATTATAATTCCCACGCTAATTGATTAACACTTTATATGATTTATTATCACGTTAAATAAATATAAATCTTTTTATATTTATAAATCATTTACTCATTAATCATCATATTATCAAATAATTACTTGATAATAGTATATTGTTCATAACAATAATTAATATTAGAAGACAATTTATCTCATCACAAATCGTATTATACTTATAATCGATTTCCTTATTATTATACTATCACTAGCCATAATAATTTAACATACTATCATAATAACAATTAACAATTAATTTAGATTAATTATTTAATTAATAATTCCTCCTTCATTAAATTAATTAATTCATCAACGAATCTACTATCGTGCCACACAAGGCATCTCTCGCAAGCTTAATCTTAAGCTTATTATTATTCTCATCACTTACTCATTTCTCACCACATTACTACTTATAACCTGTTCAATTAAATTAGAACTATTAAATCCAAGGTCCACATATAAATATTTTACAAATCGATATTCAAATATTATATATAACCTTTACGGAAATATAATAACTCAAGCTATTAAAATGTTAAATTACTTCAATTAATTATACTTATAATAAGTATAACCTTTACGCTTATAATAATTAATATATACTCTATTAATTATTCCAATAATAATATTCACGATCAAATAATAACTTAAGTTATTTAATATATTAAAATAACTTAGTTTCCTTTCATTAATTAAACTCCCTTGAAAATACATTTAAAATTATGTATTTAGCCATATCATAAAATATTATGTTTTCTCCAAATAAGCACATTCGTTATTTAGAAAATAATTTACTTATTGTCTCATGATATTATTCTTAATATAATATCAAATAACTATATGTATGACACATGTACATATATTATATATAGAAAATAGATAATAAGTTTATTTTCTATTATAATAAATCGTTTCCATCAATTTAATTACATATAGCAAATACGTTTTAATATATTTACTATATTAACCAATCACACCTCATACAAAAACATATAAGGTAATATTATTATTCAAAAATAATATTTCCTCTTTTATTAAAATAATTCAACATTAGAAACTATTTTAATATCCTTTATTAGAAATATATAATAACTATTTCCCTTTCTTTTCTATAAATTGTTCCCAAAACAATTTCTTCAAATATTCATTTAAAGATATAATGATTTCCATCTCCCTTTAATAACGTATATATATTTAACGTTATTCGCACATTAGACTTTCTCACATATTACTATTCTAAGTAATATATATAAAAGTACCAACTATAATTACATATTCAACACACATATTAATTCACTCCTTTACTTAAGTAAATTAAACATTGTACTATATCATCATAGTTAATTAAGATTCAATACTGACATTATATTATTCCATAATATAACTCCCAACTTAAATTAACTAATATTTATTCTTATTAGTTAATTCCTTAACTAACTCATGCTTCACTATCCAAACCTATTCACGGATAGCTTAAGTGCTATTAATAACTTATATTATAAACATACTAGTTATTAATACACATACTCAAGAATATGGTGATTTATACATTAAGGATATTTAATGTCACCAACTTACTATAAAATAATTCTATAAATTATTTAATATCGATAGGAATTTATCCACTTCCTTTATCTCAACTGGATCGTCTCTATGATAAGTAACAAATATATATTAATAATATATTTATAAATCACAAAAACACATATTACATAGTCCATATTATCCTATGTAATATAATACCACATACCTCATATCACATATATACATTCTTATTCGAACCCATCTCACAGTTTAAGAATTTTATTTATTAAATCCTTATTTAATAATATCTGAAAATTCGGGTTCTTACAATATATCTTTAATTTCATAACCCAATTAGACTTGCTTTACTTAGGTTATAAAATTAATTATTTGAGATGTATAAAATAAATCTCTTAGGTTATTTAAGTACCATACCTAATATATATATTAGGTTATATAACTTTATTCTTAATTCTCTTTTACAAAATAAAAGTATACCTATTATATAAGGTATATTTTATTTTATCAATTACATAACCCACATAAGTCATCACACATTCCAATAGTTTATTAACTTAATAGCTCTAATTGGCTTAATAAGCTATGACCACTCACATAAACACTATATATAATTTATATCAATAATTACTCACTTAACATTAATCACATAATGTACCTACATATCATCTTGAATACAATAACACATGTATTAATATTCAAATCCCTATTTGAAATTCAAATTAGGGTTTTGAACATCTATTCATCTTGGTTTCCTTTCTTAGTCAACTAATAATCATTCAATTGACTAACTTGCTTAATCCATATCGCATATGTTCAAAATATTATTAATAACAATAATGATAATAGTTAATAAATAAATAAAAAATTCGTTCGTAAAATTATAGTCGTATAAAATTCTCGGTCCTTACATTCTCCCCTCCTTATAAGGATTTCGTCCCCGGAATCACCATTCCCATATGCTTAATTTCATGTATATCCTTATATTTTATTTATAAAATTTTTGTTAAATTACTACATTCTCCCCTCCTTATACGATTCTGTATTACTAGTCAAAAATTATTGCGCGTCTTGATCCATTGCTTGCAGTCTACTTGAACCAATTATGGTAGTTCCTAACGGAACTCAATTTCCTCCTTCAAAATCCTTTTACTAATGATTTATCGTTATAATATATATCTTTTCCTGAAATTATCTTTTGTATATCTTTATTCATCCTAACGTTCACAAGGGTAAACGTAAACGTACTTATTTTAACAATCTTACGGTATATATATAAAAAATAGGTTATATTCAAATCAAGTATATACATTGATATAATTGATAGGAATCATACTTGGAACTCCATCTCCAGCTGCTACTGTATCTTGAATCGTCATATTGAAGGTCCTTGCAGTCGGTTTATTTGGTGGAGTTGGACCAGCTATTGCTAACATTTCGTTGATTTTCCCTGCATGTGCCATTCCCCCGTCAGTTCTCCTTTTCGGACAATCCCTCACCATATGATCTGTCGATCCACAGATAAAACACCCACTATTCTTCCTTAGATTGGGACAGTTAGGAGAGATATGTCCCTTCTGCCCGTATTTAAAACACACAAACTTCCCTTTCAAACACTCACCCGAGTAATTTTTCGCACAATTTCCACACTGTTAAACCTGCTTCTTCATGCCTCCCAGCCTATTATCAGTATTTCCAGAAATGTTCCACTTCCTTTTTCCACCTCCACTTCCACTTCTTCCCTCCACCCTGACAGCTCCCTTGATTTTAACCTTATTCTTCTTTTCCTTGTTATAGAGGCTCATGGCCTCACTTCCTCCTTCGGCGATGATAGCCTTTTCCAAGAGCAATCCAAAAGAACCAATCTACAACACTGCCACCTTATTGTAAATCCAGGGTTTTAGGCCATGTTCAAACCTTCTTGCCTACCTTGCCTCCGTATCTACTTGGTGTGGAGCAAATCTAGCTAACTCATTAAACTTAGCTGCTTATTCCGACACAGACATATTTTCCTGCTTCAATTCTAAAAATTTCCCCTCTATCCTAGCCTGTATAATGGATGAGAAATAATTCTCAAAGAACAGTTCCTTAAACCTAGTCCATGCTACCACTCCTTCTCCATCTCTAGTTTGATTTGCCTCCCACCAGAAATTTGCCTCACCCTTCATCATATAGGTAGCAAAAGCTGTCTTTTGCTCCTCCGCTACCCTAGCAATAACAAAAGCCTTATCCATCTCCTTCACCAATGTTCGGGCTTCTATAGGGTCAATTATCCCTCTAAATTCTGGCAGTCCTACTGCCTTGAAGTCTTTGAAGTTTGCCAATCAATTGTTTGTTCGATTCCTTGCTGTTGGTGCACTAGTTTGCATGGCTTGTGCTAACATATTCACAAGATTATGCATCGAGTTTGCTTGACCTTCTGCGTTATTAACAGATTCTTCTGCTCTTTGGTTTCGATTTCGTCTCCTTGGCGGCATTATCTGGTTAAACAAAACCTTAAATTATTCTTTCTTGTTTTATATTGCATGCCTCATCGTATAAGTGTTAACATTTAAAATGTAACGCGAGATCTTAAACTCAGAAAAACATATAATCAGATAGACACTTACTATCTTAATTTTCAAAAGTCATTTACTTAAGCAAACATATATTCATATTCATTCAACGAGTTCATAGTACTTCATATCATATAGCACATATTGCTATAAATATTTATCATTCCCTGATAACAACAAAAGTCGGGAATCTTTGCTACAACTTATACCAAAGTTGGGTAATTCATTACACACATATGTATATTATACACATATTTCCTACCATACATAATCATATAATACTTATCCTACTTGTTTCCTACACCCTCCCTTGATCCTGGACAACCTTTCGCCTTGTGACCTACTAACCCACATATAAAATATACACCTTGCTTCGGATTAGGACAATAATAAGAGATATGTCCCTCTTATCCACAATTGTAGCATACGTTTTGCCCTTTCATGCATACGCCTTCATGTTTTCTTTTACAATTTGTACACTTTCCTATTTTTTTTAAAGTTCCCTAAGTTAAAATCAGAATTTCCTAGATCACGGTCATTCATCTTTCTTTTCCCTTTATGGTTTGGAGCTATACACGATATACTGCATTTGGCTCCCATCTGATCAATTTTGATCTTCAAATTATCATATTCTTCCATTATTTCGATTAAAGTCTTTTGCAATAGACTATTTAGTAACTTTTCTATTTCCCATAACTTTTTCGAAGAAGAAACCTTATTCTTCAAATTCTGCACTTCAGTTGATGCCTGATCAGCTCCAACTTTCGTGTCCGAATCACTATCTGTCAGTACCACCGTTACTGGTTCCGGTACTATATTTTCCAAAATGATCACCTCGTTAGGGTTGCTTTCCATGTGAGCCTCTATTTCAGCTATTGGCTTAGATAATGGCTCGGATAGGATGATTTTCTCCTTCTTCACGATATGAGAGTCTCCTAATTCTTTTTCGCTTGACATCTACACATAATTTTATTTCTGATTAGTACATATTATAGACACATAACAAACAATAGTTTCATATAATTTACTTAAATTTCATTTTATGACAAATTTCCTTAATTCGTCTCCTTTAAACTCTATTTGAGTTACTTGTTTTTCAACGCTTCTATCTAGCATAAGGTTATAGCCTAAGGTATCCCCACCTAAGGTTTCTAACCTAAAGTTTTAATACCAACATATGACGCCCCCAAATTCGGGTACATGAAACCCGTACTTGGTGCTACACGATAACATTCATACGAACTACTTAATATATTATAAACTTAAAAGTTATATCAAAGTTAACTAATTCCCAGGTACGACAAACCTTAAATACTTTATTACATATAGATACCATATTATCACAATACAAAAGTTCTAAATATTACAACCAACACCTTAAAACTATTCCTTCAGCTTCCCCTTCCCTTTGTCCTTGCCAGAACCTTCTGGTCGATCACGTTTAACTAAAAACATTTAATTTAAAGCAAGAATGAGAATTTAATTGCTCAGCAAGTAATAGCAGATAATAAACATCAGCTGAAAGAAATAAATGTTTTCTTTGAAGTATACTTCTACAACGAGAAGTATACTTCTACAACGAATTAATAGTTGTGAAGCCAATTGAAACAATTCATAACAACATATCAAATCGTTTACAATTTTGAAACGACGTAGTGACTATAAATGCTGAGCGATCAATAGACCTTGAACCATTGTTTCTAAGTTTGAAAAGGTTTATACAGAAATTCATCTGCAAACTGTCATAACTTACAGACACGTTTGGTGATCAGCCCGTATGCCCTGTATTGATCAACATTACATGCTAGAACGACATAACTACCTTTGGCGCATAAAAAATTCCCAATTTTTGGATGTTCACACTCAGTCTGGAGTCCGAACTAAAGCAATTCAGTTGGACGACTCTATCTTAACCAATAATATTCAACGATACATTTCAAACTATGTCTAGCAGAGTCAAATAGCGTAGACAACTTTTAAACCATGTATACATACCAATATAGAATAGTATGCATCAATACTTGTAATGTCAAAGAATTTTGAGTTCAAGAATACTTGTTCAAATACAATAGTTCATACAAGTGAGGACACTTGCACAATCAAACTTAGCTTACAAAGAACATAACAATTTTGATTATATATGAATCATATGAAAATAGTAATAAGATACTGGTAAACAATAACGAATCAAATGAAATTCGAAAGTTTGCTTGAATATAAACGAATTAAGAATACTTGTTTAACAATAAATAAGTTAGAGATACTTGCTCAATAATAAACAAGTCAGAGATACTTGCTTACACAAATAACCATTGCATAAAGTAAATGCAAAGGTTAGAATACTTGCACAATAAAAGAGTATAGTTCGGATATTTGCTTACAAGATCCATTGCATAAAGTAAATGCAAGGGTTAGGATATTTGCCTTTATCGCTGCTTACTTCTACGCAATATAGTTATATCTTTAACACAAAGACATATCATTAATAAGATTATTCCTGAAATCAGTATATCACATTATACTTCATAATACTACTACTTTATAAGTAAATTATCTATCATGTAATCACATAATAAAACATTAGATAACCCATTAAAGAGTACGACTGCACTATCTGAGACTTAACACGGTAAACTATTTACTATTGCAGCAAATTGAATACATTATTTCAGTATGCTGAAACCAACTGTTTTTCCTTCCTGACAGTTTCAGTTTCCATTTCAGTAAACGAAAATGTTCATTTCAACAACCTGAAATGTTCATTTCAGCAAGCTGAAATACTCTATTCACAAAAATACCGAATCAGCTTATTATTTTTCTATCCTTTGGCCAAATACATATAATCCATACACAAAAACAATTTTTCTAGAATTTTTCAACTGCCTTAAGTATTTTTTAAAAATCCATTTCTAGTTAATTCCTTAAGAAATTAGCTACCTCACACTTAACTCCAGAAATTCCCAACTCTTGGCGGGATCTTACACATATTGACGTGGAAATCCAGTTTAAATTTTGTGGCCATCGAAGTTATATAACTCCGGTTATAGCGATTTTCATCAAAAAAAAATACAAATATTGAAATGGCCATAACTCGGTCAATGTAAGTCAGAATGAGTTCATTTTTGGACACAAGCTACTTTATAACATATATTTTAATGTCCCAAGAGATTGGAATTTATTTCAAAAATTAAATGGCCAAAACAGCCCCTAACAGTTCTGGACAGATTGCTCATTGTCGTTTTTCAAATTTTGTCTCCTTTACTAAAATTAGTCTACACGAAAATCTACAACACCTTTTTAAGTGATTCTACTTGGAAACGTTAGAAGACTCATATATCTAAGTCCAAAAATTAACCACACTCAAAAATTCAAAATATAATAGGAGATATGGTCGTTTGAATTTCATGTTGCGTTTTCCCAAAATATGATTTTTTATCTTTTGTGATTCCTAAGAAATCTTCTTAGATCTCTTGATTAATCAAACAATACCAATCATAAATCATTATAATACATACCCATACATCATATACTCATGGATCTACCATGATCCATGATCTATTTCATCAAATAATCATCAAACACTAGATTAAACACAAACAAGACTAAGAAAAATTAGGGTTTTCTACTTTTGAAAACTTTGTTTCTATTTCATGCTTTAGATCCAACTTGTGATCCTTGAAAGTGTTAGATCTAAATATGAAACACTAATAAACATATGGATCTAAGGTTTTAAACCTCAAGATCACAACTTTACTAAAACCAAAACTCAAATCAAACCAAAAAGAAATTAGGCTATATAAGTAGAAATCTTTTTGTTATACCTTAGCTTTCCTTTTCTCTCCTTCTTCCTAAGATTAGATTAGAGAACTATGAAGCTTTCTTGAACTCTTTCTCTCTCTCTCTCTCTCTGCCGAAATGCTTCTTTTCTTTTCTCTCTCTAACTTTTGTTCTTGCTAGCAAATGATTAGAAATGAAATGAAACAAAAGATATAGTTTATTTGTTTGTTAGTAAAATTGGTATAGATATAATTGTTATATCTATAATCATCCACCCATCACTTTTGTTCCTTCTCTTTATCATTATGATAAACTTGCTTACACACTTGGTTTAAATTGTAAGAATAAACATAAATGTTGTTTCCACAATATGGGTGACACCTAGAAAAAGTGGTTTACCTACTAAAGTAACCCATCATTACATTCCTCCCCCCCTTTATTCTTCTTGCTAAATCCAGCCATGTTGGCCTTCTTTTTGCCCAAATTTTATTTTCTTTTAATGCCTTAATTAGTTTACTTAATGTCTAAAATGTCCTCCTCCACTTGGGCTAAAACATGGGCCACTCCTTTTAAATCTTTGGGCTTGCTAATTTAATTCTTTGGGCTTGCTAATTAACATAGTTCATACTTTAAATTTTATATTACCCTATTCATTTAGTTAGGGTTACCTTATACACATTTGTAAGTTAATACCTTACTCATATATCTTTAATTTCATAACCCAATTAGACTTGCTTTACTTAGGTTAAAAAATTAATTATTTGAGATGTATAAAATAAATCTCTTAGGTTATTTAATTACCATACCTAATATATATATATATATATATATTAGGTTACATAACTTTATTCTTAATTCCCTTTTATAAAATAAAAGTATACCCATTATATATGGTATATTTTATTTAATCAATTACATAACCCACATAAGTCATCACACATTCTAATAGTTTATTAACTTAATAGCTCTAATTGGCTTAATAAGTTATGACCACTCACATAAACACATAGAAGTTGCGAATAAGGGAGTAATCCCTGTAGAGTTCATATACCGAAATTGTCGCACAAATATTAGAGATCACGAACTAAGTGTAGACTTGATTCCGATTAGATTGGGAGAATTTGACGTGATACTGGGAATGGATTGGTTGTATAACCATGCTGCGATAATTGACTGTCAGAACAAAAGTGTGAACCTTCAGACTCCAAATCGATCTAAGGTGGTGTTTTATGGTAGCTCATCGCTTAAGCAATCATGTTATCTTACCATGATGCAGGCTAAGAATCTATTAAGAAACGAATGTGTAGGTTATTTAGCTTACATTATAGATACTCAGAAAAAGGGAGTAGAAATGAAGGATATATCTGTAGTGAGAGAATTTCAAGACGTATTTCCTGATGATCTTCCAGGTCTTCCGCCAAACAAAGAAATCGAATTCATAATAGACTTAGCACCAGGAACTGCACCGATTTTGAAAACTCCATATCATATGGCGCCAGTAGAAATGAAGGAATTGATGATACAATTGCAAGAATTGCTAGATAAGAGTTACATACGGCCAAGTGTGTCTCTTTGGGGAGCACCAGTGTTGTTTGTTAAGAAGAATGACGAATCGATGAGGCTCTATATCGATTATCGAGAATTAAACAGAGTAATGATCAAGAATAGGTATTCGCTAGCAAGAATAGACGACCTTTTCGACCAATTGAAGGGAGCGAAGTGTTTCTCGAAAATAGATCTGCGAATAGGTTATCACCAGTTGAAGGTACGAAAGGAGGGCATCCCAAAGACGGCGTTCAGAACCCGTTATGGGCACTACGAGTTTTTGGTAATGTCATTCGGTTTGACTAATGCTCCAGAAGCATTCATGAACTTGATAAATCGAGTTTTCAAGCCATACTTGGATAAATTCGTAGTAGTTTTCATCGACGACATCTTGATTTACTTGAAGACCAACGAAGAACACGCTGAACATCTGAAGATAGTTTTGGAAGCACTAAGGACAAAGAAGATGTATGCGAAGTTTTCAAAGTGTGAGTTTTGGATAGAGACAGTCCAGTTTCTAGGACACGTGATCGACAAAGATGGAATTTCAGTAGACCCTGCAAAGGTAGAGGCAGTGAGGAATTGAGAACAGCCGAAGACACCAACGGAGGTAAGAAGTTTCTTAGGGTTAGCTGGGTACTATCGAAGATTTATCCAAGAATTTTCTAAGATAGCAACCCCGTTGACCAATCTAACGAGGAAGACTGTAAAGCTTGTATGGACCAAGAAATATGAGGAAAGTTTCCATGAGTTGAAGAAAAGATTAAACGAAGCGCCTGTATTATCATTACTAGACGATGCGAACGCTTTTGTGGTATATAGTGATGCATTGCACAAGGGACTTGGCTATGTGCCAATGCAACATGGCAAGGTCATTGCGTATGCATCACGTCAATTGAAGGATTACGAAAAACGATACCCTACTCATGACTTAGAGTTAGCGACAGTAGTTTTTGCGTTAAAAATTTGGAGACATTATCTGTACGGAGAAAAATGTGAGATATACACGGACCACAAGAGTCTGAAATATATCTTCACACAGAAGGAGTTGAACATGCGACAGAGAAGGTGGTTGGAATTGATCAAGGATTATGACTGCGAGATTCTTTATCACCCGGGAAATGCAAATGTAGTTGCTGACGCCCTGAGTAGAAAGGGAAGGGAGAAATTATCCACATTGACAACTCAGGAGGAGTTAATAAGAGAAATGGAGAAATTAAAAATAGAAGTGAAGGAACCTGGAAAGTCTGAAGAAAAATTATTTATAGTAGAAGGTCGTCCAACATTATTGGATAAAATAAAGGAATCACAAGAGAATGATGAAGAATGCGGGAAAATAAGAAAGAGAATAGTAGAAAATGAAGAAGAGAAGTTCAAGATGGATAAGGACGGTATGTTGAGATTTGGGGGACGAGTATGGGTACCAGCGATAACCAAACTGAGAGAGAAAATCTTGCACGAAGCGCACAATACGACGTATTCTATTCATCCATGAGGCACGAAAATGTACCGAGATCTTAGATAATATTTTTAGTGGCCCAATTTGAAACGAGAGGTGGCAGAATGTGTCAGTAGATGCATTACTTTTCAATGAGTCAAAGCAGAGCACCAAAGGCTGAGTGGTTTACTAGAAATACCAAAGTGGAAATGAGAGCACATTACGATGGGCTTCGTGGTAGGACTTCCAGTCACACAGAAAGGTTATGATGCCATCTGGGTTATCATGGATCGACTAACGAAGACAGCTCATTTTCTAACGATCAAGATTCGATTCAGTTTAAATCAGTTAGTGAGTCTATACATAAAGGAAATTGTTTCATGACATGGAGTGCTGGTGTTAATTATTTCTGATCGAGATCCACGATTCACGTCGAATTTTTGGAAAACTTGCAAGAGAGGATGGGAACACAGTTAAGGTTGAATACTGCTTATCATCCTCAGACAGACGGACAGAGCGAAAAGACTATACAAATGCTAGAGGACATTCTTAGAGCTTGTGTGATGGACTTCAAAGGGAATTGGGATGGTCACCTACCCTTAGTAGAATTTACATACAACAATAGTTATCATGCGAGTATTGGTATGCCACTGTACGAAGATCTTTACGGGAGAAAGTGCAGAACACCGTTGTGTTGGGACGAAGTCGAAGAACGACTAATTTTGGGATCAAAATTAGCCCAACAAACAGCCAATGTTGTAACAATGATAAGAGCCAGATTGGTAGCAGCTTAAGATCGCTAGAAGAAGTACGCAGATTTGCATCGTCAGAACCGAGATTTTGAAGTCAACAGTTTCGTATTTTTGAAAGTATCTCCCTAGAAAGGAAAGATACAATTCGGCAAAAAATGAAATTTGAGTCCGAGGTTCATAGGACCATTCGAGATATTGAAGCGAGTGGGCGAAGTGGCGTACAAAGTAGCTTTACCACCCGAACTAGAACACATCCACAACGTGTTTCACATTTCAGTGTTACGTCCGTACAAGCCCAACTATAATCATGTAATATCCTATGAGCCTATTCAAGTAGAGAAGAATTTGACTTACGAAGAGATTCTTGTCCAAATAATAGATAGGAAAGAACATACTTTGAGGAATAAAGTTATATCTTCTGTAAAAGTAGTTTGGCAAAACCACAACGCTGAGGAGGCCACATGGGAATTAGAGGATAAGATGCGGAGGGAATATCCCCATCTATTTGTGTAACCTTGTATCAATTCCGAGGACAGAATTTTTATAAGGGGTGGAGGATGTAATACCCGAGAATTTTATAAATAATTTTAGAATTTAAAACAAAGGTTATTGCTATTATTTGTGTACATATATATATATATATATATATATATATCATGTGATTAATAATTGAATCAAGTATGTTGATGATAATGATAAGTTTAATTAAGCTTAAGTGTTAAGCCTTGTGTGGCATAATTAATTTCCTAATTGGACTAGTTGGGTCATTGATTTATTAATGTATTAGACTTAGGTTATATCCAAGCCCCAACAACATTAATGTGACATGCTTGTAGGAGTTAGGAGATGTGGCCTAATCAAAATGATATGTGCTAGATTAAATATTAGAGTGCATGTGCATTAGTAATGTGCCTAACCCAATTGGATTTAGCTTGATATGGCCCAATGAGTAATATATGATGATGGATACATGTATATATATATAGGTATATATGTATATGGTGTATAATAGAGGTATTTATATATACATGTGTGTATAAGAGCCTTGTATGCTAGCATTATGTACAAGGTGGGAATTAATAATGTAACTGGTGTAATAGACCCCATTTTTTTTTCCATACTCGTACGGGTTGTTATTCTATTCTTTATTATTCTGTTGGAATAACCTGTCTACGCGGACTACTGCATGCATGGTGAAATCCTGTTGTTATTCCATTCTTTATTATTCTGTGAGAATAACCTGTCTACGTGGACTACAGCATATCTGGTGAATAACACCTCGTATTCATTCTTTATTAAGTTATGGAAATGATCTGTCTACGTGGACTACCGCATGACGGGTGAAAATCCATTTGCAGTGTCGTATATTGTTTCATTTCAGATTTCTAACTCTAAACTTACTACTGTAAGTATTACTTCTATAATTCCTGAAATTATCAGAAATTTCTTGAGTTTCGCACTTCATCTAATATCATTTCACTAGAATATTGTTCTGAACTTTCTTGTGAAATTTTGATCTTTTCATATCGGAGCACTATTCATGAGTTACTATTCACGAGTTACTATTCACGGTAAAAAAATATTATTTTCTTTCAAATTATCTTTGATTGTATCCAAGTTTTAAACTTCATTCTTGAATTTTGCTCCACAATTGATTATTACGGAGTATTCTTGAACTTGGATAAACTAAATTATGAATTCCTAATCTTTGTCCTTTATCTCACTAGATTCGTTCATTATATTATTTTTCATCATCCTCAGTCTTAAATGGTGATACAAACAAATATCTTTGGCCTGTAGTGCAAAGATGAATGATTATTTGATGAATATCTTTGGCCAGTAGTGCAAAGATGATTACCTGATGAATATCTTTGGCCCGTAGTGCAAAGATGGACAGGTGTTGAGATGAACATGACCAACTGGTGATACAAATGAATATCTTTGGCCCGTAGTGTAAAGATAAATATTTGATTCGAGATGTATATTGATTGATGTTACAAGGATAAAATATTGATGATGGATTTTCAAATCAAAGAAGATAGTAGACATCATTCTCTACTTAACTCTTCTAATGAATTGTCATTTTCGCTGCAGTTGTTAATCTAAAACTTGTTGTCCATAATATTTTATCTGGTTTATTGAAGACTAACGATAATTTATTATTCATTATCTTAGTCATAATATTCTTTACTGGGCTAGTTGAGCTCACCCTTTTCTTCCATTGTTCTCTTCAGGGAATGAAAATATAGCTGGGACTAGCCAAGGGATAGAGTAATGATCCGAGAGAGGGCTATAAAAGTGCACACTATTTTGTAAATAGTGTATTAATAATTGTAATGAATAAGACTTGAATTTGAGCGTTAATATTTTTTACATAATATTTGTAATGACGCTCAGAGTTGTGTGGTCGTACTTTGGACGACCGTATAATAGTTGAAATTAAAAGATTGTATTTGAATTCTGTACCATGTATTTGGCAACTCAGAATGGGTTGGTATTGAACCTATTTTGGGGGCGTCACACCTAGTGTGGAAAAGGTTAAGGACACTAACAGTAACAATTCTTCTAACCTAAATAGAAGCATTGTATTTGTGAAATCCACACAGAAGGATGAACCAGTGCAACCCTGCTCTTCGGATCCAAGCCATGTCCCTAGACACAACGGATCTCATGCTGGCTTAGGATTCAGAAAGGAGAAGAGTAACTCAGTCACCACTGACCAACCTCATAGAATTGTAGAGTCAGGAAAAACTGACTCCATGAATCAACTTGGAAGAAATCGTGGTGTTGAGGTTAACTCAGCACAAAACTTGAACCCCAAGGCAGCATAGAAAAAGAAGATGCAATATAAGGGTAAGGCCAACAAATACCCACATAAGTCCAAATGGAGAAAGAATCCACACTCACAAAAACATGAATTATATTAGATGCTTTGCATGTGGAAGATTTGGTCATAAAGCTGCAATATGCTTTTATAACACTGTGCATGGGAGGCCCAAAGTCAAGCAGATTTGGGTTCCCAAGGGTACTAACATTTCAGGACCCATGCTAGTCTGGGTACCAACATGAAAACTGAATCTGTCTGCAGGAAATGAGCACCACAATTACAACATGGTATCTGGACAGTGGTTGCTCAAGGCATATGACAGGGAACAAAGCCCTCCTGTCTAACTACACAGAGAAGGAGGGACCAACAGTTATCTTTGGAGATAACAGCTCTGGCAAGACGAAAGTCTATGGTTCAGCTGGAAATGGTACTGTAGCCTTTAGCAAAGTGGCTTATGTAGATGGGCTAAAGCACAATCTTCTCAGCATCAGCCAACTCTACGATAAAGGCCATCAAGTCACATTTCTCAACAACCAATGTTTAGTCAGAGATCTGGGGATATCCTCTATCAAGCTGACAGGAACAAGAGAAGAAAATGTCTACACTGTCAACCTTTCTCAGCTAAGCTCTGATGAGACAGTATGCTTTCTAGCTAAAGCCTCTGAAGAATTAAGTTGGCTTTGGCATAAAAGGTTATCTTATCTCAACTTCAAGAGTATGTCAAAGCTGGCCTCCAAAGATCTGGTAGCAAGTTTACCTAAGTTCAGCTTCATCAAAGAAAGACCATGTAATGCCTGCCAACTTGGAAAGCAAACAAGGAGCTCATTCAAAGGCAAAGCAGTCAACTCAGTTGACAGGCCCCTACAATTACTTCATATGAATCTTTTCGGGCCAATCCTAACTGTGAGCCTAGGAGGAAAGAGATACTCATTGGTTGTAGTGGATGACTACAACAAATTCACATGGGTGTTCTTTCTTACTTCTAAAGATGAAACAAGCTCCCAACTGATCAAGATGTTCAAGCTGGCAATGAATGAAAAAGGAGAGACTATCAAGGCTATAAGAAGTAATCATGGTAGAGAGTTCGACTTCTCATAAATGGATTAGTTCTATTCAGACAATGGCATCAGCCACAACTTCTCAGCACTAAGAACTCCTCAGCAAAATGGAGTAGCTAAAAAGAAGAACAGAACACTTACAGAAGTAGGAAGAACTCTACTAGCAGCAGCTCATCTGCCTGAATACTTCTGGGCAGAAGCCATCAACACTGCGTGCTACACACAGAATAGATCTCTTGTACACTCTACGTTGAAGAAGACTCCCTACGAGCTGTGGAAAGGAAGAAAGCCAAATGTCAGTTACTTCCATGTGCTCGGCTGTTCATGCTACCTTCTCAACAATGGGAAGAAATACCTGACTAAGTTCCAACCCAAGTCAGATGAAGGAATCTTCCTTGGATATGCCACAGATAGCAAAGCTTATAGAGTGTTCAACAAGAAGACATTAAGTGTTGAAGTCTCGATCCACATTATCTTTGATGAAACAGAATCAGACAAGTATGCACCACAAGACACTACGATTAACTATACAGACACCACGAATGAGGTGGTTGAGCCCAACACTATGACCGTAGTTCCTGAAGGAAGTATCGTAGTGTCTGAAGAAGAAATCGTAGAGAGAGCTTCACCAGACGACGATTCTGATCAACCTGAAGCAGAAGTCAATCTTGAAGAGTTCAGACAAGAAGGCACCAGAACAGATGTTCCAACAGGAAACAGATGGGCAAGAGATAACACTCAAGATCTGATCATTGGCGACCCAACTGCCAGAATCAGAACAAGATCTGCAACTCAGAATGAGTGTTTCTATTTGAGCTTTCTGTCTCAAATAGAGCCTAAGAAGATAGAAGATGCAATGAAAGATGCAAGCTGGATTGAAGCTATGCAAGAGGACCTAAATCAATTCAAAAGAAGCAAAGTCTGGAGATTGGTTCCAAGACCAAAGAATTACCCTGTCATTGGCACCAAATGGGTCTTCTGAAACAAGATGGATGAAGATGGGGTGATCACAAGGAACAAAGCAAGACTAGTGGCCAAAGGTTATTCTCAAGAAGAAGGCATTGACTATGATGAGACCTTTGCACCAGTTTCCAGACTTGAAGCAATTAGAATATTCCTTGCATTTGCTGCACATATGAGGTTTAAGGTCTTCCAGATGGATGTCAAGAGTGCATTCCTAAATGGTGAACTTCAAGAAGAAGTATATGTGGAATAACCCCCAGGTTTTATCAATCCAACCCTCTCTAATTATGTCTATAGATTAGACAAAGACTTATATGGACTTAAACAAGCACCTAGAGCATGGTATGAAACACTAACTAACTTTTTTATTGAAAAAGGATTCACTAGAGGTAGAGTAGACACTACACTATTTTTTAAGAAGCACAAAGATAAAGTTTTACTAGTTCAAATATATGTAGATGATATTATCTTTGGTTCTACTGATGAAAATCTGTGCAAGAGATTTACCAAGCTTATGTAGAGCAAGTTTGAAATGAGCATGATGGGTGAGCTAAACTTCTTCCTTGGACTGTAAGTAAAGCAATCTGATGAAGGTATCTTCATTAACCAAGCCAAGTACATCAAAGACTTACTTAAGAAGTATGGCATGGAATCAGCCTCTCCCATGAAAACACTAATTGCTCCAGCAACTAAACTTGACAAAGACGAGAAAGGTAAAAGTATTAACATTACTCAATACAGAGGTATGATAGGCTCTCTTCTCTATTTAACTGCCAGTAGACCAGATATAATGTTTGCAACATGTATATGTGCTAGATTTTAAGCTAATCCTAAGGAATCACACTTAACTGCTGTAAAAAAGATTTTCAGGTATCTTAAAGGTACACCCTACTTGGGTCTATGGTATCCAAAGGAGTCCTCCTTTGAACTGACAGGATACTCAGATGCTGACTTTGCATGATGCAAAATAGATAGAAAGAGTACCAGTGGCACTTGTCAACTGCTAGGAAATAGACTAGTGTCCTGGTTTAGTAAGAAGCAAAACTCAGTATCAACTTCAACAACTGAAACTGAATATATTGCTGCACACAGCTGCTGTGCTCAAATCCTATGGATGAAGAATCAGCTAGCAAACTATGGGTTTGATTTCAAATCTATACCTGTACATTGTGATAACACAAGTGCCATAGAAATAACTCATAATCCTGTCATGCATTCTAGGACTAAGCATATAGAGATAAGATATCATTTTATTAGGGATCATGTTCAAAATGAAACTATATCCTTGCAATATATCCCTACTGAAAATCAACTTGTTGATGTGTTTACAAAACCCTTAGACGAATCCAGATTTAATAAGATAATAAGTGAGTTAGGTATGTTAAATCTACAACCATGAATTCTATGCTCTAGATTGATGCTAACCATGTAAATAATAACGCTAAGTCAAAATCGTAGAGATGACTAAGAGAGACTATGATCATGGAGTGTTCCAAACAAGAAAGGATAGCTCACTAAGATGATAGCATAACTCAGTCCAAGCAACCCTTCTGATAAGCGCCTCAGGGACAAACCTGATCCTTAGCATATGTCTAAGAGGTTGGCCCTTCCTGAGCTACCTTAACTTGGAAGGGATGCTATCTCAGATTTCTTCGAAAATTATAGAGTCATCGGCCATGGAGCAGATCTAGCTAAAGAACTCAACAATCATGGAGTGATTCTCGGCAATCGTAGTCCTTTCACAAGGACTCACTAGCTCAGGGGGAGCTAAGGGCAGAATCAAACTTTCCATATGGCCTAAAATCGTGGAGTCCTGCAGAACTCAACACGTGTCCCACTATGCAAAACTTATGGAGGGAAGTTATAAATCAATTTTAAACTGTCATTTGTCAGTTTACTTTTTGAATTCCAAACGCTTATATCTCTCTCTCTCTCAAATAAAACCCTAAGTTTCAGAAAGCTAAGCAACTTTGTTCGTCTCAGGATACTCAATCAACATCAATGGTTTCTTCCAAAGTTATTTCAGGTTACCAACTGTGCTTTGACTGGTTTGAAGATGCTGGCCCAGAAATTCACAAAGTTCTTTCACTACTGAAGAAAGCTGGACTCGAAGAAGCTCTAAGCACCAGCACCCTGATTTATACAAAGCTGGTGAAAGAGTTCTATAGCAATGGAGTCGTTGATGGAGATTCCATCCTCACCAAAGTCAAGGGCGTACAGATTCGACTCAACTCCGAAAGCATAAAACTAGCCCTAGGTTTCAACAATGAAGGTCTTCCGTCATTGGAGAGAATCGACTTCCATGAAGGTCTGAAAAAGTTGCGCTACTCAAAGATTGAAGGAAAAAGTGGCTACAAAAAGAAAGAGTTTCCCCAAGAATATGAGTTCCTTGCTGATATTATTGGAAAATGCATATGTTACAAGGGCTCTGGCCACAATTCTGTCAATGAGAAGCAACTAAAGCTCATGACAGCCATCCGGTACAAAGTTTAACTCAACTATGGAGCTCTACTAATGGAATGGTTTGGGAAATGGATGGAAAGCCCCAAGAAGACCAAGAGCAATGCAAAGATGTCCTATGGAAAGTTTATCAGCATCATTCTAGAGGCTACTCTAGGGGACAGGATTGAAGACAAAGAAGGTGTTTCTATTGTTCCTAATAGAAAGATGACCCAGTAGTTGTTCCTGAATTGGAAGAGAAATCCTGCAGAGAATATGAAGATGAGGTCTGCAACCTCATCTGCTGTAAAGGAAGTTGAGGAAGATGAAGAGGTAAACCAAGAAGAATCTATAGCTCTGGTTAGAAAGAGCAAGGGGAAGAAGAAGGTGAATGAAGGTAAGCAAGTGGTTGAGGAGCCCCAAGGCTCAACCACTGATGCACCCCAAATAGGTTCTGGTGTTGATATGAAGTTCAGAAGCCTTACCACTGATAGTGTCATCACTCCTAAATCACCAGAGGAGGTTCTGAAAGAAAAGAAGAAGAAAAAGAGAGAGACAAGTGAGGACAGGGCTGAAGGGAGCTCTGAGCCTCAGTAGAAGAAGAAACGCAGCCACAGAATAAGAAATTCTTCACTCACTATGATTGTGGAATCCTCACCAATCGTAGAGTCCAGATTGACTGCCACTGCAGAAGGAAAAGCTGAACAGCCTCTCAGCCTGAACAAACTCTAAGGGCTGAAGCTGAAGAAGGTACACAGGTTGTGCCCAAACCAAAGAAGAAGGTGAAGAAGTTGGTTAAGAAGTATGTTCTTACCAATGAAGAAATATTAAAAGAAGATGACAAAAGAAATGCTGCTGAAAAGGCTGAATAGACTACTGATCCTCAAACATCTGGTCCAACCCCTGAAGAGACCAGTATCATTGAAGATGTGATAGCTTATATCAGAGATGCAGACAACACTGCTGTACCTGATCAGGCTATAAATCAAGCTGATATGTAGATGCCTGAAATTGGTGCTCGTGCTGATGAAGCTCAAGAAGAAGAAATGGCCGACTCTGAAAGGATTGTTCCAGAAACAATAGTAATAAGCCCTGATAAAGCTACTGTTCATATTGCTAAAATGCAGGAAGAAGAAGAGATGCCAGAACCAAGTGCTGCTGAGAAAGTACAGCCTAAAGTTACTGTTCATTCTGAAGAGGTTCTGGTAAAAGATGTGACACAGTCAGAAGAAGAAGGGCCAGAAGTACCTGAAGTGAGCCGTAATGCTAAAAAAGAGACTCTAGAAGCTCCTATTAAAGAAAGTGCTATAGCTGATGGGGAGCTACCAAAAGAAAATCTTAAAGTTCCCCCAGTTAATAAAGAATTCGTAAAGTCTACTGCTACAGAAATGGTGAATATTGTTGATGATGATGTGATGAATGATGTGGTGGAAATTTATGATGAAGATAATGATGAAGAAGAGGAGGATGAACTTGAGATCCTATATGTGGGACAAGATGGAAAAAGGATAGCTAACTACAATCAGCTGTTCAATTACTTGCCCATGATGCCATATCATAGAGCCATGATTCTCAACTCCTGGGATCACATATTCTGGGCATTCAAGGCATATCGAGCAATTTCAGTGCTTACCTATGGATTCCCAAGAGAAAGGAGGTTTGCTCAGAAGCTGATCACAAATGAGTCAACTTCTGAAGCTGAGCCAAAGGTATACATCACTCCCCTCTCTTTCATTAACAACCACTCTCCATCATCCCATTTCAATTATTTCTATGAATTGCCCAAATGGTTGGAAGTGGTCTTGCATCCACTCAATCAGTTTCCAGTTACAGAGTCCCAAAACTCTGTGACTGATGAACCAAATAACCAACTTGTTCTCGTAGAGCCAACTGTTAATGATCCAATGGTGATTGAGCACATCACAAGAGTAGTCGAAGAAATGCATGCAAGCTCAACCATTGAGACACCAACTCTGGACGACACACTACGATTCGCACCTACTGATTAACCTGACACTGAAATCGTAGAGTCTCCAGAATAGCTCAACGAACCAGAAACACAAACCCCTGAACTAAACACTACGCCCATACAGCAAACACAAACACCAATCACCCAAGCAGATATTCCCCCATCCTCCAACAACGATTATTTTGACATGACACTTGCCCTCGCAAGTATGTCGAGGAGAGATGAACACACTACGACTACCCCTCCTCCTCCTCCTCTTGAGACACAACAAATTTTGGATCAATTGTCTCTAATGCCAACAAAGGAGGAGCTGACTAAAACATTAAGCCAAATGGGTGCAGAGTCTGGAGAAATTCTTGAAGCACACTCCCTAGCACTTCACATGAGATTTAACCATATAATCGAATCGGTCAAGCCTCTTACAGGGAACTTGGCAACTGAACTATCAAAGAAGCTGAGGGAGATTGTCAAGGAAATGGCTGAAAGCCTCAGTAAAAGAGATGTCATTCACTTTGCTGCAACGAAGAAGCATAAGGAGGCTATGGAGATCATGCTGAAGACTCAGCAATCTCAAAATGAGCTGACGACCAAACAGATCTCAGAATTGCGTATCTCTTTACAATAATTCTAAGCCTGCAGTGTCACTCAAATTAATCAAAATAACAACGCAATGGAGCGGCTTCAGCAACAAAGAAGATAAACTGAGTCTCTAGCCGAGGAAAATTATTGTGACATTGCACTCAATCGCTCTCAGATGCATGAGCTGGTGGAAGCTGTCAAGCATCTCTCTGACGATATTTGAACCCTTGATGCTGACATAAAGGGGCAGAATAATGAGCAAGGAGATAGAAGAGGTAGAGGCAAAGGCAAAAGAGGTGGAAGGCAAATGCAAACACACATTCAACCACCTTCTTAGCAGGGAAGGCAAAGGCAAACTCAAATTGGTCAATCGTCAGGTGGTAACTCCAAGAGTCCAAGTTATCAGCCTCCACGATCTGATCAACAGCAGCTGCAGCGTCCTCTTATGGCTGAACCTATTCAAAGAAGTCAAGGTCAAGCTTCTGGCTCACAAGGTATATCCTCTACTGGTCTTAACATGCCAGTTGGAGATCATGCCTTTATGACCAGATATGATCATCAAGAACCTCTAACCTGAGAAGAGCTAGAGGACATTACATGGACAGATGAAGCCTCAAGGAGAAGAAGAGCTGAAGAGCATGCCTACCCTCCAAGGAATAAGAGGCAAAAAAGATAGAGATAAGTCTAAGCTTAACTGTATATTGATGTTTCTATGCTAGATTGTAATATCTTTTCAAACATCAATAAATTCATACTTATTCTCTAGAAATTTCAGTTGCACACTAAAACACTAAGCCATATTTACTTTCTAGCACTCTGCATTTAGAAAATGATGCTATGATCCAAATCTCCTTGATTATGTCAACATCAAATAGAGGGAGATTATTGGGAATTGCATATTCAAATTTAATATTGAAAGTAAATATAAATGCTTAAGTGTAAAGTCCTTCAATGATCATATGTACAAGGACTTAGATGATAGGTCAAAATTGTTAGGTTGATCTATGCTTTAATGTTTATCATTTTGTAAATGAATGTAGAGAAGAAGAATCAAACCTGTTAGGTTGATCTACTTTGAGATGTAACTATTAGGCTTGACAGAATCATAGTCTGTCGAAAGCCAGTGTGCAGAACCCAAGGCAGAATCGTGAAGCTTAAATAAAGATGTCCAGAATCGTAGTCTGCCCTTGGAAGACATACTGAGAATTGTGGAGAAGATTCGTGCGCCTGTCGAGCTAAGTCAAGAATCGTAGTGTGCTCTCGGAATCGTGGAGTCTGCAAGACAAGCAAGCAGGAATTGTAGTTTTCCAAAGAGCTTAAGAGGAATCATAGAGTTCTCTACGATTAAGTCTGAGTCAAGCCTGTACATGCCAACACATAACGATTATGGTACGATGACTATAATCGTAGTGTTTCTCCAGTCAGCATCAAAGTTCGTAGTTCTGATGAAGGGATGAAGAGCAACAAATAAAGAAAGGCTTATAGCCGTTGACAAATTGATGGTCCCAATGATTCCATATTCATCCTTAGTCTAAATCGAAGAAGCATATTGAAGAAGCTAAGGAAAAGACTAAACCGCCTGCTAAAAACATCTTTTCAGGTGTTAGGTGAGATTGCAGTCTGCAGTGTCAGTGGGCCAGTCGGCTATGCAGCAGGAAAGCAGGATGTCAACATCAACTGCACAGAATTGTCTAAAGCATTAAATGCTACAACGGATGTATTCAAACGAAAACATTTTGAATGGCTTTTTTATAAGGAAATCAGACAAGGATTCAGACTAACCAAGAAAGTCAACAAAAAGAAAGAATATCAAGAGAAAAGCTCAAGAACACTCAACAATCAACTCTACGATCCTAAAAGAGGAAAGCTTGCTTCGCTACTCAATTCTTCAGAACTGATGCTTAATTGCAATTGAGTAGCACACCCAAGAATACAACTATTAACTCAAATGAAGTTCCAAGTTAAAAGGACTTGAAGAGTTCAAGAGTGAACTAAGAGAAGTACCAAGTCTGCTGGACTTGAAGAGTTCAAAAGTGAACTAAGAGAAGTTCCAAGGCTGCTGGCCTTGAAGGAATCTAAGTGATTCAAGTTGTAAACAAAGAAATTTTAAAATATCTATTCAACCCCCCCCCCCCTTCTAGATAACTAACGTGCCTTTGAGAACTAACATAATCATATCATTCTACTAAGTTACTTAAAGGAGCTTATGTGACATCATAATGTGTGGTGGGACAATTAAAATGAGTATTTTAAATAATGGGTTAATAATACCCCACTGAATTATAGTCTAACCCAATTTAAATATGATTTGGACTAACTTAATGTACATGGATTATATGATTATATGTATATGTATCCCTAACTTATCACAAGGAAATAACATCAACTCATTAAAATTTCACTTGTGAGCCCAAAGAAGTTAACATTTGTATATGAGGTTCATTTTGCTGCTAAAATAGAGTTAATGTAAACCATGAATGACGTTTATACATATCTAATTGGTGTGTCAATGTGCAATAAATGTGTAGGACATTTGAATGACAATTAACGTCAAGTTTAAAGAATGCATAAGGCAAGTAACGCATAAGGCAAGTATTCTAACTCCAATAAATCTTTGGATATTGAATGTTATGAGATGTTTAAGTCAAATTCGCACAATATTTCCATGATTGTATGAATTCTATACTTATGCAAACCTTTTGTATTTGTATAACTGTTCAAGCTTTGCTATAACGCTTGAATTGTTCAAGCTTTCAAATTCTGATATGCATGAACTGTTTAAGAGTTATGTCAATCTCAATTGTATCGGTTAGACACATGATAAAACATTTTATTAATTTGAATATAATCCTTTGAAATGTTATTAGGTTTAAGTAGAGCTTCCAAACAAAATTATTTTGATGCGGATTCAGAAGTATATCTAAGAATGAACAACCCTAATATTTGGGAATTTTATCAGTATTACCGACATACTCTGTCGGGTGACGGAATGAACGCAAAATCAATCGTTCACCAAGTAGTATTGATCAATACAGGGTACAAAGGGCTGATCACTTAACGTGTCTGTAAGCTATGAAGGTTTACAGCGAAATAGTTGTTTAAACCTTTTTTAATTGGAAAAATGAAAGTTCTAGGTCTTATGACCGCTCAGCGAAAGTCAATATGTCGTTTCAAAAATGGTTTTGAATAAGAAGGAAGTAATATTTCTCATTATTCGAGATTTATTAACAACTTTTATTCAGTTGTTGAAGGTTTAGAAGTATGAAAGCATGATTCTTGATTTTGTTGTTTATATGCAACTGTTATACATGTTGGGCATGTAAATGCTCATTCTTGCTTTGAATTAAATGTTTTCAGCAAAACCCAAGCATGTTGAAGGTTTTGGTAAGGACAAGGGTAAAAAAAGATGAACGAATAGAAGATATGGGACCTATCAGTCATAGATAGGAGTATTATAATAAATAATATGTTAATTATCATATTTTGAATATTTAAAGGTCATAGAACCTGAGAATGTAATAATATGTCTTTAATAGTTAGTATTTACCTTCATATTAACATGATAATGTAGATGTATGAATGTGGATGTTTTGTAATACCCATAAATTTTATAAACAATATTAATATTAAGAGAAATAGATGTTTGAATATTTATTCAAGTATAAATATTTTTATGGCATGAGATGGGATAATTAAATTGAGTATATGATAATTGAGAAATGTGGAGAATTTAATGAAAAGCTTAAGATAAGCCTATGTGAATGCCTTGTGTGGCATGATGATGGACTAAGTGATGGTTTAATTAAATTAATAAAGAAATAATTTAATGATGGATTAATTAATATTATTATACTAAATTAATTGGTATATTATTAAATAAAGTCATAGACTAATCTCTATTACTATTAATTAATTGCTTTGTGTCATAGCTTATAAGGTGTGGTCATATATAATAAAGTTTCTTCATTCATTAAATATAAGATAAGGTGTGACATTGAAATGTGAATAAATATTATATAAAACCATATAATAAAGGTGAGTTGAATCATATCATTCTACTAAGTTACTTAAAGGAGCTTATGTGACATCATGATGTGTGGTGGGACAATTAAAATGAGTATTTTAAATAATGGGTTAATAATACCCCCACTGAATTATAGTCTAACCTAATTTAAATATGATTTGGATTAACTCAATGTACATGGATTATATAATTATATGTATATGTATCCCTAACTTATCACAAGGAAATAACATCAACTCATTAAAATTTCACTTGTGAGCCAAAAGAAGTTAACATTTGTATATGAGGTTCATTTTGCTGCTAAAATAGGAAGTATTATTGCTAGTCCCAAAACTCTAGTCCCATTCTAATTCTCAGCCGTGTATAACAAATATCCTACTCCCTCTTTGCTGAGAACTCAAAAAGGCTAGCCTACTTCTTCTTCTCAAACTCAGTGAAATCCATGATGAATGGGGGTGTGGGTTGAGGGAAGTAGTTAGGAAACTTTTTACCAAATTCCTCTTGCCCAATGTATTCTTCTTCCTTCCATCGGTTTAGTTTCTTGGGCAAAACCACCAATTGGTTAATAGCTTGGCTATAAATGGACGTCTTCCTCTTCATTCTTCAAATTGGCAAACTTCTAACAAATGCAATTAGAGAGTGATTGGCTAGTTTTAGTGAGTTGAGAGTGAAGAAATTTCCAAAGGAGCCCTAGCATTTTGGTATTGCAATAAAGAGGGAGTGTACTCTGTTAATTGAGGAGAATCATCAAAGGTACTTAACTTTCAATCTTTGCGTTTCTATATGCTTCAATCAGTATTTAATGGTGACAGTATGATGATTAGGTGATCATAATGTAGAAATTTACAATTTTAAAGGTTAGATAAACTCTTAGAAATTTGCATGAATTTTTTATTAATTGATTGATGAAGTGGTATTAACATATTATCAAAGATATATGTAGGATATGGAGTTTATATGGTGGGTATAAACATGCTAACTATAAGGATGATTGTTATAAGTTCTGGGTTCTGCATAAAACAGAGGCCAAGTCTATGTCTGTACCGAAACGGCACGGCCGCGCCACTTCCCAGTATAAACACAGTGCGACCGCGCCTTATGACAGTCATGAAATCCAATTTTTGTTGTTTGCTGTTATGTTGAGCATGTTAGTTTGACTTGAGTATTCCTATAATTGACCATAACATATGGATTGATATTACTTTAGTTATAATAAGTCACTTTAGCTTGTTTTAGGTGGAGTTTGTAAAGGAAACTTATAAGTTGAAAAGTAAAACTTAACGAATCTTATGTCTTTTAAGTTCTGGCCTTATAAACGAGTGTATGTGACTTAGTTATATATATACATGAGTATGAAATATGGATTTAAATTTGCTTTACATGCTTGGTTGGTTTAACATGAGATTTTCAAAGAAAACTTAGAAGTTGAAAATCAACTTTGTTAAAACTACCCAACTTACATTCTGAACTTTTGGACAATCATAATAAGATACTTTATGCCTCTAGACGAGATTGATATGTGCACTCATTTAGCTAAACCTGTTATGGACTAGTCAAATATGGTTTCAAGTGAGTTTTCAATAGTTAAGCTATGTTAACTTGAGTACATGAGTTAGATAATATAAAGCATGTGTGTTAAAGGTTTATTAGCATCATTATGTGATATAGTGAGTAGTATGGTTATTCTTTTGTACAAACTCTCTTAGCGTTGTCGAATGGAAATTTTTTGAATAAAATTATAAGAAGTAAAAGTAATCTTGAAATGAGCATAAGGAACATAAAACCTAGTCTAACACCAATTAATATGTGTATATAATGTATACTAGCACCCTTGTATGCTAAGATTGAAACTGAATACATGAAAACTCAGGTCTAGGTTTGACAGGGAGCAGCGCGGCCGCGCCACTCCCAAGTCAATATTGTAAGACCCCAACTTTTATGAATAAAAAAAATTAAATTTCCTCTATATATTATTTTGAAATAGTCAGGGGTTAATTTGATAATGTGAAATGTTATGGGTAAAATGCGCAAATATTTAAAATAAGCAAGTGGTTATAAAATATTCATTGTTGTCGGGGAATATTCGTTTGGTCGTGGAATATTCTTGCTGTCGGAGAATATTCGTACGACGGCGCAGCCAATTGTGGGCCCCATAACGAAAAATTATCTGATGAAGAAAACGACAAGAATAAATTTTTTATAAATAACGGCGTAGTTGTTACCGTTAACACTGTTGGAATACCCGATGGGTAAAGTAAAGTAATACGCATTGTTGCACAGTAGCACACGGTATTGCACAGTATTTTTATATTATTGTTAATTCAATAATTGTCACTGCACAGTATTTTCCATTATCAGATCAATAATTCATATTATTTGAATAATATTATTAGATAACATTATTGGCAAAGTCTAAGAAAGTTTTGTCTAGGAGGGGTTATTTAATTGCGCGCCAGTAAGGAGAAATCCTTATCGGAAGGCCCCCTCTTTCCTGGGAACGACCTGGTTGTCAATATTATAGTTCTGTAATATTATTTGTGAATAATTAATTATTGATTTATATGATAAGGAAATATTTATTTTTGTGGATATAAAACAAGGAATTAGTGCTGATGTATTTTATCAGTATTTTGTTAGAATGAAGGTGTGAAAAATCATCCATATGTGGATTTCGGACAATTTATGTCTAGAATTTGAAAAAACTTTCTTCTACAAAGTTGTAGAGAATTAAATTTTCTATGGAATGGACATAAGATTCGTGTTTTTCTCATAAAAGGGCTATTTATTATGAATTATTGAAGTTTCAGAATAAGTGATTTTTGGGGTTATAAATATTTTTTCACAAAAAACATTTTTTTAATGGGTGGGCCCCACTTGGTGAGCTGATATTTTGGTCAATGGTGTGCGTAGAAAATTTGTTTTAAAATATTATTATTTTATTAAATTTTTTGCTTTGGCGTTCTAAGCATTTTCCTATAAATAGGATGTTGAATTAGAATTTGAAAATCACACCAAAATCATAAGTTCCTTTCTCTATAATATCGAGCGTATTTTTGGTGAGTATTTCGATACTTTGAGTGTTGTTATTCAGTGCAAGTTTCCTTCAGTACTATATCCGATATTTCAGTCAGAAGTACTGTTCTTTTGAGTAAGGGATGTTATTTTTTAAAAAATGATGTTATTTCTTTCAATATCATGACACCGAAATATTGGTATAAATTTTATTGTGAAATTTTTACCTTTTCGTATTGAAGTTACTATTCACGTATACGGCACTATTCACGAATACGATACTATTCACATAAAAATTAAATTTTCTTTTCTTTGTCCAAGTTGGCTATTATGGTTCCTATCTTTGATTGGATCTAAGTTTTGATCTTCATTCTTGAATTTTGCTCCACAATTAATTATTATGGAGTATTCTTGAACTTGGATAAACTAAATTACGAATGTCTAATTTTTGTCCTTTATCTCACTGAATTCGTTCTTTAAAATATTTTTCATCATCCTCAGTCCTAAATGATGATATAACTGAATATCTTTGGCCTGTAGTGCAAAATTGATGATTATTTGATGAATATCTTTGGCCTGTAGTGTAAAGATGAATGATTACCTGATGAATATCTTTGGCCCGTAGTGCAAAGATGAATATTTGATTCAAGATATATATTGATTAATGTTACAGGGATAAAATATTGATTATGGACTTTCAAATCATAGAAGATAGTAGACATTATTTTCTACTTAATTCTTCTGATGCATTGTTAGTTTCGCTGCAGTTGTTGATCTAAAACTTGTGGTCCATAATATTTTATCTGATTTGTTGAAGACTAACGATAAATTGTTCTTTATTATCTTAGTCATAATATTCTTTACTGGGCTAGTTGAGCTCACCCTTTTCATCTATTGTCCTCTTCAAGAAATGAGAATGTCGCAGGGACTAGTCGGGGGACAGAGTGATAGTCTAAGTTAGAGCAGTAGTAGTCCTCACTATTTTTATAAAATAGTATGATAATAATTGTAATGAGGACTTAGTTTGAATGTTTATATTTTCTACATATTTGTATTGACACTTACAGTTGTGTGGTCGTATTTTGCACGACCGTGTGATATAAAAGTTGTATTTGAATTCTGTACCATGTATTTGGCGATCCAGAATGGGTTGGTTGGATTGGACCTATTCTGGGGGCATCAAAGTTGGTATAGAGCTTAGGGATATGGTCTCTGGCGAAAATCGGGGAATATAACTAGCAGGGGAGAGATGAGTAAATCCTTCACTAGTTTATCCTACCTAAGCTTATGTGGTATTTAATTGGTCAGTCGGAGCATAGGATTAATATGTGATATGTTAATTTGTTTAATTAACCCTTATTTTATGGCAGTATTTGAGAATGGCAGCTGCAATGGAGTGAATGAGACCGTGGAGACGCCTGTAATCACCAACCAGGAGAATGTGCAACAGGAAGACAATGTTCTTCCTGAAAACAACACTGATCAGACGATAAACGATGAGATGTTTAGAAGCTTTTTACAGTTCATGCAAAACCAGACGAGGGAGACTCGTGTGCAAAATACAGATGGAAATAATAACAACACGCGGATTGTCACTGCCAAGCAGTTCAAAGAGTTGGGACCACCAGAGTTTTAGGGAAAGCCAGATCCAATCAGGGTAGAGATGTGGGTTAAGCAAATTACCAAGGTATTTGATGTCTTGGGATGCACAGAGGAACAGAAGGTTCCATTCGCCACCTTTATGTTCCGTGGAGAGGCAGATTACTGGTGAGAGTCTGTGAAGCGTACCCAGCCTACCGCACTCAAGATGTCTTGGGAAGCGTTCCAGAAACTGTTCAATGACAAGTATTTTCCTGAAAGTATTCATCATATGAAGGAGGTAGAGTTTATCAGACTAGAACAAAACAACTTGATCGTGTCCCAGTACGAGGCTAAGTTCGCAGAGTTGTCCAGGTTTCCACCTCATTTGGTGGAGAATGAGGAACGTATGACGCGGATGTTTCTGAGAGGTTTGAAACCCGAAATACGTTAATACCTCATTACTCACAAATTTTCTTTATATTCAGATGTAGTAAACAGGGCTCAGTTATTAGAACGAGATAATGAATATGTTCAACCAAGGGACCACAACCAGGGTCATACCAGTGGCAGCAGTCATAGGAGCAATGACAACCAGCGGGGAGGAAAGTATCATGACAGAAGCGGTAATCACTCTGGTTGTAATCGTGGCCATGATAGTAGAAGAAGCCAGTCGAGGGGAGATTTTAAAAAGAGAAGGTACAACAATGAGAACGTGAAGACGTCGACAGCAGCACCAGCATCAACTATTTCTAGAGGAGGAGAACGACCACCGGTCGTATGCTATAAATGCGGGAAAGAGGGACACATCAGCCCAAACTGCCCACAACAATTCAAGGTATGCTATAACTGTGGAAAGGAAGGACATATAGCTCGAGATTGTCCTGTAGCGAAACCAAGTCCAGCGGGAGTGGTGATTCCAAAGGCGGTTCTGGACAAGTCAAAGTTGGTGGTTTCTGGAAGAGCATTTGTCGTGACTGCCCAAAACATGAGGAACCCGAATGAGGTGATCACGGGTAAGCTAATCATAAACTCTTGTGAAAGTTTATATTTTGTTAGATACCGGTGCTACCCATTCTTTTATATCACCTACATGTGCTCAACATTTGAACTTGACACCTAAGAAATTAGACCTTGACTTATCTGTTGAGACTCCATTGGGAGAGACCTTCGTTACATCTATAATTTATAAATCTTGCTTGATTCAAATTGGCAACCTCACCCTACCTGTTGATCTTATATCTTTGAAAATACTTGCATTTGACGTGATTTTAGGAATTGATTAGTTAACCATTTATCATGCCAAAATTGATTGTTTTCGTAAGGTTGTTAGTTTTCATATTCCTAACCAACCTGTTGTGCGAATTTAAACCACCAAACCACTAAAATCAATCAATGTCATTTCAAGTCACAAAGCTATTCGTTTATTAAAAAATGGATGTCAAGCTTTCTTAGCTCATGTCACTGATCTAAACCAAAATACGTCAGATTTGAATAATATTTCTGTTGTTAATTAGTTTTCTGATGTATTTTCCGAAGAACTTCCCTGTCTACCCCCAGAACGTGAAGTTAAATTCTTTATTGACCATGATCCCGGTGCTCCTGTTTTATTTGTAAAGAAAAAAGACGTGAGTATGCGACTTTGTATTGACTATCGGGAGTTGAACCATGTCACCATCAAGAAAAGGTATCCGCTACCTCGTATTGATGACATATTCGACCAGTTGCAAGGAGCACAATTCTTTTCAAATATCGATCTTCGTTCTGGATATCATCAGCTGAAGATTAAAACTAAGGATATTCCAAAGACTGCCTTCAGAACTCGATACGGGCATTATGAATTCCTAGTCATGTCTTTTGGATTGACTAATGCTCCTGCTGCTTTCATAGATATGATGAACCGTGTATTCAAAGAATATTTGGATCAGTTCGTGGTTGTCTTTATTGATGACATCCTCATCTATTCAAAAAGCCGTGAAGATCATGAGCACCACTTGAAGCTGACACTTCAAAGGCATCGTGAAAACAAGTTATATGCCAAGTTGAAGAAATGCGAGTTCTGGCTTGAGGAAGTAGCATTCCTTGGGCACGTGATGTCAAAACATGGAGTATCTGTTGACCCAGCGAAGATTGAAGCAATACAAAGTTGGGAGCAACCGAAGTCGATGACCAAAGTACGTAGCTTTCTGGGCTTAGCTGGTTATTATCGGAGATTCGTGGAAGGATTTTCTCTAATCGCTACTCCATTAACTCAGTTGAATCGGAAAGATACAAAATTCGTATGGAGCGAGGAATGCGAGAAGAGCTTCCAAGAGCTCAAGAGGAGACTTATCTCGGCACCTGTTCTGACAATACCATCTGGTTCGGATGGATTTATTATCTACAGCGATGCTTCGGGCAAAGGGTTAGGATGTGTTCTCATGCAACATGGGAAAGTCATAGCCTATGCCTCGCGACAACTCAATGAATATGAGAGGAATTATCCTACTCATGATCTAGAGTTGGCAGCAGTCATTTTCGCATTGAAGATCTGGAGACACTACCAGTTCGGGGAGAAAGTGGAGATTTATACGGATCATAAAAGCCTTAAATATTTCTTCACTCAAAAGGAACTCAACATGCAGCAACGACGTTGGCTTGAGCTGTTGAAAGATTACGATTATACCATCCAATACCATCCGGGAAAAGCGAATATGGTAGCTGACGCGTTGAGTAGAAGATCATATGCGGGAACGAGTGCGATGATGTCCACACAAAGGCCTATTCTGTGTGAATTACAAAAGATGGAGATAGAGTTCAAGACTCCGGGGACCCACATGATGATGTCAAGTATACGCGTAGAACCAGCTTTAATTGATAAAGTTAAAGCTGCTCAAGCTATAAACCCAGAGCTGATGAAGATGAGGAAGAAGGTGCAAGAAGGTGCCATTCCAGAAGCAAGAATCGATGAAGAGGAAATACTTCTAGTCAACTACAGACTTTGTGTTCCTAACGATTCTGACTTAAAGCATAGAAGCATGATGGAGGCATACAACACACCGTTTGCAATCCATCCTGGGAGTACCAAAATGTATCGTGATCTTCGACATACATTTTGGTGGAACAATATGAAGAGAGAGATCGCGGAGTTTATTTCGAGATGTTTAACTTGTCAACGTGTAAAAGCGGAGCATCAAGTGCCGAAGGGTCCATTACAACCACTTAAGATTCCAAAGTGGAAATGGGAACATATTACGATGGATTTCGTTACGGGTCTTCCCAAGGTTTCTCAAGGCATAGATGCGATTTGGGTTATTGTTGATAGATTAATCAAGTCTTCTCATTTCTTGCCGAAACGGGAGACCTATTCCCTTGAACGTCTTGCTCGTATGTACATAAATGAGATTGTGAGATTGCATGGCATGCCAGTATCCATAGTTTCGGATTGTGACCCAAGATTCACTTCACAATTTTGGGTTAGCTTGCAAAAAGCTATGGGCACGAATTTACGATTTAGTTCGGCATATCATCCTCAAACGGACGGGCAATCGGAAAGGACTATTCAAACTCTTGAAGATCTATTGAGACTCTGTGTTCTAGACTTCAAAGAGAGTTGGGATAAGTACCTACCATTGGTGAAATTCTCCTACAATAACAGTTATTAGGCAAGTATAGGTGTGGCTCCATTCGAGGCGTTGTATGGGAGAAAGTGTCGTTCTCTAGTATGTTGGGATGAGGTGGGTGAGGCAACATTGTTGGGACTGGAGTTAGTACGTATGACTACGGAAATGATCCAAATGATCCAACAACGTATACAAACGGCACATGATTGACAAAAGAGTTATGAGGATCTTCATCGAAAGGACGTGTAATTTAATGTTGGGGACCATGTATTATTACGTGTTGCTCCGTGGAAAGGGGTTACGAGGTTTGGGAAGAGAGGAAAGTTCAATCCACGATTTATTGGTCTATTTGAAATTCTTGACCGAGTAGAAAATGTGGCCTATAGACTCGCATTACCTCCAAGCATGTCTCGTGTTCATAACGTGTTTCACATATCTATGTTACGTAAATATGTGAAAGACCCGAGCAACATTATTGAGTTAGAATCGGACGAGATAGCCGAAGATTTAACGTACGAGGAGGTACCTGTCAAGATTTTGGATAGGAAGGAGCATGTCCTACGCACAAAGGTTATACCACAAGTCAAAGTTTTGTGGAGGAACCATGCTATTGAGGAAATGACCTGGGAGTTGGAATCGAAAATGAAAGCGAGGTATCCTCACCTTTTCGAAACACCAGGTACGCACGTCAATTTCGAGGATGAAATTTCATAAGGAGGGGAGGTTGTAAGACCCCAACTTTTATGAATAAAAAAATTGAATTTCCTCTATATATTATTTTGAAATAGTCAGGGGTTAATTTGATAATGTGGAAAGTTATGGGAAAAATGCGTAAATATTTTAAATAAGCAAGTGGTTATAAAATATTCATTGTTGTCGGGGAATATTCGTTTGGTTGTGGAATATTCTTGCTGTCGGAGAATATTCGTACGACGGCGCAGCCAATTATGGGCCCCATAACGGAAAAACTGTCAGATGAAGAAAACGACAAGAATAAGTTTTTTATAAAGAACGGCGTAGTTGTTACCATTAACACTGTTGGAATACCCGATGGGTAAAGTAAAGTAATACGCATTGTTGCACAGTAGCACACGGTATTGCACAGTATTTTTATATTATTGTTAATTCAATAATTGTCACTGCACAGTATTTTTCATTATCAGATCAATAATTCATATTATTTGAATAATATTATTAGATAACATTATTGACAATGTCTAAGGAAGTTCTGTCTAGGAGGGGTTATTTAATTGCGCGCCAGTAAGGAGAAATCCTTATCGGAAGGTCCACTCTTTCTTGGGAACGACCTGGTTGTCAATATTGTAGTTCTGTAATATTATTTGTGAATAATTAATTATTTATTTATATGATAAAGAAATATTTATTTTTGTGGATATAAAAGAAGGAATTAGTGCTGATATGTTTTATCAGTATTTTGTTAGAATGAAGGTGTGGAAAATCATCCGTATGTGGATTTCGGACAATTTATGTTTGAAATTTGAAAAAACTTTCTTCTACAAAGTTGTAGAGAATTAAATTTCCTATGGAATGGACATAAGATTCGTATTTTTCTCATAAAAGGGCTATTTATTATGAATTATTGAAGTTCCGAAATAAGTGATTTTTGGGGTTATAAATATTTTTTCACAAAAAACATTTTTTTAATGGGTGGGCCCCACTTGGTGAGCTGATATTTTGGTCAATGGTGTGCGTAGAAAATTTGTTTTAAAATAATATTATTTTATTAAATTTTCTGCTTTGGCGTTCTAAGCATTTTCCTATAAATAGGATGCTGAATTAGAATTTGAAAATCACACCAGAATCATAAGTTCCTTTCTCTATAATATCGAGCGTATTTTTTGTAAGTATTTTGATACTTTGAGTGTTGCTATTCAGTGCAAGTTTTCTTCAGTACTATAACCGATATTCCAGTCAGAAGTACTATTCTTTTGAGTAAGGGATGTTATTTTTTTCAAAAATGATGTTATTTCTTTTAATATCATGACACCGAAATATTTGTATGAATTTTATTGTGAAATTTTTACCTTTTTATATTAGAGTTACTATTCATGTATACGGCACTATTCACGTATACGACACTATTCACGAATATGATACTATTCACAGAAAAATTAATTTTTCTTTTCTTTTTCCAAGTTGGCTATTATGGTTTCTATCTTTGATTGGATCCAAGTTTTGATCTTCATTCTTGAATTTTGTTCCACAATTAATTATTATGGAGTATTCTTGAACTTAGATAAACTAAATTACAAATCTCTAATTTTTGTCCTTTATCTCACTGAATTCGTTCTTTAAAATGTTTTTCATCATCTTCAGTCTTAAATGATGATATAACTGAATATCTTTGGCCTGTAGTGCAAAGATGGATGATTATTTGATGAATATTTTTGGCCTGTAATGCAAAGATGAATGATTACCTGATGAATATCTTTGGCCCGTAGTGCAAAGATAAATATTTGATTCAAGATATATATTGATTGATGTTACAGGGAAAAAAATATTGATTATGGACTTTCAAATCGTAGAAGATAGTAGACATTATTTTCTACTTAATTCTTCTGATGCATTGTTATTTTCGCTACAGTTGTTGATCTAAAACTTGTGGTCCATAATATTTTATCTGATTTATTGAAGACTAACGATAAATTGTTCTTTATTATCCTAGTCATAATATTCTTTACTGGGTTAGTTGAGCTCACCCTTTTCATCTATTGTTCTCTTCAGAAAATGAGAATGTCGCAGGGACTAGTCGGGGGACAGAGTGATGGTCCAAATTAGAGCAGTAGTAGTCCTCACTATTTTTATAAAATAGTGTGATAATAATTATAATGAGGACTTAGTTTGAATGTTTATATTTTCTACATATTTGTATTGACACTCACAGTTGTGTGGTCGTATTTTTCACGATCGTGTGATATAAAAGTTGTATTTAGATTTTGTACTATGTATTTGGCGATCCAGAATGGGTTGGTTGGATTGGACCTATTCTGGGAGCGTCACAAATATCCAGTGCGGCCGCACCGCCCTGCAGTTTAATCTGACTATATTATTTGTGCTCTGCAACTTGATGCATGTTTACATTGATGTCTAAAACTATAATATGTGATGGAAGTGATGTTTCAAGTGCTTAAGTGTATAGTGACTACATTGATTCAATACTTATCAATATTTTTAGAAAGATTTAGATAAAGTTTCAAAAACCCATCAATGTGATGTTATAATTGTATTATTTGACTATGTAGCTAAGAGGAGGCTTGATGTATGTGCTTAACATATGTACTAAGTATGTATATGAGATAATTGTGCATCGAACTTGTATAATTAATAAATTATATATATACATAACTATGATAAAATAGGAATTAGAGGTATCGATAAGCTATAGAGTGATAAACTACGCGAAAGGCAAGTTCCCTAACTTTCACAACTTTGGATATTGTGCGAGTTCGAATTATTGTTATATCAACCTTATATATGTTGAGAAATTGTCTATACTTGTACAAATCGTTATTCATACTCTAAAATTCGACTTAAAATTATATCTTGAAATCATGTTGCGAGTTTGAACTTTTTGTTCTTCAATGAATTGAGAAAAATGTCTAAGCCATTTGATTCAGCTAGACAAAAATATCGATGAATTAGAAAGCCATCCAAACCAATTGCGTTGATGCGGACTCTTACAAATCTACTGAGATGATCAACCCTCATTGAAGGGAAAATTTTATAATTGTTGGGGAGTCGACGTGCGCACAAACAACATGTTTAAATGTTATGCATAACGTAGGGTACTTCAGGCTAATCACCTATTGTACTTATTTTATTAGATTATCAGTTTAATATTGTTAATTCTATTAGGAGTTCTCTGTCCATAGTGACTACTCAGTATTGAAACCTTTGAAAAATCTTTCGGTCTATAATGACTCATTGTTTAAAATTCAAAGGACAGTTTTGAAGCTATTGATATTTCTTTGTTTACAGCATTCTTCCTTAACCCTTGAGCTATTTTTGATCATTATACCTTCGAGGTTATTAACTTTATATCATGTCTGTTCACCCTTATTATTATATACTTGTTGAGCAAATTTGTTGCTCATTCTTGCTTCCTTTAAACCTTACAGTTAAGGCAGAACGTGGTGAACCCTCTGGAAAAGATAAGGGAAAGGGCAAAGCTACGGATTAGCTTTAGTCTTCTATGCTAGAAGTTTATTATTAAGCTGTAATAAGATTTAATTATGGTTTATGTATTAAGCTATGTTATGGATTTTATTATGTAATGTCTTAGTAACGGTTACAAGACCTTGGAACGAGAATATTTATATAATGTCAATGTAAATTATTATATTATTCTGTTATGTGAGATTTTAGATATAGATCTGATGCACCGAATTCTAGATATGAGTGTCTGAATTTGGGGGTGTCACATGTTTAGTACCGTGTAGCACCATATATCCAGAGTTTAAAGGTACTCGAATTTGGAGGCGTTACATTTGTACAACCATTTAAATATTTACCAACTGTAGACTCTGTCTATTGGCTCATTTTAAAATTAAATTTTTGAAACCTCGTCGACATAAGTCTGTTTTTCCTTAAACACCCTCAAAATCACGATCTCTAAAACTGTGACACCCCCAAATCCGGGTACTTCGTTTCCACATGATTTGGTGTTCACTTTCTAATATAACATATATCTACCCAATGAATAATGCAAAATAAATTATAACTTAGATTAAAATAACTAAATCTCCCTTAAAACAAGGGTTACAACCTTCTCAAAATCAATCCAGGGTTACTCTAACCTTGACATGAATATAATAAAGTGCGAAAATAAAACATAACATTCAATTATTACAATCATTCTCAATTCAATAAAAAAAAACAAGTCTTCACTTGCTTTGCTTTCCCTTGCCCTTACTTGTAGACGGAGCATCAGCGTTATCAACCTTAACTGAAATTATTATTTAATGCAAGAGTGAGCAAACCACAGGTCACTAGAGTTTAGCAATAATATAGACATGAAAGAATATCTTTAAGAAAATCTGAACAACTTAGCTTGCTCCAATAATAAAGAATTGAGTAATAATTCTCTATCAATATTAAAATTTGGATATAGAATTTATCTGAGGGTCATAAGACCTTTGAACTCTTGTCCTAGGTTATAAATATTTTTATTTAAACCTTTAACAGTCAATAAGACTATAGACCTTAACTCGTACTTAGGGGGATCAGCCCTTCGTACCATGTATTGTGCACAACCATCTTAACGCTATGCGTGGTAACCTCCCCTAGTAAATAGGGTTGTTCAACTCAGTAATTTGAATTCAAGTCCGCACCAAAGAAAGTTTGGTTTGGATAAGCTTACAAGGGTAATTTAGAATTCACGTTCATCAACTAAGGATTAGTTGAATCGACTTCCAATAATTCAAAATAAAAGAATTATGAATTAACATATGCTTTAGAAGTAAACCTAAAGAATTTAAAATAATAATTGGATCTTACTTGAACAATAAGTTAAGACCATTTCAATTAAATAAACAATTGTCCAATACTGAAATGGAAAGGACATTCTCAACAATGAATATATGAATTCAAGAGATCATATAAAATCAATACAAGATTAGGGTTTAGAAAACTTGCGTAAAATTAACGAGTTTAGGGTTTAGAAGACTTGCCTCAAGCGCAAGCTACTTAACACAATTCACGTACTTTAACACTTCCTACACATATATATTCAATCACAATAACCTAAATTAGTTAACACGTAACTAATTCACATAAGTGGTTAACCCTCATGGTTAACTCACATTCTGATTAAATAGTAATAATAATCAACCATCACATAGTTAATTACATCACCTACATATTCACATAATTAAATTAATTATGTATTTAACTCAATTATAATTAAACAATTATAATTCAAACACTTAATCAAATTATAATTACTTAAATTATCATTGCCTTTTAAATTATAAACAATTTATAATTTAAAATCAATTAAACCACATTCATGCAATTATAATTACACAATTTATAATTAATTATGTAATTATCAATTAAAAATTCACAATTAAACATGCATTTATTAAATTATAATTTAAATTAACATCTAATTGATTAAAATAAATCAACTTCTATACATTATAATTTCACAGAATTATAATTTAAATTAAACATTTACTCTTAATTATAATTAATCAAATTATAATTAAGTAACTTATTAAACAATTATAGTTTTAGATACCATATTAGGTTTTCAAAATTTCTTTTATTTTCCAAACATGAAATTATCATAATCATATAACAACATGTTATATCATTCAAAATATATATCCCCTTATCCATGAAAAATTAAACTAAGGTCTTTAAAATAAACTGTACAAGCAAGCAAAACTCATTGCCCAAGCACTGTGCCCGGCGCAGCTGCGCAGCCAGCTGCCTTTAAACCGGCGCAGCAACTCGGCCAGACGCAGACTGCCACGTTACTCTGCTTCACCGATTAACCTATACAGGCCAACAACGCCAAAAATACAGTACTATAGACTCTGTAAAACATATATACGCTATTACACATATATAAAGCATGCTTCCAAAATACAAAATCATTTAAACAATGATAATCATAAGTTTTGAAAATCTATTTTGGCCATTTTTATGAAAACTCATATTTTCATAAAATAATTCTCTGTAATAAAATTTTCTTACCAATTCCACCTATAAAACATGCATTATGTTTGAAATTGAAGATATTATCACAACAATTCTAAATAGGCATATTAACACACAATCAAATCATAACTTTTACTCTAAAATTGGCCAATAACATATGTTAACGCCAAGTTTTGCCGGCGCGTCCAATCACCAAATACACGCGCTCAAACCTGCACAATAACACGTCAACAACGAAGCTTGACGGCTGGTGCCGCCGGGTGATAGCTCCGGTGTGAGAATAAGTACAGGCTGGTCACAAGGTTAACAATGGAGGCAATAGTGTATAGTGCTCGAGAATATTAATAATGATTACCTGTTACCATTAGGTTAAGCCTTGTATTTATAGTCATTCTCACCACCTCTAGAGCCCATGTCCCAGTCAAGTTAGGACTCCTAAACATGGCAGTTACCATTGTTTGGGTCCAACGCAATCTCCTTTAAAAGTACAAGTTGGTGATTATCCAACCACTTGTCTTATAAGAGTTGGTATTGAGATAGGATTAGGGTTAAAAACCCTTAATCCTTTAGACTCCTTATTGCTCCGGGCTCCATCCGAGAAATAACCTTCGGTATGGGCCTTACAAAGTGGTCTGAACCCCGTCCCGAAGGGCTCGGTAGTCCGATCCCGATCATTACCTATTCGGTCTAGACTCCGGCCCGAAGGGCTTGGTAGTCTGGTCCCGATCATCATTATGTTGGTCTGGGCCCCGGTCTCGTGGGACTAAGATACCCGATCCGGATAATACCAGTTGGGTCTGGGTTCTGGCCCAGAGAGCTCAGATACCCGATCCCGAACTCTGCTACCCCAATCCTGGCTTCGGCCCCTTGGGCCCGGTAAGCTCCTCTCGGCCCAGGCCTTCTGTCCATGTAGGGGTCGGTAGATTATACCCGATCATTGCCCCCCAGTCTCTCATTATAACAAGCCTTTAATGGGATATTTAATGAGAGATTTAAAGAGATGCCTAGGTAATCCAACCGACCTAATTAATGCGGTACACGATACACAAGAAATGAACGGCCCAACGTCATTATTAGCCGCCTGTTGAGATTTGTGCAGCATCAGTATAAATATCTTCCCCCCTACAACACCCATTTTTTACGAACTCTCTTTGTCTAAGCTAAATTCAAAACTCATTTTCCGGCGAGTACGGTTTCCGTCAAGAGGTTTCTTGTTCTCCGACCAGTCCTTTTACCACCCAAATCACCTCACTTTCACCGATTTTTCGTTCTAATGGCTGATTCCGGCATTCTTCCAGCTGCTTCCACTTCCGACCTGAACCTAACCATTGAGGTCACTCCTAACTCCGCCGAAATGGCCGCCATTGTCACCATCGCCAGCACCGATTTGGTGCCGGTTGACCTACCGGAAGCTCCCGCCGGAGACTCGGCTGATGGAACCGAGACACAGATCCGGTCCGTCTACCGTTCTGAGACGGAGTATTCTCATGTCAACACTATGTCCACCATTACTCCGTCCCAGATTTCTGATGTTCGAACCCTCTTCAAAATCCCCCAAGAGTACAGTCTTCGGGTACCCAGGCCCGAAGAGAGGATGTTCTGGCGCCCCGAAAGCAAATGGGTGGCCATCCCCACTTACGCCCTGCGGTACGGCATCCGCTTCCCTCTTCACGAGTTTATCGTGTCCTTTCTCTGCTTCGTGGGGATCGGGTTCGCACAACTTGTGCCGAACTCATACATCCACTTGATAAGCTTTATAGCTATCTGTCAAGAACTAGGGATCACCCCTGGTCTTGACTTTTTCTTCGTCCTATTCTCGGTCGGCAAATCCAAGGAGCTCGGTTTCCGTCAACTAAACCGTATCTCCGGCCGAGCCACCTTTGCCAAGACTCCCTCGAGCAACAAAGGTTGGCACAATCAGTGGATCTTCGTCAAGGGGACCGACCTTCAACTTCTCCCGATCTGGGCCTCCCCCGAAGATCCGATCGTGAAAGTGACCACCTTCCCCACCGACCGAAGGGAGGAGTTCCGAACCTTCTACCAGAAGGTGAAGGAGACGATGTGGAGCCTGGATACCTTTGCCGACGAGGCCTGGCTTTACAGGCACGGATGTGAGTATTCTATCTTGACCCCTTTTCTTTTCGAGCATTGGTTTCTGATTTGTTTTTCTGATTTTCTGGAGTATCTACTTGTTTCTGCAGTGACAATCTTCAAGCCGAAGGGCGCTGATGAGTCTCTTACACCCCTCCCCGTTCGGTCCGGCCCGATACTTCTACCTCTCGGGGATGACGCGACCGAAGGGGAGACTATCCCGATTTCTGAGCTCTCAGTCGACTCCTCTCATGCCGTGCCGAAGAATGTCATGAAGATGACTGCAGCCGAAAAGGTGGCCCAGCTGAGGAAAGGCAAGAAGAGGGCCCTCCCGAAGGGCTCCTCTAAACCAGCTATCCCGAAGCTGACTCTTGTTCTTGAGGATCCCTAGGGGACCAAGGAGGAAACTCTGAGGCCTCGCCCCAAGAAACAAAAGTTGGTTGATGAGCCCGATTCAAAGGGTATTCGACCGAAGCCTTGATGGTGGCGTACATCAAAGCCCAGAGTCAGATATTCCCGAAAGCTTTAGCTTGTATCTTATGAATGTCTGTCTGGCCGTTATTGAACTGTTTATTTTTCCTTGATGCAGGCTAACACCATTCTGGCCCGAGCTATTCCTCCTGTCGTCAAGGCCACCCGGAAAGAGGCTCAGCTTCGAGCCGACGTGGAACTGCTTGAGGGGGATGTTCGGGGGTTATCGGCTGATTTAACCAAGGAGAGGGAAAATCATGCCGATACCCGCAATAAGGTGACCTTCGCCGAACGTCAGGCCAATGAACACCAGAGGCTCCATCATAATCTGCAGAAGGAGTTCATTGCGCTTGACGGATACAATAAACAGCTCATCGAGGAGAGGGCTCTTCTGAAAGAGAAAGATCTTGATCAGCAGAATGCGCTTCTGATCCTCCAGAACCAAGTTTCTGAAATGCACGCCAACCACTTGGTGCTGGTGAGGGAGAACACAGCTCTGGGGGCGGAATGTGCCGAGGCCAAGCAGCAAGGGGCGCGAGAGTATCAAGAATCGGCTGAGCTCCGCGATACCATCATGGGCCAATTTGCCGAAGGCTATGGAGCTCATAAGGAGCGGGCTCAGGCGAAGATGAAGGCTGCTGGGCTCGATCCTGCTATCTTGGACTCCTCTGATGATGAGTCCGATGCCGATGATGATGCTGATGGCGAGGGTCCCCATCCGTAGTTTATGATTTCTCATGTAATTTTTGTCTTTATTTCTTTTGTAACTTTGCCCGATCGGATCTGCGTGTAACTTTTTCCGATCAGTTCAAGTTGTTTTGTAACTATTCTGATCGAATTTGTTCGTCGCTAGTCCGAGGGTTTTGTAAACTTGTAGAATTTGAATGAAGATAACAAAAAAGTTTTGCCAAGAGAAATCCACTTTATTTTATTAATGTATAAAGCAGCTTACATAAGCGAAAGTAAATTACATGACTTTTACTGATAATATTTTCTAAGTCTTCCAGCATGCCATGTATTTTTTACCTCCGTACCGTCTAACGTCCGAAGCCGATAAGTTCCCGGCTTCGGTACTTCAGTCACTTCATAAGGTCCCTCCCAGTGCGGCATTAACTTGCCTGTGTTCTGGGGGGTTGATGCCTCCGCTTCCCGAAGAACCAGGTCCCCGACCTCAAACCTCCTTTACTTCACATTCTGATTGTAATGTCGGGCCGTTCTCTTCTGGTATATAGCTAGCCTTATCGTCGCTGAATCCCGAACCTCATCCAACAGATCCAAATTTAATCGTAAACCATCATCATTGTATAATTCTTGGTACTGACTGATTCGAAGTGTTGGTGATCCGATCTCAACGGGTATCAGTGCATCGGTTCCATAGGCTAATCTGAACGGTGAGTCACCTGTAGTAGTCCTCGGGTTAGTCCGATACGCCCAAAGGACACTGATCAACTCTTTGGGCCATCTTCCCTTTAGTTCATCCAACCTTCTCTTAATTCCTGTGAGCAGGATCCTGTTGGTGACTTCTACCTGTCCATTGGATTGGGGGTGGGCCACAGAAGTCTTTCTGTGTTGGATACCTAACTCCTTTAGGAAAACTTCGAATTTAGACCCCACAAATTGTCTGCCATTATCCGAGACCAAGACCATGGGAATGCCGAACCGGTAAATAACATACTCTTTAAAGAACTTGAGGCACTCTTGTTCAGTAATCTTATGCAATGGTTTGGCTTCCACCCATTTTGTCATGTAGTCGATTGCGACGATTACGAAAGTGACCTACCCTTTGGCCTTCGGTAATGGTCCCAAGATATCAATCCCCCACATAGCAAATGGAATAGGGGATAAAACCGAATACAGCTCTTCGGGAGGTCTATGTGGGATAGAAATATGTAATTGACACTTAGGACATTTTTTGACGTAGTCCTTTGCTTCTTAGAAGATGGTCGGCCAATAGTATCCCTGCCTCATAATTTTGTAAGCCAATGACTTGGCTCCCATGTGATCCCCACAGATTCCTTCATGCACTTCTCTCAGTGTATACTCCGCTTCCGAAGGTGTGAGACACTTCAGTAAAGGGGAGGTGAATGCCCTACGGTACAAATCCCCATCAATAAGGACGAAGTTAGAACTCCTGTGTTTGATTTTTCTGGCGTACAAGCGATCCGAAGGCAGAATCCCCTCGGCCAGGTAAGTAATGTAAGGCGTAAGCCAACAGTCGAGCCTATCCAGGGCCAGTACGTCTGCCCTTTGAATACTAGGTTTGTCTAATACTTCCAAGTATACTGATCCGTTGAAGGAACTTGCTTCGGTTGTGGCTAATTTGGATAGGGAATCTGCTACTGTATTGTCTGTCCTATCGATCCCCAGACAGCTGTACGACTCGAAGTATGAGAGTTCGTCCTTTACCTCCGCCAGGTATTTTGCCATTCGGGCCCCTCGGGTCTCGTACTCTCCCGATATCTGCTTAACCACCAGCTGGGAATCACTATACACCATTATCCTTTTCACCTCCAGGCATTGGGCTAATCTAAGTCCGGCCAAAATGGCTTCGTACTCGGCCTCGTTGTTGGTGGCTTTGAATCGGAACCTAATGGCCTGTTGGACTCGGAACCCTTCGGGACTAGTCAGAATGACCCCCGCTCCGCTGACGTCCGAGGTAGACGACCCGTCTACGTAGTGGGTCCAGGCAGTTTGTGGTGATCGAGCTTTGATGACCGAAGTTACATCCGGTTCGCTGAAAGAACACTCCACAACAAAATCCGCTAAGGCCTGTCCCTTAATGGCCGTTCGGGGATGGTATTCTAAGGCGAATTGAGTTAGTTCCATTGCCCATGCAGCTAGCCTTCCCGAGATTTCGGGCCTGTGCAGTACTTTTTTCAAAGGTTGATCAGTATAGACTATTATTAGCCGGCCCTGGAAATAGTGCCGAAGCTTCCTGCTTGCGATGATCAGAGCGTAGGCGAACTTCTCCAGGTTAGGGTATCTGGTTTCTGCATCTCGAAGGACGTGGCTGACATAGTAAACCGGAGACTGCTTTCCCGATCTTTCTCTCACCAGTGCTGCCCCCACTGCCATCGAGCTGGCGGCTAGGTATAGATATAGTGGCTCCGAGGGGATCGGTTTCATCAGCAAGGGTGCCGAGGACAAATATTGCTTGATCTCCTGGAAGGCGTCTTCGCACTCGGAGGTCCACTGGAAACTCTTCTCATTTTTTGGTCCCTTTAGAGTGTCGAAGAATGGCAAACACCTTTCGGCTGATTTTGATACGAACCTTCTAAGAGCCGCGATCCGACCTGTCAGCCTCTGCACATCTTTGTAAGACTTCGGGGATTTCATATCTAATACCGCTTGGATCTTCTCCGGGTTTGCCTCGATACCCCTCTTGCTAACTAGATAACCCAGGAACTTCCCTGACCCCAATCCGAAGGTACATTTTGTTGGGTTCAGGCGAAGCTTGTATTTTCGAACCGTTTCAAAGCAGTTTTCTAGGTCCACCAGATGATCCCGAACTGACACGCTTTTTACAATCATATCGTCTACGTAGACCTCCATACTTCGGCCTAGCTGCTTTGTAAACATATAGTTCATCATTCGCTGATAAGTGGCCCCCGCGTTCAGCAGTCCAAAGGTCATCTTCCGATACGCATAAATGGCCCTATGCGTGATGAAGCTTGTCTTCGGGATGTCTTCCTTAGCCATTGAGATTTGATGATAACCTGAAAAAGCATCCATGAAGCTCAGCATGCCGTACCCTGAAGTGGCATCAATCAATTGATCAATGTTGGGCAAAGGGTAGAAATCTTTCGGGCACGCCTTGTTCAGGTCTGTGTAATCAATACAGATTCTCCATTTCCCATTCTGTTTCTGAACCAGCACCACGTTTGCCAGCCACTCTGGATAATCAATTTCGAAGATAAACCCTGCCTCCAGTAATTTAGCGATCTCTTCGTCAATAATTTTCTGCCTCTCCGGGGCGAAGATTCTTCTCTTCTGTATGACCGGCCTCTTATTGAGATCTACTTCCAGTCGGTGTAGTGCTACTGATTTGTCCACCCCGGGCATATCGCTGGGTTCCCATGCAAAGATATCCGCGTACGCCCGAAGCAGATCGATCAACCCGGTCCTGAAGGGTTCTATCAATCCTGAACCGATCTTTATCATTTTTTTCTCGTTCCCCAAGATTAGTTGTACATCCTCTGTTTCTTCGGCCGGTAATGCAAGTGGCTCTGTACTACCATCTGTAAAGGGTTCTATCTCAATAGCCATCGTCTGCTTCTGCTTGCTTACCCCGGTTCCGGAAGAGATCAAAGTATTCCGATAACACCTACGAGCGATATCTAGGTCGCCTCTTACCTCTCCGACTCCGTTCGGTGTGGGGAACTTGATCTTGAAATGAGGTATGGAGGTGACTGCTTGTAAGGCTGCCAGGGTCGGTCTTCCCAATATGGCGTTGTAAGCCGAATCTACATGAACAACGAAGAATCTGACTATAATCTCCAGTTGTTGGGGAGTTGTGCCAAACTTAACCGGCAATTCGATGGTGCCCGACACATGGACCGGGTCGCCACTGAATCCATACAACGGTCCTTCTCCTCCCAGTTCCATCTTCTTTCCCCCTAGGTCCATCCTTTGATAAGCGTGTGTATACAGTATGTCGACCGAGGATCCGTTGTCTATCATCATTCTTCTCATGTCCACTGGTCCGACCTGAGCCGTTATCACCAATGCCCCGTCATGCGACTCTATGGGATTCGAAGGGTAGTCTTCATCTGAGAAGGAAATTACCGCCCCCGGGAAAACCCTTTCCTTTTTTACCGAGGACCCTGCAACCGATAAGACAGCGTCTAGATGTTCATTTCTTTTTCGTCCAGTCACGCGCCCTACCGAACCTCCGGATATAACATCAATCACCCCCCAAGCGGGCTGGTTCTGATTTGGCGGCGTTTCTCGGGCCTGAGTCCTGTCTCCTTCTATTGGTTGAGTCCTGGCATTTTCCCGGCCGGCCACATATTGAACCAACGTCCCATTCTGAATGTTTTTCTGGATAAGATCCCCCAGATCAAGGCATTCCTCTGTCGTATGGCCCACGTTCTGATGGTAATTGCAGTACCTATTTTTGCTGCGCTTCCCCGGTTTCGGCCTCGTCCTGCAGGGCTCATAGAAGGGTTTGTCCTTGATATCTTCCAATATTCTTGCACGGTCGGTGTTGAGGGGAGTGAACACCCTGTTGATGCTTCTGCCCGGGAAGGGTGGACGGCCATTGCCCGATCCCCCACTGTTATAGTTTCTTTTCCCTTGATTATCCGATCTCCCCTGACTGTTGTCCGATCGCTGGTTGTTCGGCTTGTCTCTGTCCCTCGACTTGTCGTGTGAAGGTGGCTTGAAATTTCCCATTGCCTCTTCAATGGCAATGAACCCTTCGGCCCGATGAAAGGCTTCAGTCAAGTCCTAGGGTGGGTTAATCACCAGGTCTTTCATCAACTTCTTTGACCTCCCCATATCCAAACCCGTTGTGAAGAATCCCAAAGCCTGTGGTGAATTCAATTCTGCCACCGATCCCACAGCTTCCCGAAACCTTTTGACGTAGGCGCCAAGAGTCTCGTCCGAACGTTGTTTCACTTGCATGAGGGAAGCTGTGATCTTTCCCCTTCTCCTGTTGCTTCCAAACCTAGCGTGGAATTTTTCCCGAAGGTCGTTCCAAGAACTAATCGTTCCCGGTGCCAAAGTTCCCATCCACTCTCTGGCACTCTTCTTCAAGGTGGTTGCAAACATATGACACTTTGCTGCGTCCGAATGCCCATAATATGTCATCAACCTATCATATCCATCCGAATGGTCATACGGGTCTCCCATTCCGTCGTATGTCTCCATCGGGGGCATTTTCTTCTTTGGGTCAGCAGTGACTTGATTAATCTCAGGGCGAGAAGGGCGAACTGTGGCAGCTCGATGGTGTTCCCACTTGATTTTTCCCGGCCAGAAGCTTCTCCAACTCCGCGACTCTTCGAGCGAGGGGGTCGGTATCTTCCTTACGGGAGGAAGGTCTGCGCCTGTCCTCCTCATATTCGGGAGATCCGATTTTCGCCCTTTGTCCCGATCGGCCCAGGCGTTCAGATCTTCGTTCGGGGGAACGACTCCTTCTTTGGCTCCTCCTTTCCCGAGAATGGCTTCTGTATCGGCTTCTGTTCCTTCCTGTCTCACGTTGTCGTGGAGATCTAGATCGGCTTCGATGTCTGTGCTTCTTCGAAGAAGCCTCCTGTTCTCCGGCCACCTTAGCCATCTGCAACTCCAATTCTTCTTGCTGGAGACGCAAGGCCAGCATGGCGTCTTTATTCTGTTGTATTCTGGTCAACAGAATAAACTGACGCTGGTCCTTACTGTTCTCCACCCGATCCTCCTCCCGTCGTTCGTAGGCCTGAGACTGGTTGTCTCCCACGCGGGTGTGCTGAGGGATCGGAGTACGTTGACTGGGGATGAACAGCTGTCTTCGTGCCGACTGGACCTGCACCGAATTGCCTTCCTGGTTGCTAGGTCCCAATCTATCTTTGACCGATGCCCTAACTAAGGTCGTCGGGTGGGTTTTGGCCTTTTCCTGGTTCGAGGCTCCACCGTCCTTACTGGCCATGTCCTTTCTACCGGAAAAGTACAAACGTGATTGACTAGAGCACTAAAACCCCTCCTTCTAGCGCCAATGTTAACGCCAAGTTTTGCCGGCGCGTCCAATCACCAAATACACGCGCTCAAACCTGCACAATAACACGTCAACAACGAAGCTTGACGGCTGGTGCCGCCGGGTGATAGCTCCGGTGTGAGAATAAGTACAGGCTGGTCACAAGGTTAACAATGGAGGCAATAGTGTATAGTGCTCGAGAATATTAATAATGATTACCTGTTACCATTAGGTTAAGCCTTGTATTTATAGTCATTCTCACCACCTCTAGAGCCCATGTCCCAGTCAAGTTAGGACTCCTAAACATGGCAGTTACCATTGTTTGGGTCCAACGCAATCTCCTTTAAAAGTACAAGTTGGTGGTTATCCAACCACTTGTCTTATAAGAGTTGGTATTGAGATAGGATTAGGGTTAAAAACCCTTAATCCTTTAGACTCCTTATTGCTCCGGGCTCCATCCGAGAAATAACCTTCGGTATGGGCTTTACAAAGTGGTCTGAACCCCGTCCCGAAGGGCTCGGTAGTCCGATCCCGATCATTACCTATTCGGTCTAGACTCCGGCCCGAAGGGCTTGGTAGTCTGGTCCCGATCATCATTATGTTGGTCTGGGCCCCGGTCTCGTGGGACTAAGATACCCGATCCGGATAATACCAGTTGGGTCTGGGTTCTGGCCCAGAGAGCTCAGATACCCGATCCCGAACTCTGCTACCCCAATCCTGGCTTCGGCCCCTTGGGCCCGGTAAGCTCCTCTCGGCCCAGGCCTTTTGTCCATGTAGGGGTCGGCGGATTATACCCGATCAACATACAAAATCATAAGAACATCAATTTCTCCATTAAAACATGTTCTGACAAAATTTTGATTTCTGAAAATCCTTGATCATGACATACAATTCATATAATAACCATTATAAACATAATTTATATATGTACATCATATTTGTATAACTTTCATGCTAAATCATAAACACAGAGAACTCATATTCATGAATATTATAAAGAAAACACATAGAAATATAATTTAATTGAAATAATACCCTTTTTGCTTAGATGACTGAAGAAGAAGATGATAGTGATTCCCTTCAAGCTTCTCAAGCTATACCTTTTCTCTCTATCTTCTTCTCTGTTATTCTTCCTCTCTGCTCTCTCTTTTCTTCTTAGTCTTAGGCTTAAACTAACGTAGTTTTTCCTTACGTAGTATATAGATATATAACTGATATATATTAATAATATACGCACTAACTAATATTTAATAATCCAATTAAATTAGGAGTTACAAAATTTAAAAGTCCTTTTGGCTTGTTTGGCAACAGGAAAATTAGAAACTAGTTTTACTAACTTAGGCATGGTTTAGGTAAATTAGGTTTAAGCTAGTTTAAGGGCCCTGTTTGGCAACAGTCTTTTAAAACAAAAGCAAGGGCCTTGTTTGTTTAAAATCATTTAAAATCTTTTTTCTTTATTTTAATAAATTATTTGACGCATACTTTAATGTCACATTTTAATTAATTAAATATTAATCATCTAATTTAATCAATTAAAATCTAACATCAATAAATCACATAAAATTATCACCTAATTATAATTACTCGCTAATTATAATCCATGTAACACTTCATCACATATCTCATCTAATTTAATTATCTCAATTAAATTAGAACTATAATATAAAATTAATATACATTAATTAAATTAAATATTGCACACTCATTTAATTAATATATACACTTAATTAAATCACTCCATAAATCACATAATTTATTTATTTAACTCAATAAATAAATTACATAAAATATTTATTTAATTCAATAAATATTTAAAATTAAATATAAAATCACAATCGTTACAAAAACTACCTAAAACGAGGAAAAATCTCAGCATCGACAGAACGGTTGGTGTAATTTACTTATTATTGAAGTTAATTTATTTATATTCTTATATAAATATAATGTATTTTAAATCAATTTGAAGTAAAGGAGTTGTATAAAATATGATTAATGCAAATTTATTTTATTATAAAATATTAATGTTATTATCATTACTTACTAATAATTAATTTTTATTATAAAAATACATATTTAAACAACACATGCCTTGCATGAGAATTAGACTAGTAAAAAATAGTTATCAAACATTTTTTTTATTTTTAATTTAAAAATTAAGAGCACTAGCGTACAAACAACTATGTTTGGATTGGGCTTAATGTTCGGCCCAAAAGAATATATTAACATCTTTGTTATGGAAATCAATTATTAGCCTATTTTTATGAGAATCTTAGATTGTGTTTGTTTACATCTGAATAGCTTTTAATGGATATGCCTCTGATAAATCAGAGGCAAATCTTGTTTGGTAAAAAAAATTTGTTGCCTCTTAATGCCTCTTAATCAGCTAGACACAAATATAATTCTAAACCAATTAGAGATGAGTTTGAATGAAAATTGCCTTTTTTGGACAAAAATAACCTCCTCAAAATCAATTGCAGATCGGAGACAACTTTGTGTAAAGTCTGAACCAGATCATCAAAATCAACTGCAAATCCAGCGAGTTGAGACTCACCAAATTGACCCGCTATTGAGTGAGACTCACCAAGTCACCATCATCATCATCATCATCATCATCAAAAGTGAACTTGTTATTTGTGCTTTAGCCACCAATAATCACAAATCAGTAGTTCTTCGAATTCGAAGGAAAATGTGAGCGATATAAGAGAATAATTAATCAAATTCATACTTGAAAAATAGCGGCCACATCGGATCAGAAGGCAACCATCATCAACAGGAAAGCAGTCGCACAAACAATCCGATCTGAAATCGCCTTCGAAGTTTGACTTCTCTCTAAAAAATACTCCAAGGTCTTTCCTTCATTTCTTCCCTCTCTCTATATATGTAGCAAAAGATTTTACTGATGATTATTGTTGGTATTTGAAGTGTTTGATTAATGTTGATGTATTGAAAATTGATGCCGCGGAAGAGGGTATTAGGGAGGAGGAGGAAAGGGAAGGGGAAGAAGATGGGTTATTGAATAAGAAAGAGGGAAGAAAAGGTTTAAATGATAAAATATTATTATTTAGACGTTTTAAAAAAATTAATTATTAAATAATATTTTTTCATTTAGATACAATTTGATTTAGATGCTCTACATTTATCAAACACAACCTTAGCCACCCAAGCTTTGTCGTTTAGGAAATCCCTCCCTAACATTTACACTATGTTTCTGAGTTTTAAAATGGACAGAAAAGAAAAAAAATGGATGGAAATTTTAAGTTTTTTTTTCAATTCCTATGTTTCTGAGTTTTTTAATAAACGAAAAAGAAAAGAATTAGATAGAAAATTGGCCATTTTTCCTGCCAAAGTTTTCCGTCCAAAATTGGCCTGATTTGGACAGTAAAGAAATTGGAATAAGTAATATTTTTATTATTCCCATATTATCCTCAACTTTCAATATAATAAATTTTAAATTACAACTCATGTCCCCAATTTATTTTTATCTACTAAATTGTCATCATTAAATCAAATAAGGCAATAGTAAATGCTAGTACTAACATATAGTATCAAGGTAAATTTATTTGAATTCAAATTTTCTGATATATTTATTTAATTATTAATTTTAAAATTAATTAATTAAAATAAAATAAAATAAAATTAGACGGATGGAGTTGTATAATGAATTGTAGAAATATTTTTCTATGTTCGTTTTAAAATTTTAAAATACTCATCACTCACTCGTGCATGACACATGTCTACACTATAACAGTTGTTTAGGCTTGATAAACCATTATTTTGACTCACGAGCAAATTTCGTAAAAGAAAATTTTCACTAGTCAATATAAAATAGAATAATTTTTTTGAAGTAATGTTTAGGAGTTATTTTATATTACTTGAATAAAAAGATGACTCCTGTTTTTTAAATATAAATCGGATCTTTTTTTGTTAAACAAAAGAAGTACTTGTTATTTTAAAATTCTGCTATCTTATACAAGAATATATCGACTTTCGCTATGAATAGATACAATTGTATGATTTAAAAATAAAATACAAATATGGTATATTCATAAGAATATAAATATATAAAATATAATTATTTATACAAAATACAATTATATAAAATAGGGTTTAATTATTTTTCTTGTATAAAATGCTAAGTACGATCACAAATTCATAAAAAAAAATTATACATGTTTTACCTTCCATGATTTCATCTATCTATTATATACAATATTGACTAATGAAAAGTAAATTTAAGATATTTTTAAATTTAAAGTTGACATGATTTATTTATGTTTTGAAAATAACAAATCTTATAACTAGTAAATAGTACTTTTTAGGTAGTTTATGTTATTTATAATTTTATTGACATAAATTATATGCATGAATTCATATTAATTTTAAGTTAATATGAAAAACAGGGAGAAGCATTTATCAATTCATCTTTGCAAGTTTATTCTACAAATGATATCTTTAAAGGACTAACTGAAATAAATTTCGATGAGGAAAAAATTAATGAGGCCTATTTATGGCTACTAAAAAATCAAGACAAGTATGAGCAGTGTTTAGGTTACCATTAGAGAGAAGATTGAATTTTTTGAAGAATTTGATGAATAATCTTCGTTACTATTAATAATACAGATTATGTTTGATGGCTTTTGGGTATGGTATGATAATGAATGTAGAAATAATTTTTGTTTAACATTTATTTGAATATTTATATTTGATTATGAATTTTTTTTTTTGATTAAATTTATCGTGCATATTTTTATTCATGGTTCAATAGTTATAATTAATAGAAGGTTAAATTTATAAAAGTGATATTTTTCTTTTCTTTTCATTGGAACTTAAAAACGCAAGAAAAGAATTTTTTTAAATTTTTTATTCTTTTTCATTAAAAACTCAGAAATAGCACAAAATTATTTTTTAAATTTTTTTTTTCCTGTTATAATTTAAATTTTGCCTATTTTATTTTCCAACCAAAACTCAGAAACAGAGTGTTACTCTGCTCGAATTTGCAATCCTCACTTTTTTCCACAGCCAATTCAATCAATTTCTCTCGCTCACACAGACACAGACACAGACAAACGGTGGGTAATGAGTCCGTTTCATTTTGTCGTTTTCTATTCTCTTAAAAAACTTGAACGGTGGGAAATGAGTTCGTTTCAATTTGTCGTCTTCTATTCTCTTAAAAGAAGTGATAAAAACTTTGTATTTCACCAAACCCTTGATAATGTGTACCGTTTGAAAATAGGAAACAGAACAGAACAAACGAAGAACAGTTTGGCCTATAGAAGGAGACAGAGCAAAGGGAGAGAGAAATAGAGATTATATTTGGGGTTATTTTGATCTATTGGGAAAATATGGAGCGTTATGTAACTGTAAAAGATATTGGGTCTGGTAACTTTGGGGTTGCCAAACTTGTTGTAGACAAGTGGACAAGAGGGTTCTTTGCTGTCAAGTTCATTGAGAGAGGCAAAAAGGTATCAGCCCAAATCGAATTTTGGATGTCTTTATTCTATCTGGGCACACCATATTTTGGATTTTTTTTTAAAATTTATTATTTTGAATTCTTGTTTTTGCTAATTTGTGATCTTTTTCTCTATTTGTAGATTGATGAGCTTGTGCGGAGGGAAATTATGAATCACAGATCACTGAATCATCCCAATATAGTTAGGTTCAAAGAGGTTTGTTTTGATTTTTGATTTTTTATCATTGCTAACTAGAAAGTCTTGTTTTTCTTAAAATTTTTATCATTGCTAACTAGCAGGGCCGGTCTTGAGGGGGTGCAGAAGGGGCGACCGCACAGGACCCTCAAATTTGGAGGGCCTCCGAATTTGTTTTTTGTGTATATGTAGAAAATTGATTATGGAAGTTTGATTGATAATTTTGCAGCAAAAAATGCAAGAATGATGCTAGTGATCGTGTAAAGTTTATTGTCCATTTAAGTTTTAGCTACCTTTTCTTTTTAATTGATAATTTATTGAAGTTTTAGCTATATTTTCTTTCTAATTGATAATTTTGTTACTCGACGTTGACATTTATTATTTTAATTAATGATGAATTTTGATATAAATTGTGCTTTATATATTGGTGCTGATAAAAAAATTAGTATTTTTATATGCGAGAGGGCTCCTATTTTTTTCTCGCAAAGGGCCTCTAAATTCTTAAGACCGACCCTGCTAACTAGAAAGTCTTGTTTTTCTTAGTGGGTACTCAATCCAGGAGATGCAAATGCTCCACCACTTAAATTTAGAAGTTTTGTTGTACTTTTTAGGGCAATTTAATTCTCTTCCTTATTTTTCTTAATATCATTATTTGCTCACACAGTGTGTGCATATGTTAGCCCCTTAGTTGGTTGACACGCACTTGGCATGCGGGACGCTCAGATAGCATGCCAAGTCAAGCCTTGACACTCAACAAGGCATTCGTGAGCAGCAGTGTGCGGCAACGTGCGGCAGCCAAGGGCGCTGGGCGCACTTAACCAGCAAGACATGTTTGACACTCGGCCATTTGGGCCATTGAGCAACGTTGTGCAGCAGTGGTCGACATTATGCAGCAACTTATGTCATTGGGCAGCAAATGGGCGCATGTCAGAAAACTATTAAATCCAGAGGGTCTACGTTATGACTTCTCAGACACGCCTGATGTCTAGTCGTGACAACTTGATTTTTTTCATAAGTGCTACTATAGGGGGGGTACTCCGTGAAGGTTACCCGGGACCATGAGTAGGTGCCATGGGCAATGCGTGCGGGACGTTGGGACATTGTTGGGCTCCCCTCCAACAATGTCAAACATCAGATTGTTGGCTTGGATCGGATCATCGAAGATCGTTCATGAGCTGGGCATGAACAAGCAAGAACGCTGTTGGACACACGTTGGGCATGTCACAGGCGTTGGGCTGGCATGTCAAGGCATGGCATGGGTTGACACCCAGCATGCAAGCATGGCATGGGCTGATGCCCAGCATGCAACAAGGCTGAAGCATGTGGACAGACGCATGGGCTGGACGTGCACAACAGAACCGGGTAGCACCTTAGGCAAGTGCATGGTCAGGTGGACATTCGTGTGGGCTAGCTGGACAAAGCATTTGGTGGCAACATGTTGGGCAACTCGTGGGCTTGAGACATCAACAATGTGGGCAGACAATGTGGGCTAAGACATCAACAAGCTGGGCAGACACTGTGGGCTGACTGGTTTGGCTGGCTGGACCAAGACCACTGACAAGCAGTTGTGGGCGGTTATAGAACTCAGCCAACCTCCATGTACATGACTGGCATGTCTCCAGCAGTTGCAGATCATGGGGCGTGCACAACTGCTAGTGGGCAGTTGGTGGGCAGTTAAAATTCGAAATGCTGGTTTTCTATTGACTGAATGTCCTAGCAGTTGGGGTTGTCAACTGCAGCCTAAATTCTGTATGCTTATATATATGTATAGCATGGGGGCTTGGCAAGACATGAAATGACTGACCAAGTGAGAGTCTGCACAGCCCTAGTCAGATATTGTATTCCTAATTATTGAGAGCAATAAGAAAGGTTGGGACATTGTCCTGTAAACACTGTGTCGACTGTGTACGTGGCTAATTATAATAGACTGTGTGCTTGTGTGTGATTGTGGCTGATTGGTTGGGCGAACCAGTGCCTCACAAGGAGGGCAAAGACGCGAAAAATTAGTGTCAGATTGTACACCCTGTGACAATTGGTATCAGAGCTTCGTTAGCGAACGATGGCGAACAATACTAATCGAATCAACGATTTGCAAGAGAAGTTGCAAGCGCTGGAAACTTTCGTGGGTACACGGCTGGTTGGTGAAGAAGGTTCGTTGACTGACCAATTCAGAGCATCATCTGATCTATTGGAGAATCTTCGTGCTGAAGTTGCAGATCATGTCGAGTTCAATAGGAAGGTGGACGACTTGACTGTGGATCTGGTGGCTGTCACCAATCGGACCCTCGAAGTGACCAAACGATTCCAGAAAATGGCTGAAGACATGACACTGGTGAGACGTGCTGTGGCTGTTGGTCCATCAAGTGCAGATGGACACACGAAGGTGCGTGTTCTTGAACCCAAAGTCTTTGGGGGCAGTAGGAATGCCAAGGAACTGGAGAACTTTTTATGGGACATGGAGCAATACTTCGTGGCTGCTCCTAGATCGAGAAAAGGTCACGATTACAAGCATGTACCTGACGGAGGATGCTAAACTCTGGTGGCGAACTCGAACTGAGGATGATGTGAGTGCGGGTAGGCCGAAGATTGAGACATGGGCAAATTTGAAGAAGGAATTGAAGGATCAATTTCTGCCTCTCAATACTTCATGGCTTGCGAGGGATAGTTTGAAGCATTTGAAACAGACCGGATCTGTTCGAGAGTACGTGAAAGAATTTAGTTCGTCGATGCTGGACATCAAGAACATGTCCGAGGAGGACAAACTATTCAATTTTTTGTTGGGTATGCAACAGTGGGTGCAGACTGAGTTGCGTAGGCAGGGTGTCAAAGACCTGCCCACAGCAATTGCAGCGGCTGATGGCCTTGTCGACTACAAGTTTTCTGGTTCCAACGCTGATGGAAAGAAAAAACAGATGGGAAAGAAAGACAAGGGCGGATTCAAAGATGGCAAGAAGGACAAGAAGTCTAAGAAAGGTGGTGACAAGCAGTCAAAGCCTAAATAGGACGGTTAGTCCAAGGACAAGAGCAAAGGTTGCTTCCTATGTGGGGGTCCCCATCGAATGAAGGAATGCCCGAAGCGCGAGAAGGTGAATGCTCTAGTTGCTGACTCGAGTGAAGACAGAACATCAGATGGACTACGGATGAACCTTTTACAACTACTAGGTGCTTTGCAGACCCAAAAGGCAAAGACACACACCTACTACTCCGCATGGACTGATGTACATATCAGTGGTTGTAAATGGTAGAGAAGTGCTGGCGATGGTGGACACCGGTGCTACCAACAACTTCGTTGCTGAAAGGGAAGTGGAGAATCTGAAATTAGATTTGCAGCAGAACGCAAGCAAGATCAAGGCTGTAAACTCTGAGGCAAAACCTATTCGTGGCACGACGGTGCAGATTTGAAGGTTGGCCCATGGGAGGGAAAGTGTAGTTTGATGGCTATTCCTTTGGATGATTTTGACCTAATCCTAGGAATCGAATTTTTGATGACGGCTAAGTGCATGGTGATGCCACATCTTGGTGGGATGATGATCACGGATGACAAGATGCCGGGATTTGTTGCTGTTATATATCCAAATAAGGAAAAGAAGGAAGGCAAGCAGAAAGTTGGATTTTTGTCTGCAGTACAACTAGAATCTGGACTCAAAAGAGGAGAGGAGACCTACCTATGTGCTTTGATAGAGATCGAGCCGGGTCTGACTCAAGAGGTGCCGGACGTTGTGGGCGAGTTGCTGGAACAGTTCAAGGACGTGATGCCTCCAGAACTCCCAAAGACCCTTCCTCCAAGGCGTGCTGTTGATCATAAGATTGAGTTGGAGCTAGGTGCGAGACCCCTTGCTCAAGCCTCTTACCAGATGGGACCTGCTGAATTTACTGAGTTGAGAAAACAATTGGCTGATTTGTTAGAATCGGGTTTTCTGCGACCATCAAAGGCCCCCTATGGTGCTCCAGTGCTGTTTCAGAAGAAACAAGATGGCTCTATGAGAATGTGCGTCGACTATCGAGCATTGAACAAGGTTACTATCAAAAACAAGTATCCTATTCCGAATGTTGTTGACTTGTTCGACATATTATCAAAAGCCAAGTATTTTACAAAGCTGGACTTGAGGGCTGGCTATTGGCAAGTGAGGATTGCTGCTGGTGATGAAGCAAAGACTGCATGTGTGACAAGGTATGGTTCATACGAATTCCTTGTAATGCCGTTTGGCTTAACCAACGCTATAGCAATGTTTTGTAATGTTATGAGCGATGTCTTTTATGAGTATCTAGATAGGTTTGTTGTTGTCCATCTAGATGATATTGTGGTGTATAGCGAAACATTAGATGGTCATGTGGAACATTTGAGATTGGTATTCCAAAAACTGAGGGAATATCAATTTTATGTCAAAAAAGAAAAATGCGAGTTTTGCAGGGCAAAAGTTATGTTCCTTGGGCACTGGATTAGCCAAGGACATGTGCGAATGGACGAGAGAAAAGTCCAGGCCATTATTGAATGGACTGCCCCTACAAAAGTTGCTGATTTGAGGTCGTTTTTGGGACTGGCAAACTACTACAGAAAGTTTATCAAGGGCTACTCGAAGAAGGTGGCTCCTTTACCAGATTTACTGAAGAGGGATACGAAGAGGGACTGGTCAGCAGGCTGTCAAAAGGCATTCGACAACTTAAAAGTGGCAGTGTCGTCGGAGCCCGTGCTGAGACTCCCAGATTTCGAGATTCCTTTTGAAGTGCACACTGATGCATCAGACAGAGCTATTGGCGGGGTGCTTGTGCAAGACAACCATCCAGTTGCCTATGAGAGTCAGAAACTGAAGGATGCTGAACAAAGGTACAGTACTCACGAGAAAGAAATGACTGCAGTAGTGCATTGCTTGGAAACATGGAAGCATTACCTACTGGGCACGAAGTTTGTGGTGGTTACCGACAATGTAGCCAACATCTACTTCAAAACTCAGAAGAAGCTGACTACGAAGCAGGCACGTTGGCAGGAGTTCTTGGCAGAATTCGACTTTGTGTGGGTGCATAAGCCAGGGGTGCAGAATTTGGTTGCTGATGCATTGAATCGGAAGGTTGTCCAGGAGTTTGTTACTGCTCTCACAGTGGTCGAGACAGAGTACCTGGACAAGATACGAGAACAGTCCTTAAATGATGTGGTTTGCCAAAAACTTCGTTCGCAAGTACAGGAGGGCTTGGTTCAACGATAATGTTTTGATGATGATTTGCTGTATGCAAAGGGCGGTAGGTTGTATGTTCTTAGCGGAGGGAACTTGAGGAGACAAATCATGCACGAGACGCATGATACAAAATGGGCTTGCCACCCAGGCATCAGGAGAATGGTGGTGTTGCTGTCTCGCTCATACTACTGGCCAAAGATGGAGAATGACGTGGAGGCGTACGTCAAGTCTTGCATAGTATGTCATGTTGACAAGTTGGAGAGAAAAAGTGAAGCAGGTTTGTTGCAGCCTCTTCCCATTCCTGACAGGCCTTGGCAATCGGTCTCAATGGATTTCATCTCTGGGTTGCCGAAGGTTGATGGAATGAGATCAATCTTTGTAGTGGTTGATCGTTTTTCCAAGTATGCGGTGTTCATCCTAGCACCACATGCTTGCACAGCAGATGTTGCTGCTAGACTATTCTTCAAAAACGTGGTGAAATACTTTGGGTTGCCGGAGGATATCATAAGTGATCGAGATTCTCGGTTTACGGGCATATTTTGGACTACTCTGTTTGGCTTGATTGGGTCTGAATTGAAGTTCGGCACGACGAATCACCCCCAAACAGACGGACAGACTGAGAGGATGAATCAGTTGCTCGAGGAGTATTTGCGACAATATGTGACTGCAAGTCAGAAAAATTGGTTAGAGTTGCTTGAACCAGTACAGTTCTGCTACAACTTGAATCAATCTTCTGCAACGGGTATGAGTCCCTTTGAGCTGAGCATGGGTGATGTGGCGGTGCAGCGTACAGGAGACAATTGTCCTGCTACCTATCGATTTGCAAGGGCTAGAACAGAGTTGCTCGAGGTAGCACGAGACAGTCTGAGCAAGGCAGTGAGAAGGATGAAAAAGTATGCAGATGCACATCGAATGCTGCTGGAATTCAAAGTGGGAGACATGGATCTTGAAGAAGATCAGTAGCAAGGCAGTGCATAGAGGATTGGTTCCTAAGTATGACGACCCATTTGAAGTGTTAAAGAAAGTTGGGGCTGTGGCTTACAGACTGAAACTTCCAGACAGATTAAAGGTACATCCAACATTCCATGTGAGTTACCTAAAGTCATTCCAGCAGGAATTGCTTGATGCTAGCAGGAAAAAGTCAAGAGGGCTCCGCCGGTAATCAGGAAGCAGTTTGACAAGGATGTCGAAAAGATTTTAGCTCATAGGCCTGAAGGTCAGAGCAAGAAAAATCGAAGGACAGACTACTTGGTGCAGTGGAAAGGTGAAAACGAGGCAGACGTGAGTTGGGAACGAGATGCAACATTATGGCAGTTTGAGAAACAAATTGCTGAGTATTGGGCACACTCACCGACAAGGACGTCGGGCTCTTCTGGTGGGGGTGGTTTGTTAGCCCCTTAGTTGGTTGACACGCACTTGGCATGCGGGACGCTCATATAGCATGCCAAGTCAAGCCTTGACACTCAACAAGGCATTCGTGTGCGACAGCCAAGGGCGCTAGGCGAACTTAACCAGCAAGACATGTTTGACACTAGGCCATTTGGGCCATTGAGTAACGTTGTGCAGCAGTGGTCGACATTATACAGCAACTTAGGTCATTGGGCAACAAATGGGCGCATGTCAGAAAACTATCATATCCAGAGGGTCTACGTTATGACTCCTCAGACACACCTGATGTCCAGTCGTGACAACTTGGTTTTTTTCATAAGTGCTACTATAGGGGGAGGTACTTCGTGAAGGTTACCCGGGACCATGGGTAGGTGCCATGGGCGATGCATGCGGGACGTTGGGACATTGTTGGGCTCCCCTCCAACAATGTCAAATATCAGATTGGTGGCTTGGATCGGATCATCGAAGATCGTTCATGAGCTGGGCATGAACAAGCAAGAACGCTGTTGGACAGACGTTGGGCATGGCACAGGCGTTGGGCTAGCATGTCAAGGCATGGCATGGGTTGGCACCCAGCATGCAAGCATGGCATGGGCTGATGCTCAGCATGCAACAAGGCTGAAGCATGTGGACACACGCATGGGCTGGACGTGCACAGCAGAACCGGGTAGCATCTTAGGCAAGTGCATGGTCAGGTGGACATTCGTGTGGGCTAGCTGGACAAAGCATTTGGTGGCAACATATTGGGCAACTCGTTGGCTTGAGACATCAACAATGTGGGCAGACACTGTGGGCTAAGACATCAACAAGATGGGCAGACACTGTGGGCTGATTGGGTTGACTGGCTGGACCAAGACCAAACTGACAAGCAGTTGTGGGCGGTTACAGAACTCAGCCAACCTCCATGCACATGACTGGCATGTCTCCAGCAGTTGCAGATCATGGGGTGTGCACAACTACTAGTGGGCAGTTGGTGGGCAGTTAAAATTCGAAATGCTGGTTTTCTATTGACTGAATGTCCTAGCAATTGGGGTTGTCAACTGCAGCCTAAATTCTGTATGCTTATATATATGTATAGCATGGGGGCTTGACAAGACATGAAATCACTGACCAAGTGAGAGTCTGCACAGCCTTAGTCAGATATTGTATTCCTAATTATTGAGAGCAATAAGAAAGGTTGGGACATTGTCCTGTAAACACTGTGTCGACTGTGTGCGTGGCTAATTATAATAAACTGTGTGCTTGTGTGTGATTGTGGCTGATTGGTTAGGCGAACCATTGCCTCACAAGGAGGGTAAAGACGCGAAAAATTAGTGTCAGATTGTACATCCTGTGACAGAAAATATGGTATGAGTGTGTGTTTGTGTTAGGGCCTTAGAGGTAAATATATGAGTTAGATTGGATGTTTGTATATCTGAATATTTGGTTAGATTAAGGTGGTGTTTGATTTAATGTTAATGCATCTTAACAGTCTTAACAGCCTATCTCTCTTATTCGCTAATCTTTTATTCGCTAAGAGGCATAAAGTTGTTTGGTAAAAAAAATTCCCTATAAATGCCTCTAAATAGTTGAGATAGGAAATTAAATGTAAACTATTGAAAGGGTTCTCTGACCGAAATTGACTATTTTTTGGACAAAAATAACCTCTTCAATATTACAAAATTCCTATTGTATCCCTTAAATTCATGCAGCAAATAGTCAAAATTGGTACTTTATGTGCTATGATTTGAGAGTGAATTACAAATTGAATTAACATTAGAATCACTTGCAACATATGAAAGCACTGAGATTTCTGGTGATGGGGCCTGAAATATGTAGTGATTTGGGTGCCTTTTCTGCTGGGGGAATTAGGGTTTTGGAGGGTATGCCTAGATTTGGAAAAAGTAGAATTAGATTTTGAAGGGAATGGAGAAGAAAAGAAGAGCCTGTGTAGATTTGAACAGTAGGATAGAGCTCCATGTCTTGGCCTGTTTCTGGAGAGCATGAGTCTAGACTATCCGAAGGAAGGAACAGTGAATTACAAAAAATAAAGAGGGAAACGAACTGAAAGATATCTGCTTTGCTTGATGTGATTATCAAATAGGAGGGTTAAAATGGTAAAATACTGTTATTCAGACATTTTGAAAAAATTAATTATCAAATAATATTTCTTTATTCAGATACAATTCTAGACAGATGATCTACATTATTCAGCTGTCTAAACTGTTCAGATCTTAACATTCAGTTTTATCAAACACAACCTAAGACTTGCATACATTTGATAATTGGAAATACCAAACAATTGGTCCTTAAAAATTAAATTTAAGGTCTTCATTTCACGGAGTGAAAGCAAGTCGGTCTTTGTTTGGAACCTAGAAAATTTGAGGGAAAAGAAAGGAAAAGGAAATGAAATCTAAAATTTTTTAGAACATTTTTATTCATATTTTACACTATATTTTAACATTGTTCCTTATTTGAATTTTTTTTTTAAATATAGATGGTTAGATTTATCTTTATTGACATATTTTTTCCCCTTTTTTACATTTAATTTTGTTTTCTTTTTCCTCTCTTTTCTTCCCCCGTTTCTTAGTTCCAAACACAGCCTTTATGTCCCATAATGGGGAACAGGTAGTTGAGTGCTTAATTAGTAAAATATGATGCAGAATGCTTTGGTAGTAGTACTTTGTTGAGATATATGGGATTAATTTGGTTTCAGTGTATCTTTTAAGATCACTTCAGTCAGGTACCTTGTGAGGTTTTCACTTCTATTGATTGCTACTTAAAGTAAATATTTAGTAGGAAACATTGTAAAATTGTCTTAATGAAGCATTACATGTTTCCAAATGATTTTGTAATTTTATTACTAAAGAAGGGAGGGAATACCGAAGGTGGTTGTGTTTTTCATTCGATATCTTAAAGTGTTTTGTTTACAATATTTTTAGGTATTGCTAACACCTACTCATCTGGCAATAGTCATGGAGTATGCTGCGGGAGGAGAACTTTATGAGAGAATATGCAATACAGGGAGATTTATTGAGGATGAGGTAAGCACACAAGTATGAGTTGTTTTTACATGCAGAGGTTGTAATGGGGGACGGGGTTTTTAAGACAAAGATAATTCTCACACAACACAATTCTTCTCAAATCTCAATTTATTGTTGTAGTTCATTGTCAATAAAAATAATAGAGTTCATCCCTATTTGTAATATTCCTAAACAACTTTCCTAGCCCCCAAATTAGATTCTATAGGATAACTGCCAATATTATAGATAAAGTAAATTAATAATTAAATACAACTTCTAGATTTTTCTTTTATTTCCATGGGATTCTAAAGGCTTTCATATTGGTCCAACAAAGTTTCATGGGCCTGTCTTGCAAGTTGCATCGGTTGCTTAAGTGTGTCCTTGGAATGAAAGTGAACAAAATTGTATAGTCAGTGTGGCATCTGAAAATTGAAAATATTTAATCCAATGTAAATTAAATTGCAATGCTAAAATTGTATTATTGCGTACATTAGTTACCAAAAATTCTAGAATTTGATTTCAAGTGCATCATCCATCATATTTAGATTTCCAATTTTCCATTATGTTTGCCTTGCAATTTGGTTTTGTGCTACAATACCACACTGCAAATCTTTTTTTAAGTTTACTCTTTAGTTGACTGACTGAATCACCCATCCAAATAAAAACCAGGGCAAGACAATTTTGGAGATTTCTTTATACTGATGGGTCCTTACTTCCTTATATGTTGTGAATCATGCTGATGGTTCCTTATATGTTGTAAAGGACCATACAGTTCCAAATTATTAATGCAGATCCAAAATTATCCTTGTACGGTTTCCACTTGGTTATTTACCAAATAAACTTCAACTGCCAGGTTGACCGAAAACCAACAAAGCCCAAACTTTATCCTTGCTTTGAGAAAAGAAATTTGTTATTTGAAAATCAAGGTCTTTTTTTTTGTTTTATTCGAAATCATCTGCAGTGGGTATTGTTATCTTTATATCAAATTGATGTGGAAATTTATTGCATCTACCTCGTACTCTCTTAATTTGGATCAGGCAAGATTTTTCTTTCAACAACTGATATCAGGAGTTAGCTACTGTCATTCAATGGTAGGAGTTGAATCCTTCGTTCTCCTTATCAGCCGTATCTTTAGCAGTTTTAGTTTTTGAAGATCCATGATTTGTAATGTATTACAGGAAATATGCCATAGAGATCTTAAACTGGAAAATACTCTGTTAGATGGAAGCCCAGCACCTCGTGTCAAAATATGTGATTTTGGGTACTCCAAGGTACAGATTTATAAATTCCTCTGGATGATCCGTAAATTGTTTTCAGAATGTTCTGATTATATTTTTCTTTTTTCTCCATCTTTCTTTTGGTGGGATGGGGCAATATTCCAGTCATCAATATTTCATTCTCAACCAAAGTCAACAGTAGGAACGCCAGCTTATGTTGCACCAGAAGTCCTCATTAGAAAAGAATATGATGGGAAGGTGATAATTTGTTTTACAGTTAAATCCCCTGTGATTCACTACATTTTGCTTAAACCCTGTACGCTCTATCTAATCCTCAAGATTATAGCTTTCAGATGTTTGGTCTTGTGGGGTAACTTTATATGTGATGCTTGTTGGGGCTTATCCTTTTGAGGATCCAAGTGATCCGAAAAACTTCAGAAAGACAATTGAGGTGAGTAATAAGAAAAACTCATGTTGCGGTACAAATTGAATTCCCTATTGTTTGAACTTTCCATTGGGAGCTGTGGACCTTTGTTTAATATATATATATATATATATATTATTGGTTTGTGACAGCGTATACTTAATGTTCGGTACTTGATTCGAAACAACGTTCAAATTTCCATGGAATGTAGGCATCTTCTGTCTAGAATATTTGTTGCTAGCCCTGAAAAGGTGAAACTCGTTCTTTCCTTGTCTTGTATAATCTCAGTTAATTTGTGTTTGTACATGTATTAGTTGAATTAAGATGAGTTGATCTATGGTTTTCCCTTTGCAGAGAATAACAATTTCAGAAATAAAAAAACATCCATGGTTCTTGAAAAACTTGCCTATGGAGTTGATGGAAGGAGGAAGCTATCAAATAAATGATGTAAATAACCCAACCCAAAGCACTGAAGATATATTGTCAATAATACAGGAGGCAATGACACCTTCTGAGGCCCCTAAAGGTAGAGAATTTTCATTTGGAGGTAGTATGGACTTCGAGTATATGGATGATGCCGATGTTGAAGACAGAGAAACAAGTGGCGAATTTGTGTGCCCTATGTGAAAGTGCCACTTAGTGAACTCTCCAGAGGTACATTTCTCCGCTAACTTCTTACAAGAGAATCCCATGAATGAAATATTCTCAAGGCTGGACATTAATGGCTGTACGGAGGAATACTAGAAAATCATGATCTGATATCGTGAGATCATCTGTCTATATGTCTTATGTACATTTTTATGTTTTGGTTGCATTTCATTTCCCTCCTATAAACAATATGATTGTGTAAAGTAACTCACGAGATTACAAAATATGAAACGTAGTTTCTGGCTTTTAGTCTGGATTTAGTGTTCATGACTTATTATTAATGTTTTTCCTATGTTACATGAATTCGGATGTTGGACACGGTATTTGAAGAGTCCATCGCAGGTACTCCTTAATTTTGTCAAATTTTTATACAAAATTAACTACTCGTACCCTTGTCCGAGTATTGAGTATCAGACACGGGTACTCTACAATCTGTTTTTGAGTTTTGGGACGAAAAAGAATAGATTGAAAAACATCATTTATAACGGAAGAGAAAATAACAAAAAACTTTGTTTTCTTTCATATTGTTATTGAGTTCATAAAAACAAGAGAAAGAAAACTTAAGTTTCACATTTAAATTATTAAGTTATCCTTATATTAGTGTTGTTATGTTTATAATTTAGAGGATATAATAGGAATTGTAAAAGATGATCTTATGTTTTTTGTCCGTTTCTTTTCTTTTTTATTCATTAAAAAACTCGATAACAAAGTAATAGGGCATAAAACAAAAGTTTTTCGTCCATTTCTTTCTTTTTTCATCCATTTTAACACTCTATTTTTAAGTTTGGGACAAAAGAAAAGAATGAAAACTTAATTTATAATAGAAAAGAAAATAATATAAAATTTGTATATTTTCTTTAATCTTGTTACTGAGATTATAAAGGAAAAAATAGAAAACTTAAGTTTCACGTTTAATTACGAAGTTATTCTTATATTAATTTTAATATTTTCATAATCTAGATGGTATAATAGGGATTATAAATTTATGTTATTTAGTTTTTTTGTCCAAATTCATCTATTTTTTAACAGAAAAATTTGGCAAGAAAAGTGATTAAATTTTGTCTATTTTTTTTGCTTTTCCTTTCATTAAAAAACTTAATAACAAAGAAATTGAATAAAAAATTTAAATTTTTCGTCCATTTCTTTCTTTTACATTCATTTTAAAACTCAATAACATAGTGTTAAACTCAGCACCAAAGTATTAGGGCAAACTGAAAATTTTGTGTAACATAGGTTATTTCTGTGTTTGTTTAACTAATTATATCTCAAGCGACTTTCATGAGTGTTTTTTAAAAAAGTATTGCTTTATGTTTTATGCTATAATAATATGGAGCCTAGCAGAGAAAAACAAATTGCAATTATGTAGTACTGAGTATGGTAATACATATTTATTAATGTTAACATCAAAATTTGTCCGCACGCAAAATTATCAAACAACGAGCGAGGAACCTATATAGGAAACAAACAACTATACTGAGAAGCTTGACGACCGGGACCTCCAAGGATAGCTCCGGTGTGAGAGCAAGTATATACCAGAAATGTCAACAATGGAAGTATGTAATTTGCTCTAGTGTGTAAAAGTGAAAAATATGTAAGGCACCTTGGATTATGGTCGTGTATTTATAGTTGATCACATATTCTTAATTTTATGTGCCCTTCCTCGAGTAGGAATAAGTGTCTTTATGTAAAGTCATATTATAATCGCAATCCCTCATGATTGGATTGGATTGGATTTGGTTTCCTTAAAAGTAGGAAGTGAAATTAGGTATGGGAATTACAAGTCAATTAGGATTGTGAATCCCTCAAAAATCAAACCTCCTTACTAGAATATTTTGCCACGTGGCGTGGTCTAACGATTTATTCAGTCCACAAAATCATGCACCAATATTGCCCCCACTCTCTTATTATAAGAAACTTAAAATAAGAGAATACATCAGTTAGTCACGGTGGACGTTCGCCGAAGGACGTTTAGTCCGATAGACGTCTAGTCCAATGGATGTTAGTCCGTCCCAAAGAACGTTATCCGTTCGGGAGAACGTTAAGTCTGTCCTGAAGAACACTGTTCGTTCAAAAAAACGTTGAATCCGTTTGGGATGACGTTTGTCCGTCTGAAGAACGATTAGTCCGTTCGAGAGAACGTTTGTCCGTCCCGAAGAACGTTGTCAGTTCGGGAGAACGTTTTTCCGTCCTGAAGAACGTTGTCCGCTCGGGAGAACGTTTGTCCGTCCCGAAGAACGTTGTCCGTTTGGGAGAACGTTAAACCTTGGTCGAGTGGTCACTCCCTATGTCGTTCCTGACCACAAGTCAAATGTGGATAACCGACCTTATACCTCCAAAATATTTCTTCCAACACCTAAGGGAGACTTTATATAGAGGTTCTGGAGAACCGTCCGACCTTATCTCCGCTGAATGTAAATAGCCGAAGACATAATGAAACCGATGTGATATAGTCTGAGGTGAGTTGCCATCGTCCGAAGTGTCATAGGTGAACATCTCAAACCGTCGAAACTTATATCAGGCTTGTATATCCTGTAATAATTCAAATTCCTGGATAAATATTAAAATAAAGATTTAATTAAATAATTTTTTATTTTAATAATTTATTATATTATGTTGCATATGTGATTACGTGCGATGTAATATGTGTATCTGTAATATGGTAAATATATTAATATATATTTATTACATGTGAATAAATTGTTGGAAACAATTTATTAATGGAAAGAATATAATTAATGTATACAAAATTTTGTATGCCATAAATAAAACATATTAAAATAATTTATGATATTAAATTATTTTTAATATAATAAATTATTATATTAAATAAATTATTTTTATTTAATGCATAGCTTCTATTTTTATGGAAAAGGTTATATAGTTATATTACAATATTAGTTTAATATGTAGGATATAATGTAATGTTTATAATATATGTTATATGTGTAATGCCCAAGTAATAGGTTAACAAGAGCTACTAAATGAATAAGGCTAAGCATGCTGAGTCAATTAAATGGAAAGTAGGAGTTGGAGAATGGCTAAAGCCTTAAACTCATATTAAGCGAAGCTATTGTTACTGTAATGCCCCCAAAATAGGTCCACACAACCCATTTTGAGTCGCTAAATATATACTACAAAATCTAAATACAAATCTTCCTATTTACAACTATTAATCTGTCGTGCAAAATACGACCATACATAAACTGTGAGTTGCAATACAATTATTGTGTCGTTTATAATACGAAAATATCCACACTCAAATTAAGTTATCACTACAATTATTGATACACTATTTTACAGAATAATGAGGACTACTATATCGGATCATTACTCCACTCCCCGACTAATCCCAGCGGCATTCTCATTTCCTGAGAAGAACAATGGAACAAAAAAAAAGGGTGAGCCCAACTAGCCCAGTAAAGAATATTATGACTAAGATAATGGAGAATAAATTATCTTTAGCCTGCAACAATAATAAATCAGATAAAATATAATAAATAATGAGTTTTAGATCAATAACTGTAGCGGAACAAGCAATCCAATATAAAGGTAGTAGGCCATCAATATTTTATTCCTGTAACACCAACCAAGAGTTCATCTTTGCACTACGGGACAAAGATATTCATTTGTATCACCAATCAACAATTCATCTTTGCACTACGGGCCAAAGAGAACTTTCATCACAAGCTTTTATCTGTAACATTAATAGGTATTGACTGTAGGCACTCAAAATTTTGCATTCATGTTAGCTTTGCAGGAGGGCAAAATGGTCTTTTACCTTCCAGAGACAGCCATGGAAGTCCAAATCACCAAAGTCAGCCCCGACGACAATACCGGGATGTCAATTCAAACCCCGGCGACAACTCCGAGAGGTACAGTCACCCCGGCAACAACACCGGGAGACCAAAGTCAGCTCCGATGACAACACTGGGATGTCAGGTCAAATCCCGACGACAACCTCGATAACAACACTGGGAGACCAAAGTTTACCCCGACGACAACACCGGGATGTCAAATCAAACCCCGGTGACAACCCCGGGAGGTACAGTAACCCCGACAACAACACTGGGAGCCCAAAGTCAGCCCCAACGATAACACCGGGATGTCAAGTCAAGCCCCGACGACAACACCAGGATATCAAGTCAACCCCGGCAACAACACCAGGAGGTCAAATCAACCTTCGAAGACAACCCCTAAGCATCAAATTATCCCCAGAGATAACCCTGGGATTTCAAGTCAACCTCAGAGACAACCCTGAGGGATAACAGAGTCGGCTGGGATCAAACCTCGGATACAACCCCGAGAAACAGTCGAAAACCCTGTCAATCATGGAGACGACCCCCAGAAGGGAAAAATGGTCATTTTACCAACTTGACATCAAATTAAGTCAAAATCAAGCCAAATCAATGCCATGAAGGTCATGAAGAACCATAACGTTAATCTTGAGTGAAAACAACACAAGATAGCTCAACGGACGAACTGCGAAGACTCAAAGATCTGGTCATAGAACCATCTTCTCGGATTCGAAAAAGGTCAAATCCCATGTCATTGTGTAGATCTCAGAAAGGGCTTTTCGAAAAGGTATAGCTCACCTTAAACGGACTCCCAGATTGAAAGTTATGACAGTTCGAAGTAGACAACCCGTTCGTTGGAGTGCACGTACTTCGAGACAACTGGACCCACGACACTGGGGCCCACTCTAGGAGTCGTACCTCTACCCGTGGCTGCCGCGAGTAGACCCACGACCATATGGTCTATAAATAAGACCCCCCATTTAACAAAAAAAGAGAAGAAAAAAGAAGAAAAAAAGAAAACTTTGCCCATTTCGACCCTTAGCCCTATCTATAGTGCTCTAAACCTCAATTTATTCTTCGAATATGTTTGCATACGTATACATAGCAACATATCAAGTTTTAACTGGTGGAAACGGTGATTTGAAGCCCTTCGAGTGGTTTAAAGCCGTTAGAGCTCCACACTGTAAGTTTTTTTTACGATCTGAAGCTTTTTACTGTTTATCATATATGCATGAACATATATATATATATATATATATATATATATTTATAGCTTCTGGTTTCGCCTGAATTTCAAATTTGTGGCCTTTCTAGCTTACTTTTATGTATATATAAGTATATATATACGTTTTTAATTGCTTGTGCAGCCTGGATTGCTAATCTGTGGCTTTTATCGCTTATATATATATATATACAACTATATATATATTTATACTAACTTGTTTGGCCGGGATTGCTAATCCGTGGCCTTTTCCAGTTTCAATATATATATATATATATATATATATATATATATATATATATATATATATAACTAAATGTATATATACTAACATTCAATTTAGTCAAGCCTGGATTGTAAATCCGTGGCTTTTTACTGCTTTCATATATATATATATATATATATATATATATATATGCTCTAACTTCGTTAGCCTGTATTGCTAATCCGTTACTTTTTACTGCTTTCATATATATATATATATATATATATATATATATATATATATATATATATATATATATATATATATATATACTCTAACTTCGTTAGCTTGCATTGTTAATCCGTGGTCTTTTATTGCTTTTATATATATATATTATATAATAACTCGTTTGGCTTGGATTGATAATCCGTGGCCTTTTCAGCTTTAATATATATAACTAACTGTAAATATATTAACATTTCATTCAGTCATGCCTGGATTGTAAATCCGTGGCCTTTTTCAGCTTTCATATATATATATATATATATATATATATATTTACGTTTCTCAGTCTAGCCTGGATTGGAAATCCGTGGCTCTTTACAGCTTTCATATATATATATATATATATATATATATATATATATCTTTATTTAATGTTATTAAATATCTGTTTTAATTGTTCATTTGATATGAATCTGTTCTAATGTAGATTTCATGAACTAGATTCATCTAAATCTAGCCATTTCTAACTTTCAATTGGTTCAAAAGCTGTTAAACCGGAACCGTTAAGCTAGAATGGCTAAGATGTATTTAAATCTAGCTTTCTTTCTAGTTTTATACATATTAAAGAGACTACGCGACCCTAGATCAGTATCTAAAGGGAACGGGAATCTTCGGCTACACGCATACAAGGATTTAACTGATGAATCCTTTGTCTTACGATGTCTAGATTAGAATCTGCCTTTCATGTCAATATCTCTGCTGTGCAGGCTTTGTGATCATATTCTGTGAGCTTAGGAATCATGGGATCTACGATCAACCACATGGATCTAGATTCGATTCCCACAATGGACAATTTTGCACTGTAAATACAACCTGCCTGTCCTTTTTGTAAATGTAAATCTGAGGGACCTTAAAGCGGTTATCCGAATTTAAGGTCTCAGCCTAGTAAATATTGGTTTGTAGTGCTCAGGTCACTTTGATGGCTGTCATGCCCATAAGGAGCCCGACACTTGTATATACATTCTTTGGTAGAGGATGCTTCGCATCCCGACAATAAAATTAAAATCAGCCGAAGGCAGAATAAAGCGAAAGTATCAAAAGGACTCAATTCCTATGCGAGCGAAAGGATTTGAAAATCATCTTTCAAAATATCACTTTCATATCTTGTCCTAAAAATGGACTTTTCATCAAATCAAACCCTTCATATATAGGTCCAACGAAGCACAACACTACTTCTAAATCAAAAATGTAGGCTCAATTACTGCAAGCACACACACATACACTAAAAATAAAAAAAGGAAAATTGAAAAGATGCGGTAACCGTGTTTTACGGAAGTCAGGGGGTGCCTAACACCTTCCCTCGCTTAATCAAGCCCCTGAACTTTATGAATCTCGGCTTCCAAGGCCAAGTTTTGACAAAGTCCAGTAATTGGGTTTACTTGCAAAATCAAACAAAACTCGGTTGAGTTGGTATAACCATTTTCAAACATATAAATTGGCAACTCTGTAAACATTTCAAATCGTCGACATGATACATGACGGCCTTTTCCTAAAAATTCACCCTTCAGATAAAACATATAAGACAAATAAGGGTAGAAAACATAAATTAGGAAAAGGAAGATCTGTCCCAAAGATTTTTTTTCGACGTCGACAGGTGGCGACTCTGCTGGGGACAGTAAAGGGCTTAAGTCGCACTTCAATCTTTTCAAGAATTCCCTTTTTATCTGCATGTGTGTGAATGCTGTGTTTACATTGAATGGATGTAAATAAATGCTTTACTGCTTTATATTAGTGCTTCACACAATGTCATCATTTCATACAGGGAGACACGATGTATGTGAATGTATGTTGTGTGATTCCTCCACCAAGAGGCGAACCCGTCGATGATTGATTACTGGACTCAAAGGAGACTAATCCTGCGAGGCTTAGGAAAGATGCCACTTAGATCCGCTCTAATTGAAAGAACGGATTAAATTCCCCTCTAGTAAATTGCGATGATCTAGGGACCTTCATGCCGAAAAGCTGCGAGAGTAGCCTAAGATAGTTCATGTAACACCCCTTTCCCGAAATAGAAAGGGAGGTTACTCAAAACACAACAGAACTGAAGAAAAAAAATACTAAAACTCTAAATCACCAAAAGAATAGTATTTAAAACCAATAAATATCAACAAGGTCAAACCTAAGAATAAATGCCAAACTAACCCAAACCAAAATCTGAAATAATTATTACAACTCCAATAAACCATCTATCAAACCTAAACAAAATATCTAAATCATTGGATCGAATGGAGCTCTCATCACACTTGCCCTTGATCCCCCTGATTACCTGCCGGAAGAAAAACACAGCATGAGCCAAATGCCCAGTACAGATATAGAATACAAGAATAATGAAACGAAATAACTAACTCAATAAAATGAACTGAACTGTAACGAACAAACTACTACAACGAAATCATAGGCTGAATCAAATGGCTGGGGGTTATTTCATACCGAGCTCAAAATAAAATAGAAATATACCTTGCCACACAGGCAAGTCAAATAATGCCACACAGGCAAGTCACACACATTGGACCGCGAATCCAAATGTATGCAAAATCGGAAGGCGTGTTTGGCACAAACATCGCCACTCCGCAGAACAGAACAGAAAACTAGGGTCGACCCATACGCCTCCCACAACAAAACACCAAATGGCCAACTCCCACCAGAGCACAAAACGGAGACGCCGTGGACTGATCACACCGCCACGGAAAGTGTCATGCCTCTCGTGCCAAGACGACATGCCTGTGGTACCCCCACAGGTGGTTATAGCTCAGGTATACCCTACGGTATAATCTAATAATAATATCATGTCACAACACATGCGACACAATATTAACACAAGGGGTTCTAGTATGTTAATGTAACAACGAAACAAATATAAATACGAAACTCCAAAGATACATTAATATGTACATCTCTACAAATATCGAAATAAATTCTAGACATGATATACTAGACTAAAGAGTACAAATATGAGTTCTAAATATCAACGCCAAAACGAAACCATCACATGAATTTGAGAGCGAACGATCATGTGAAACAATAAACAAATTCTAAACGGAAAGCAAAACAGACATAACAAAATTAAAAGGATTATCGCTGAAGGAGTACGGAATCTGTACCTGGATTAAGCAATGTAATACCCAAAGTTTATAATCCCAGTATAGTTCGTTAAACTCCTTCCGTCCGAACTAATTAAACAAAATAATAATAAATTAACAAATAATTTAACGGTTTAGAAAAGTTTTAATTTTAAAACCAATAATCTTTCAATTTGTTACTGATTAACGAATTTGTGTGAATTACTATTAGGTAATAACCAAATAGTTTTCTGACATTGTGTGAGAACATGCTAGTCCACCAAATATATAAATATATTAATTATTTACTTATATCATACAAACATCTTTCCTGCCAAATACTATAAAGTGGACTAATAATATTATAACATTAAATACATATCACACCAATCATTCATCTTACATTGCCAGAATGACTAACCAGTTCATAAATGAATACTGAAGGTTTGAAGAAATCAGTTGTATGCTTTATGTTTCTGCCGAAAGTATTAAGCCACGCCAACTTTTATATAATTCACTTATTCGAATTCCGAATATTAAAATTTTATTGATTTACAGAAGTAAACTTACTAGTTAGTGAAATTTCTGATCCGTCGTTTTCTAATTCCTTCTCCCTAATATGCAGCCACTTCTCCTCTTTTCTTTTCTCTATAGCAGTTGCCGCTCCCCAATTCGGATAGATGTGTGAGGAATATTAGGTTTTAGTTTTTATTTATATATCTTATTAACTCTTCAAATTTTACTAGGATTTTAATATTACAAAAGTATAAATTTGATCCAATTAGTTTAAAGGCCCAAATTAATGAAATTCCTTATTTGTTATAGTCCACATAAATTTAATACAATGTTTTACCCAACCATAAGAAAAGCCCACATACATTAAATGATTAGTTGACCCAAACACAATAAGAGTCCAATTAAAATATTTAAAACAAAGTTTTAAAAAGTCATTTTTTTACGGGTATTACATCACCTACCCCTTAAAAGGATTCCGTCCCCGGAATCAAAAGAAAAGAACGAACCTAATTATCAAAAAGATGCGGATACTTCACTCGAATAGACTCCTCCATCTCCCATGTAGCTTCTCGCTCCGAATGGTTTCTCCACAAAACCTTAACAAACGGAATTGTCTTCCTCCTCATAACCCGCTCTTGACGATCCAAAATCGCCTCGGCTTGCTCCACACAAGTAAGATCATCACTAATCTTATCGAACGGATATTGCACCACATGCAACGGATGATATTTATAACTCCTCAACACCGACACATGGAACACATTGTGCACAGCTAGCTGTGGAGGCAAAGCTAACCGATATGCAACCTCACCAATCCTCTCCAGAATCTCGAATGGGCCAATATAACGCGGACTAAGCTTCCCTTTCACACCAAATCGCCGAATACCCTTCCAAGGAGAAACTTTTAGGAACACATGCTCACCAGGTTCAAACTCTAAGGTCCTCCTATGCTTATCAGCATAACTCTTCTGCCGTGATCGAGCCGACTTCAATTTCTCCTTAGCCACCGCTACCTTCTCTGTAGTGATTTGAACTAACTCAGGCCCTTCTATGGCTCTCTCGCCAACCTCATCCCAACAAGTTGGTGCCCGACACTTCCTACCATACAACGCCTCAAACGGAGCCATCCCAATACTCGCATGCCAACTGTTGTTATACGCAAACTCAACTAGGCTTAAGTAATCATCCCAATTACCTGACCACTCAAGTGCACAAGACCTCAACATGTCCTCCAACTTCTGAATGGTCCGTTCGGATTGCCCATCAGTCTGCGGATGAAACTAAAGTTGAGCCGAGTACCCCAAGCTCGTTGAAACCCTTTCTAGAACCATGAAGTGAACCGTGGGTCCCGATCCGAAACAATAGACACTGGAGTACCATGAAGTCTAACAATCTCCTGCTGAAAGATCTGTGCCAACCTATCCACCGAGTAACCCTCGTGGATCGCCAAAAAGTGTGCCGATTCAGTCAACCGGTCCACCACAACCCAAATGGCATCATTCTTCCTGAAAGTCTTCGGCAAACCAGTCACAAAATCCATCGTGATATCCTCCCATTTCCACACTGGAATGTCTAACTGTTGCAGCAACCCACTAGCTCGTTGATGTTCTATCTTCACTTGTTGACAAGTGAGGCACTTCCCAACATATTCAGCCACATCTTGCTTCATCCCATTCCACCAAAAATTTTCCTTCAAATCCCTGTACATCTTTGTAGAACCTGGATGAATAGAAAATGGAGAACTATGAGCCTCCGCCAAAATCGCCTCCCGAATGATTGGATCAGATGGTACACACAACCGCTCACCCAACCAAATCACACCATGGTCATCAATACGAAAGTCGGTCTGCTTGCCCTCCTCCATATTCTGTGCCATACTCCACAATTCCCCATCTTCCTTTTGAGCTTCCTTAACCCTTGAAATAAGAGAGGGCTCCACTCGCATACCTGCCAAATGCCCATCTGAATCTTGGACATACAACTCCAACTCTAGTCGCTCCATATCCGAACTAAGCTGAGGTTGTGTAATAAGAGCTGCTACACTTCCTGAACTTTTTCGACTAAGAGCATCTACAACCACATTTGCCTTCCCCGGGTGATACTGAATCCTCGCATCATAATATTTTAGAAGCTCCAACCAACGCCTCTGCCTCATGTTAAGCTCCTTTTGGGTGAAAATATATTTAAGACTTTTGTGATCGGTGAAGGTATCACAAGTCTCTCCATACAAATAGTGCCTCCAAATCTTCAGAGCAAAGATCACTGCTGCCAACTCCAAATCATGTGTGGGGTAGTTCACCTCGTAAGGTTTAAGCTGCCTAGAAGCATAAGCAATAACCTTACTGTGTTGCATCAAAACACATCCCAAGCCCTTCTTAGAAGCATCACTATAAATCTAGAAACCTCCTGTCCCCGACGGTAATGTAAGTATAGGAGCTGTCACAAGTCGTTTCTTCAACTCCTCAAAACTCTTCTCGCGCTCCTCATTCCACCCAAACTTCGTGCCCTTTTTCATCAACTGAGTTAATGGCAAAGCAAGCAAAGAGAATCCTTCCACAAATCTCCTATAATACCCTGCTAAACCCAAGAAACTTCTAATCTCTGTCACAGTAGTAGGTCTCGGCCATTTAGTGATAGCCTCAACCTTTCCAGGATCCACCTTAATGCCTTCAGCAGAAACAACGTGGCCCAAAAATGCAATCTGCTCCAACCAAAACTCACATTTAGAGAATTTAGCATATAATTTCTCTTTCTGCAAAATTCCCAACACTGTTCGAAGATGTTCTTCATGCTCCTCTCTAGACTTGGAGTAAACCAAAATGTCATCAATAAAGACAATAACATATTGGTCCAAGTACTCCTTGAACACCCGGTTCATCAAATCCATAAACATTGCCGGAGCGTTAGTCAACCCAAATGGCATCACCAGAAACTCGTAATGCCCATAGCGAGTACGAAAAGTTGTCTTAGAGACATCCTCATCTCTCACCCTCAACTGATGGTAACCCGACCTCAAGTCTATCTTTGAAAAATACTTCGCCCCCTGAAGTTGGTCAAACAAGTCTTCAATCCTCGGCAGTGGATACCGATTCCTGATAGTAATCTTGTTCAACTCCCTGTAGTCTATGCACAACCTCATAGACCCATCTTTCTTTTTCACAAATAAAACCGGAGCACCCCATGGCGAAACACTCGGCCGAATCACACCACGATCTAACAGCTCTTGCAACTGCTCCTTCAACTCCAATGGTGCCATCCGATACGGCGCTTTAGAAATAGGTCCCGCCCCAGGAACGAGCTCAATAGTAAACTCAACTTCCCGTTGCGGTGGTAACCCTGACAACTCCTCAGGAAACACATCGGGAAAGTCACGAACCACTGAAATATCCTCAATACGAGACTCGCCCTTAGAGGTATCCTTCACAAATGCCAAATACCCCTCACAACCCTTTGCCACTAACTTCCCAGCCTTCAAGGCTGAAATCAATTTCATCACTCTACTCGGCTGTGAACCCTGAAACACGAATTCCGGAGACTTCACATCTCCAAATATAACCTTCTTCGCCTGACAATCGATAGTGGCCTGGTGCTTATCCAACCAGTCCATCCCGAGAATAACATCAAAATCGTGCATACACATTGGAAGAAGATTAGCACTACGAATCTTATCCCCAAAACTGATCGGACACCCTCGATATAAATCAGAAATAATAACAGAAGTCCCCATCGGGGTAGCAATAGACATAACAGAATCTAAAGACAGAGATGGCACACCCAGGTGCCAAACAAAAGACTGAGCCACAACAGAATGAGTAGAACCGGTATCAAATAAAATAGAAGCCTCACGACTACCAACTAAAAGAGTACCAGAAACAGTACCTGGCGCACCTGCCGCCTGATTATGTGTCAAGGCAAACACTCGACCACCTTGACGCTGACCACCATTGTCACCATGCTCACCGCCTCCACCATTGCCACGTGGCCCGGTACAATCTCTAGCCATGTGACCCATCTGTCCACACAAGAAACATGCACCGGTAACTCTATGACACTGTCTCCCCGGATGATTAGCCCCACACATAGCACAAGGAACTATCAGAATAAGATTTGGGTTACCCCCACCAGCTGGTCCTGGATAACGACCTTGATTTTGCCCCTGCTGAGGATTCTGCCCTTGTTGAGGATTCTGTCCATACCAAGGTAGCTGAAGCTGACGATTCTGCCTTTGCTGCGGTATCTGTTGATTACCCCTGTTCTGATTTTGACCACGCCACTGTCCTTGCTGAACACCACGATTTCTGTTCCACTGACCACCTTGATTTATCCCATGCTGACCCGAAGCTTGACCCTGCTGGTCATCTCTATCCCTCTTTCGATTCCCTTCCGGTTTAGAAGACCGAAAGTCCTGCCGCTCCATCTCAATGTTCTTGGCCGCATTAGCCACAGCCGATACATCTACAAACTTGGTGTTAATGATATGTTGTCGATACCTATAATGAATTTTCCACTTGAACTTCTCCGCCTGTTCCGCTGCGGTCCCTGCAGAGGTTCCCGCAAAACCTGCCAACCTGGTGAACCTCGTCATAAAATCTGTGATGGACTCATCATCTTTCTGTCGAATAGACAGATACTCTCTAGCATAGGCCTCTTTATCAGCAGCTGGAAAGTACTGCTGATAAAAGACCTCACAAAACTCTGCCCATTGAAGTGTTTCCACGTACCCATCACCCTTGGTTGTTTTCAACGCTTTCCACCACCTCTGTGCATCCCCCTCCAGCTTATAAGCAGCAAGCAACACTCTCTGATTATCTGAGCAGCCCAACACATCAAAAATCTTCTCTAGGTGTGCAATCCAATTCTCCGCATCAATTGGAGTTGGAGCTGAACTGAAAGACTGTGGCTTCTGCTTCTGAAACCTCTCCAACCATACGTACATTGGAACCACCTGTTGATCAAGACCATCCGCATTCCCTTCCTCTTTGTTTGCCTGCGGACCATTATTCCCCGAGTTCCCCTGCTCAGGAATTTCTGGTGGCTGCTGCATTGCCTGTACCACCTGTGCCACCAACTGCAGCAAGGCCTGATTAACCGCCTGGTTCACCAAGTTAGCCAATTGAGCATTAATCTGGTTATTAGGTTGCTCATCGGGCTGACCATCACCTCTTCCCCTATTGTTACCTCGCCTCCCAGCAACTCTAGCGGATCTACGAGCCATCTAAGAAAGAGATCAACGAATATCAGCAAAATAGATTAGAGACAGATTTGAATATAGCTGAACAGAAAATCAAACTGAACAAAACCTAACCCAGAATTTTACCCATAACTCACAGGTCAAACCTAAATAGGTTTTCTACAAGAAAGAACCTAAGCTTTGATACCAACTCTGTAACACCCCCTTCCCGAAATAGAAAGGGAGGTTACTCAAAACACAACAGAACTGAAGAAAAAAATACTAAAACTCTAAATCACCAAAAGAATAGTATTTAAAACCAATAAATATCAACAAGGTCAAACCTAAGAATAAATGCCAAACTAACCCAAACCAAAATCTGAAATAATTATTACAACTCCAATAAACCATCTATCAAACCTAAATAAAATATCTAAATCATTGGATCGAATGGAGCTCTCATCACACTTGCCCTTGATCCCCCTGATTACCTGCCGGAAGAAAAACACAGCATGAGCCAAATGCCCAGTACAGATATAGAATACAAGAATAATGAAATGAAATAACTAACTCAATAAAATGAACTGAACTGTAACGAACAAACTACTACAACGAAATCATAGGCTGAATCAAATGGCTGGGGTTATTTCATATCGAGCTCAAAATAAAATAGAAATATACCTTGCCACACAGGCAAGTCAAATAATGCCACACAGGCAAGTCACACACATTGGACCGCGAATCCAAATGTATGCAAAATCGGAAGGCATGTTTGGCACAAACATCGCCACTCCGCAGAACAGAACAGAAAACTAGGGTCGACCCATACGCCTCCCACAACAAAACACCAAATGACCAACTCCCACCGGAGCACAAAACGGAGACGCCGTGGACTGATCACACCGCCACGAAAAGAGTCATGCCTCTCGTGCCAAGACGACATGCCTGTGGTACCCCCACAGGTGGTTATAGCTCAGGTATACCCTACGGTATAATCTAATAATAATATCATGTCACAACACCTGCGACACAATATTAACACAAGGGGTTCTAGTATGTTAATGTAACAACGAAACAAATATAAATACGAAACTCCAAAGATACATTAATATGTACATCTCTACAAATATCGAAATAAATTCTAGACATGATATACTAGACTAAAGAGTACAAATATGAGTTCTAAATATCAACGCCAAAACGAAACCATCACATGAATTTGAGAGCGAACGATCATGTGAAACAATAAACAAATTCTAAACTGGAAAGCAAAACAGACATAACAAAATTAAAAGGATTATCGCTGAAGGAGTACGGAATCTGTACCTGGATTAAGCAATGTAATACCCAAAGTTTATAATCCCAGTATAGTTCGTTAAACTCCTTCCGTCCGAACTAATTAAACAAAATAATAATAAATTAACAAATAATTTAACGGTTTAGAAAAGTTTTAATTTTAAAACCAATAATCTTTCAATTTGTTACTGATTAACGAATTTGTGTGAATTACTATTAGGTAATAACCAAATAGTTTTCTGACATTGTGTGAGAACATGCTAGTCCACCAAATATATAAATATATTAATTATTTACTTATATCATACAAACATCTTTCCTGCCAAATACTATAAAGTGGACTAATAATATTATAACATTAAATACATATCACACCAATCATTCATCTTACATTGCCAGAATGACTAACCAGTTCATAAATGAATACTGAAGGTTTGAAGAAATCAGTTGTATGCTTTATGCTTCTGCCGAAAGTATTAAGCCACGCCAACTTTTATATAATTCACTTATTCGAATTCCGAATATTAAAATTTTATTGATTTACAGAAGTAAACTTACTAGTTAGTGAAATTTCTGATCCGTCGTTTTCTAATTCCTTCTCCCTAATATGCAGCCACTTCTCCTCTTTTCTTTTCTCTATAGCAGTTGCCGCTCCCCAATTCGGATAGATGTGTGAGGAATATTAGGTTTTAGTTTTTATTTATATATCTTATTAACTCTTCAAATTTTACTAGGATTTTAATATTACAAAAATATAAATTTGATCCAATTAGTTTAAACGCCCAAATTAATGAAATTCCTTATTTGTTATAGTCCACATAAATTTAATACAATGTTTTACCCAACCATAAGAAAAGCCCACATACATTAAATGATTAGTTGACCCAAACACAATCAGAGTCCAATTAAAATATTTAAAACAAAGTTTTAAAAAGTCATTTTTTTTACGGGTATTACAGTTCAGCCTCTGATAAACCAAATTCGAACAGGAAGTCTCTTCATGCATTTCCCTTTCAATTCAATGTAAAATTTTAAATTCAATGTAAATTTCAAATAAATATATGTTCTATATCTTGTAAATCCTGTCATACTATCCTGTCATCAAAACAACTGACTTTTGTTTTACAGGAAAAGATTAAAAAAACTTCAAAAATCATAAACACATTGCATAACATGCACCCTGTTAATATATACATCAAAATTAACATACCTACTTTTATTGTAGGAAAAAATTGGTCCCGTTACCAGATCAAAATCTAAAAAGGCACTAAGCCCATCTTCAGTCATGGCTTCAGGTGCTCAACCTGAATCTACCTCGGTCTCTCGGAAAGAGTTCGAAGGACTAAAGAACTAGATAGCTGAATTAGCTATTTTCCTAAAGGAGCAAAGCAAAAGTCTTCAGGGTAAACAAATACCCGTTCAAACAGAATCGTCCACATAAGGTGGCAGTCAGGATACCGACAAGACGAAAGATACTCAGATACCTGAGCCTCAAAACAAGGATCTAACTAACAAAACCCTTAAATCACCAATCTCAGAAATGATCAGGAAACTAGTGATATTAGGAAAAAGGTTCAGCAAATGGAAGAAACAATCCGGTCCATCAAAGGAACTGGGGCATTTGGGAGTGTAAACTACTAAGATCTGTGTATATTCCCAGGGGCTAGATATCAAGACAAATTTCAAGTCCTGAATTTTGAAAACTATAACGGATTAGGAGATCCTTACACTCATTTAAAAGTGTTTATTGGAGAACTCGGATCCTATGCTGAGGATGAAAAGCTCAGAATGCAGTTATTCCAGAAAAGTCTGACTTGGGAAGCTCGAGCTTGGTATGCCCGACTCGACAATTCCAAAATCCACAGTTGGGAAGAGTTAGCACATGCCTTCCTAAATCAATATAGCTTCTAGTCTCAGATGGCTCTTGATTGATATCAAGTGACCAAGGTTAAAAAGCAAAGTAATGAGTTATTCCATGAGTATGCCCGAAGATGGAGACGGATGGCTGCACAAGTCACCCCACCTATGACAGAGACTGAGATAGTCATGACTTTCATAGACATCCAGGAAGCTCCATATTATGAGAGGGTCCTAGCAGGGATAGGAAAACCATTATCATAAATGATTAAACATGGAGAAATGGCCGAAATGAATCTAAAGTCTGGGAAGATCAAGGACCTTACCTCTTTAGAGGCAGTGGCCGAGCATATTCAATCTGGAAGCTATGGCAGTAATCCTCGGAGAGTCCACAAAAAGAAGGAGGAGGATGTGTTTGAAAGTAGTATGCATACAAGCAAATCATGTATGGTGATAAAGCATATACTTTGGAGATGATATTATTTATTTACTTATAAAAGTATTCATTTATTAAAGGCATTTAATTATCTACATGATGCTATTTTTATTATATGTAAATAACCCATAGTTTTAAGCAATGATTTTAGAATCATGATGTTGATCATGCTAATGAGATCTAAATTCTTAGAAAGCTTAAAACAAAAATAGTTCCCAATCGTTGGATTACTAAAAAGGGGATTAGTAAATCCGGATAGATTGGTACATATGTTGCTTGCTCATTGGATGAGGATGATTGATCTTATGATCATTTGTGTGGAGACACTAAAGCAAGTATGTAGGTGCTTATTGGAGAATAAGTTCACTGAACGTGACTCGCTATGGAATACCTAATGAAGTTTTACTCGCCTGTCAATAGAAATTCCTATTGTGATAGTAGTACATGTGATCCTTGGACTTGAGATCATCATAGTATCTTGTATGTAATGAATTATACTTTAACTTATTCCCTAAGACCCTTAGGGTATATCAAAAGGTTTGCTTGGGTGTAATAAGTTACATATGGAGATAATAAATGGTCAATAAAGAATCTACCACTTCTAGTAAAAGAAGAGATATGTCCTATGTGATTCGTTAAATGATAACCCAGTAGTCCTTGGCCAAGGCAGAATGAAATTAGAAAGGAGTTTCTAATTTGTATTATTTGGAGTTGTGCATTTTCTAATCGAAATACATATAATTAAATAAAATAAGACTTGATAGTAATTCCATGTCTTATATTTAATTGGGACATTGTATGGTGGAAGGATTGAATTGTACGGTAACTATTTAATCACAGGTTCTTTTATGATTAATGTTGAAATCTATATTATCTGAAAAGTCGTTGATCGCTAGAGAGGCTTATCCCTATTGTAAAATAAATATTATTTATTTAAATAGATTATTAGTTTAATTTATTTATTTAAATAAGATTATAATTATTCTAATTGATTTATTCACAACCGATTTAATATGGAGAACCTAAAGGGTCACACCATAAAAGGAAGAATAATTATTTAAGAAGGTAATGGCATAATCGTAATAATGCAGTAAGTGTAATTAATTTAATCTATGGTGATAGAATAAATTAAATAGATTAATATTTATTATTTAATATTTTAAAAATATTAAATATCAATTAATAAGAGGAGTCTTATTAATATTATTACAATTATAGATATTTTAATTTTTAAAGGAGTTTAGGAATAAATTTAATATTAGTACTCTCATTTATTCCTAATAAGATTAGGAGGCAAAGCCAAGGCTGAGCTGTGCCTTGTGCAGCCCTCTGGCCAAGCCAAGGCTGAGCTGTGCCTTGTGGTTTCTGTCCGGTCATGCAAGCCAACAACACCACATAGCATATAAATATATTAAAGGATACTTTTATGTTTGTACAACCTTTCCTCGTTCCAAATATACGTGATATAGATTTTAAGTCAATACTTTCAATAACTTAAAGCCATTCAAGTTCATGAAACCACAAAGCTATCATGCTTGTCATGTACACACATAAGGTGGTCGTGTAACGTGTTCTAGGCATGTTCATGAATATCTTTACCACATACATATTACTAGAATTGCTATTGGTTTGGATATCATGCTTCATTTTATGTTCATTTAGTCTTTATGGCACCTAGCATGGTATGTACACATGTATATATATGTATGACACATTAGTGAGGTTTAAAAACACTATCCAACATGTCCACAATGATCAGAATCTAAACTTCGATATAACAGGTCAAGATTTACATTCAAAACTTATACTTTCACTAGTAAAGTTCATTTAACGCGATCCACATGCTCATGTTACCTTATGAAACATGTATACACCTATTAACATGCTTTTCATGATCATACTAATATGCTTGCAAGGTCAGAATACCGACATAAGTCATATATGTTTAAAATTCAATTATAAACCTTATGTTCACTTCGGAAACTTTAACCGTTCGTTAATCATGTATACAAACATAGTGGAACATGCTCACATTAGGTCTACATATCCATATATATATGTTACTCAAGCTAGCATGCTTTATCTAAGTCATTTTAGCAAGTAGCACATAACAATTTTTAAGCAAAAGCAACTGGGTTCAGAGGCCGGCGCAGCTGCGTTGCGCCCCAGTGTTGTACCGGTGCAGCTGCGCCACTATCTGGTTCACACCAGGAGGCAGCCGGCTATGGCAGAAACTAGGCCAAACACAAAACTTTCTTCACCAATTCGTATATAATCAGTCATATAACAGTTTAAACATGCTTATATGGTTATATAACACTTAAGCAAGCATTCTATATCCCAATTACACTTTAATTCAACATGATCAAGAATCTAATAAATTGCAGAAACCCAAAATGAAGAACTTGAGAGTATACCTCTGCAATGCAATTGGGCTTGCCGCTAAATCAAATTTTCTCTACTGATATATATGTATTGCTCACTCAACACTTATGCAATTCTTAGCAATTGAAAAGAGAGGAGAGGAGTTCATATTTATAGAAGAAAGATTACACAGACATTGTCATTTTCCACTAAATCAAACTTATGGATTGAAGGATTGCATATTGGTTATGAAAGGTTAGGTAATGGGTGGTTGAATTTCATCATCACACCCACTCCCCATTGCATGATGAGCTATGAAGCTAGGGAGTTTTCTGAGTTTGAGGAAGAAATAGGGAGTAGACTTAGCTTGAGTATTTCACGCGTGCAAGGATGGGGACTATCAATATGGGACAAGCCAATTAGAAGCTCAACATTCTAGCAACATGCATATATACATACTTAGGCTATACTTTAGTTAGAGTCACAATGTATATTTAATCAGTCAACATGGCAATGTAGTACAATTAATTTACACATATAACATTCATGTATACTTAGGTCCTCATAAAATAATATTGCAAGGTAATAAGTTGGGAATACATATAACCCATGTACATTTTGTTAATACTGGATATAATTTAATCGGATACTATCACATTTATTAGTCAATTATATATTGAAGAAATCATCAATTATAATTGTTTACTATATATTTTCATGGTGTATTATTTTAATGTATACTTCACATACAATTGTCACATACACATTTCATGTAACTCTTACAACTCATAAACTTTACTATATAGTTTATATATATAATATAGTCACATTACGCTTCATATAATATATAGTTAGCTACTATACATTATACTTTTAAATTCGCATTCTTGCACATAGCAATTAATAAATTACTTATCTTATTAATTAATTAATAATAATATTAAATAATCCCTTCCTCATTAATCAATGTAATTATTAATCTTTATAACAATTGATCACATTAAATAAATATAAGTCTTATTATATTTATAAATACGTTGCTTTTTATTATTATATCTCTAATAATAATAATCACATATCATTAATTAATCATCATTAATATTCTATAACAATTAATTAATATTCTATAATAACAATTAACAATTAATATAGATTAATTGTTCACTTAGTGATTCCTTCGTTAATTAATATAATCATTAATATTTCTCATCACTGTGCCACACAAGGCATTCAACAAGTTTATCGCAAACTCCACATTTCCTCAATTATTATAATTATTCAATTTAATATAATTGAGTTAACTCATCTCATAACACAAAATCATTTATACTCAAATAAATATTCATTTCCATTAATATATTCATTTAATAATATTTGGAAATTTTTGGGTATTACAGTTTTACCCTTTTGTGTTCGCTATGTCTTTGGATTTTATTAAAGGGTGAGATTTTTAGGAAAGCGAAATCGACATAAGTGTCGACGACCTTGAAAAGATTGGTTTTATTGTTTTATGATTGGACAGAATGAGACAGAGCCGCCAGTTGGTATGGTTTAAATGGATGTACCAATTCATCCGAGTTTTGAAAGTTTTCGCAATATGGTCCAATATGTGACTCCATAAGATTGATCTGAAACCTGAGATTCGTGGAATTCGAGGGCTAGGTTAAGCGGGGGGAAGGTGTTAGGCACCCCCTGACTCCCGTGAAAATATGGTACCACATCTTATTTGATTTTCTGTGCATAAAGTGTGTGTGTATGTGTGAGCGTGTGTGTGTGTTCTTTATTTTAAGTTTACTTATTTTATTCTAAGTCTTTATTTTGGGTTATTTGAAAGTTGTGCTGTACCTCTTTTACGCCTAGGTACGAAGGATTTGATTTGGCAAAAAGTTCATTTTTAACAAGATGTATGAATTGAAATGATGTTTTGGAAAATAAGGTTTTCAAATCCTTCGCCCGACTAGGAATTGAAGACTTTGATACTTCCTTTTATTTATCTTTATGTTCATAAGGTGATCTACCCTGAATCACTTTATTCTTTATGAAAAGCTCTTTGTGGTTTCGCTTGGAAAATCATTTAGGTGATAATGCATGCAAAAAGCGTCAAAAGGGAGTTGGATCATCCTCGGGCATGAAAGCCATCTTAATGAACCGAGCACCCACAACCACAAATTTTCATTATTCTGAGATCTTAAACCCGATCTATCGGAATGAAACCCTCAAGACGGCTTTAAGATCTAATATTTACAAGTACAACAATACGACATTATTTAAACATTACAAATAAGCAAAATGTCCATCGTGGGAATCTAGTCAAGATCTAATCACTAGATCTCGACCCCGAGATTCCTAGGCTCACATTTATTGAAATAAACATATATACAATGTAAGACACTAACTTTTTATGAATAAAATTGAATTTCCTCTATATATTATTTGGAAATAGTAAGGGGATGAATTGATGAATGTGGAAAGTTATGAGTTATATGCGCAGATATTTCAAAATAAGCAAGTGGTTATAAAATATTCTTGTTGTCGGGAAATATTCGTTTGGTTGTGAAATATTCTTGTTGTCGGGGAATATTCGTACGACGGCGCAGCCATTTGTGGGCCCCATAACGAAAAACTGTCGGATGAGAAAAACGACAAGAATAAGTTTTCTATAAATAACGACGTAACGGTTACCGTTAACACTGTTGAAATACCCGGTGGTTAAAATAAAGTAATACGCGTTGTTGTACAGTAGCACACGGTATTACACAATATTTTATATTATTGTTGTTTCAATAATTGTCACTTCACAGTATTTTATATTATCAAATCAATAATTCATATTATTTGAATAATATTATTAGACAACATTATTGGTAATGTCTAGGAAGTTCTGTCTAGAAAATGGGTTAGTTAATCTAATTGCGCGCCAGTAAAGAGAAATCCTTATCGGAAAGCCCCCTCTTTCTTGGGAACGACTTGGTTGTCATTATTGTGATTCTGTAATATTATTTGTGAATAATTAATTAATGATAAAAATGATAAGAAAATATTTATTTAAAGGAGGAATTTTTTAAGAGACAATTATTGGGAGTTGATATTTTATCTTCTTCGATAAAATAATTCATTCAAATATATTATTATAATATTACATTATAAGTGTATAATGTGATAATATAATAATATAATAATGATGATATTTTATAATAACTGCACGATATGTGAATAAAATGAGGAGAAAGAGAGCAAATGGGTCCGGAGTATTTTTGGTTACAAAAAACATGTTAAACATGTTGGTGGGCCCATTTTTGGCTGAAATTTGATTATAGCCTGCAAGTTCGTCCATATTTAAATTTGGGTCATTTTTCGTTCAGAATTTGAAAAAATTTTCTTCTACAAAGTTGTAGAGAATTAAATTTCCTATGGAATGGACATAAGATTCGTATTTTTCTGATAAAAGGGCTATTTTTTATGAATTATTGAAGTTTCAGAATAGGGTCTGAATTATTTTGTTACAAAAAGTGATTAAAACATGTTTTGTATGGGTGGGTCCCACTTGTGGTTGGCTAATTACTGAAAAATTTTGCTGGTTGGCGTCCGTTGAAAAAATAAATAAATAAAATAATATTTTATTAAATTTTCTGCTTTGGCGTTCTAAGCATTTTCCTATAAATAGGGTGCTTAAGTTAGAATTGAAAATCACACCAGAATCAAAAGTTTTCTCTCTCTACAATATCAAGCGTATTTTTGTGAGTATTTAGATATTTTGAGTGTTGCTATACAGTGCAAGTTTCCTTCAACATTATATCCAGTCAGAAGTACTATTCTTTTGAGGTAAGGGATGTTATTTTTCAAGTAAATGATGTTATTTCTTTCAATATCATTTCACCGAAATATTGGTATGAATTTTATTATAAAATTTTTACCTTTTCATGTCGGGTTTACTATTCATGTATACGGCACTATTCACGTATACGACACTATTCACTAATACGGTACTATTCATAAAAAATTAAATTTTCTTTTCTTTATCCCAGTTGTCTGTTATAGTTCCTATCTTTGATTGGATCCAAGTTTTGAACTTCATTCTTGAATTTTGCTCCACAATTGATTATTATGGAGTATTTGTGAACTTGGATAAACCGATTTATGAATCCCTAATATTTGTCCTTTATCTCACTGGATTCGTTGTTTATATTATTTTTCATCATCTTCAGTCCTAAATGATGATATAACTGAATATCTTTGGCCTATAGTGCAAAGATGAATTATTACTTGATGAATATCTTTAGCCTGTAGTGCAAAGATGAATGGTTACTTGATGAATATCTTTGGCCTGTAGTGCAAATATGAATGATTACCTGATAAATATCTTTGGCCCGTAGTGCAAAGGTGAACAAGTGTTGAGATGAACATGACCACTGGTGATACAAATGAATATCTTTGGTTCGTAGTGCAAAGATGAATATTTGATTTGAGATATATATTAATTGACAGGGATAAAATATTGATTATGGACTTTTAAATCATAGAAGATAGTAGACATCATTTTCTACTTAACTCTTCTGATAAATTATTATTTTCGCTGCAGTTGTTGATCTAAAACTTGTTGTCCATCATATTTTATCTGATTTGTTGAAGACTGACGATAAATTATTCTTTATTATCTTAGTCATAATATTCTTTACTGGGCTAGTTGAGCTCACCCTTTTATTCTATTTTCCTCTTCAGGAAATGAGAATGTCGCAGGGACTAGTCGGGGGACAGAGTGATGGTCAGAGTAGAGCAGTAGTAGTCCTCACTATTTTTGTAAAATAGTGTGATGATAACTGTAATGAGGACTCAGTTTGAGTGTTTATATTTTTTACATATTTGTATTGACACTCACAGTTGTCTGGTCGTATTTCTCAAGACCTTTTGTTATAAAAAGATTGTATTTGGTTTCTGTACCATGTGTTTGGCGACTCAGAATGGGTTGGGTTGATTGGACCTATTCTGGGGGTGTCACATACAACATGTCCTAAACTCAAGATCCGATGGTTTCATCAGTTGAAAACCCCATCACGAGAGCTTAGGACCCTTCTCACCTCTAGATATAGATCTAGGGCTCAACGAAGTGACTGGGAATGATATAAAGCGGTAAAACACGTAGATCTACCATGGATCTAAGCCGATCCAGAATACGAGTTAAAGCTTCATGCTTGATAACCACTCAAAAGGCTAGATCCGGCTTATATATAGGTAGATCTAGCCTACAGACTGGATCTATAATAATAAGATCGCATAATAACCGGTGGGAACTCAATATCCGTCACCAACAATACAATATCTATGTAAAACAACAAGTTAGACTACGCTTACACAATATATCACATAAAACTAGTGTTTCAAACAATATTTACAAAGAAAGTAACCGAAAAGGGCATTTTTCACCTTGGGGGACGCGTGAACAAGCTTTTTGAGGCTCGGGATCAACTTATAACACTCAAGACTCTCAATATATATAATATAGACGATCAAATAATTCAAAATTGGTAAAAAACTCTCAAACCCGAGGGTTTCTCTCTCTAGAAATTCCTTTCTCACTCTAAAAGTCTTCTCTTTTTTTCTCTAATGAGATGATTATTGCTCTTTTAATCTACCCAAGCTAGCCGCATACATACACTAAGCTAGCCGCATGTATGGATGTGGCTAGGCCCCGTGGGTCCCGCTGTCTCGAATGGTGTTCCTTCGGTCCCGGTTCGGAGGAAGTTGACCTTTGTAGACCGAACTTTCGAAAAGTCTTTGCAAAATATGGCAGAATAAGATTGAGTCTGACTGAATCAGGGTTCAAGAAGATGATCCTGGTAGCTGAGATATATCTTCAGATTCTAGACGGCAGTTAGCTGGTTTATCTCCGATGGGACACAGTTCGAGGTTCGCTGAGGTGGTTTCCGGCGGACACTGTCTCAGCTTGGCGATCCTCGTTTGGTTCGTGAGATGTTTGGATGTCATTTATCCTTTGAATCATTCAAGGGGTTTTCTTCGGGATGACCTGATTCTTTTGCCCTACCTCGGGGTTATCTTCGAAGTAAAATTATGCTTTTGCCCTTCTGTAAGGTTAGTATAAAGGAAGCGAAATTTTGAGTGTTTACAGTTTTGATGGAATGAAGATATAAGGTTTCAAAACTCCAAAACCTTAGATCTACATGTTAATAAGTGTGTTATGTTTAGATCTAACCCTTTTGAGGATCAAAAATTGGATCTAAAGTAAGAAATGGAAACTAGGTTTTTGAAAAGTTAGAAAACCCTAATTTTCTTAGCATATATTATGTTTTGCTTGGGTTTGGTGAAGGTTTGATGCAATAGATCATGGATCATGGTAGATCCATGAGTATAAGAGGTATTAGTATGTATTATGATGGTTAATGTTTGATTAATCAAGAGATCATAGAAGTGTTCTTACAAAACACAAAGGTTAGAAAATCATATTTTTGAGAAAACGAAACATGAAATTCAAACGATCGTATCTCTCATTCTATTTTGAATTTTTGAGTGTGGTCAATTGCTAGAGTTAGATATATGAGTCTTCTAACATATACAAGTAGAATCACTACAAATTTCATTGTATATTTTTGTATGGACAGTTTTTAGCAAAGTAGGCAAAATCTAAAAAAAGAGAAAAAATACAATCTGCCCAAATTTTCCAGGGGCAGTTTCAGCAACTTAATTAATGGAATAAATTCAAACATTTTTGGGAAATAAAAATAAATGATATAAAGTATCTCCTGTCCAAAAATGAGCTTATTCCGACTTAAATCGACCGAGTTATGGTCATTTCAATATTTGGGGTTTTTCGACAAAAACCGCTATAACTGGAGTTCTATAACTCCGATGGCCACGAAATTTAAACTGAAAGTTCATGTCAATACGTGTAAGATTATGCCAAGCGTTGAGAATTTTTGGAGTTGAGCATGATATAGCTAATTTTCTTAACTTACGAACTAAAAACGGACTTTTAAAAAATACTTCAGGAAATTGAAAAATTCTAGAAAAATTATTTTTGTGTATGGAATATATGTATGTATGTGGGGCCAAAAGATAAAAAAATAATATGATGATTTGGTATTTTTTATGGAAATAATTTAGTTATGAATAAATAAATTAAATTAATTATGTAATGTTAAAAATATGGAAAATATGATTTTATGGCTTGAGAATCCTAGATATGCTATATGCAGATTTTTGAAAGGAATTTTGGTCATTGATGATGAGATATTATGTTTATGGCCTTGTATGGTTATTAAATAAATAATATTAGTAAATGATTTGAATATTATTAAAAAATTAATAATATTAATTGAGAGTTTAAAAGAGGAGTTAAGTTAATGAGTTGGATATTCAATAGGCCATATTGAATTGTATAGTATGATGAATTAGAAATTTAATATGTTAAAAAGGGAATACAATTTGAATTCGGCTTGCTGAATTCAATATGTTAGTTTGTATTCAGCTTGCTGAATTGGTGTATTAGATTTGCTGAATTAGTGAATCCAGGTTGCAGGATTGTAATTCAGTTTGAATTAAGGTTGCTAGATTAGATATTCGGCCTAATGGACTATAAAGAAGAACTTATAATATGAAAGACTTAGTCTTAAATGTAAACACTCGAAATTTCACTTTTTTTGTACTAACCTTGCAGAAGGGCAAAAGCATAATTTTACTTCGGCGACAACCTCGAGGTAGGATAAAAGAGCCAGATCATCTCGAAGACAACCCCGGGAGTGATGCAAAGGACCATTGACGTCCGAACATACCGTGAACCAATCGAGGATCGACGAGCTGAGACAGTGATCACCGAAAACCACCTCAGCAAACCTCGAACGACGTACCATTAGAGATAAGTCAGATAACTGATATCCGGACCTGGTGGATATATCTCGGCCATAAGTATCAACTTCCTGAACCCTAATCAAGTCAGAATCGATCTATTCCCTCTGCATTCCTCAAAGACTGTCCGAAAAGCCGAGCGGCGGACGTCAACTTTTGCCGAACTGGGACTGAAGGACCACCTACCGGGCCTGTGGGGCCCACTTAGGCCAGCCTTGACCATATCTGTGACTAGTCGCATATGTGGTTGCGGCTGCCTCTGGTAGCTTAAAACCCCCACACTAGTTCATTTTAGAAAAAAAGAGAGAGATACATTTTAGAGAGAGAATAGACACTCTAGAGAGAGAAAAAGGCTCGGGTGGAACTCATCTTAACCTCTTTGAAGCTCAATCATCCCATCTAGCACATACTAAGCCCCACTAGTGTTCTAAGTTCATCCCGGGAGTTAAAACGCTTGTTCATGCGTCCCCCAAGGTGAAATAACGCACTTTCTAGCTTCGGTTCTTTGTAAATGTTGTTCAAATGATAGATTAATGAGGTATCTTGTTTGAATATAGTTAAACTTGTTGTATTTTAAGCATATTGTGTAATAGTTGATAGATTTTATATTTTTATTGGTTATATTGTGCTTATTACGTTGTAAATCATCTGGAGAGGCTAAATATACCTAAATCTAAGCCTAATCTAGCCTTTGAGAGGTTATTAAGCATGAAGCTTTAACCCATGTGCTAGAATGGCTTAGATTCATGGTATATCTATGGATTTATTATTTTAAATGGTCCCAGTTATCCCGTATAACCCTAAATTTATATTTAGAGGTGAAAGGGGGGCCGAAATGGCTTAAACGGTGATTTCCATCGATGAAATCATCTAATATCGAAGCCATGGACATTATGTATATTTAATATCGTACAAATCATGTGAGCCTAGGAATCTCGATGTTGAGATCCCCGAATGGATCCGACTTGATTCCCACGATGGACCGGTTTTTATGATGTAAACGCTTTAAATAACGTAAATATCGTTGTACATGTAATATTTGGATCTTAAAAACGAACTCGAGGGGTTAGTCCCGAGAAGTCGGATTCAAGATCCCGTGATAGTGAAAACCTTGATTACGGGAGCTTAGTTCATCGAGATGGCTTACATGCCCGATGATGATCCGTCCTCTATTTAACGCTTTTGCATGCATATCATCAAAATAATTTCTAATAAAACCACAAAGAGCTTTTGATGAATAATAAAGCGATTCGGGGTAGATCACGTAATAAACGTAAAGAATAAAAGGAAGTATCGAAGTCCTCAATTCCTAGTCGGGCAAAGGATTTGAAAATCTTACTTTCTAAAACATCATTTCAATTTATATATCTTATTAAAAATGAACTTTTCATTAAGTCAAATCCTTTGTACCTAGGCGCAAAAGAGGTACAACACTACTTTCAAGTTACCCAAAAATAAAGACTTAGAAAAGATTAATAAATCTTTCAAAACAAAACCCACACATACACAGACACACATACACACACACTTTATGCACAGAAAATCAATAAGATGTGGTACCGTGCTTGTACGGGAGTCGGGGGGTGCCTAACACCTTCCCCTCGCTTAACCTAGCCCCCGAATTCCACGAATCACGGGTTTCAAGACCAATATTTTGGAGTCACGCATTGGACCATCTTGCAAAAACTATTAAAACTCGGATGAGTTGGTACATCTATTTCCAAAATACCAACTGGCGACTCTGTCTCATTTGGTCCAATCATCAAAATTAAATCAATCTTTTCAAAAACGTCGACACTTATATCGGTACCAATTTCCTACAAATTCACCCTTTAAAATGGAATCCCAAAGACAAAGCAAAATCGAAAGGGTAGAATAATATCAATTTAGGAAATATGGGCATTCCTCTCTTTTCCCCCGGATAAGAAAGGATGGAAAACAACACCAAAAAAGAGGAAAAAAGACTGCCCCTTCAACACAAAAAAGAGGGGTACAAAGAGGACGATTTTCTTCCCGGCGTCGATATTAAATTAGAAGGTATATGATAAAGTAGTAGTACAGTTGTACTCTTTAATGGTTGATGTATAGTATCTGGACTAAACGATTCCTTCACGGAGCGGAGGTATATACGAACTACCTACCGATCAAACTCGCTGTGAAATACAGTGTAGATGAGATGGAAAACTAGTTTGTTGGTTGTTTGTGGGAAACCACTCAGTATACTGTATTGAACACTGTTAAAGACTCGATATGTGCTAGGTTTAGAATTGTGAATACGTATGGTGTTAAGGTATTATCTAATATTTGACTATGTGGTTAAATGTTATATAATTTACTTATAAAGTAATAGTATTATGAGATAAGGTATGATATACTGATTGAAAGATCAATCTTAACAATGATAGGTCTTTACAATAAAGAGATTAAATTAGATTGCGTAGCAGTAATCGACGGTACATGCAAGTTTCTCTAACTTAAACTTGAGTTATATTTTCAAAGCATGTTAGTGAATAATTATTATTGATTATTCACATCTATACTAATTATTGATTCGCACTTAGTGCAAGTTACATATGTTCATCAGGTATGAAAGGCTGATCACCTTCATTACCAAAAGGTTTAGCTAAAGTTGTTCATGATCCTTGTTGACATTAAACATTATTGATTCAGTTATTTAATTATTGACATTTTGATTCATGCTCTTTCATAATTATTATATTATTGAAAATTCAAAAGCTTATTCTTTCTTTCAATCATGATATATCTTAATTATATTTAAACTTGCTGAGCAAAGTAGTTGCTCACCCTTGCTATATCATGATAACAAATTTTAGATTAAGACGAAGGCTCAAAGAAAGATAGAGGCAAAGGAAAATTCCAAGAGTAGATTATTATGCATTCATAACTATTTAGTTATCATATACAAATGATGTTGTAAACCTTTTTAGTTACTTCAGGTATATATTCAGTTAAGGTTAATAGACCTTGGGAAATGTGATAGAATCATGTGAAATAAACAATTTATGTTCATATATTCCGCATTAGTTTATAGAATACGTATAACGATGAAGTACCGTAACGTACCAGGTCTGTGGTTCTAGGGACCCGAATTCGGGGGCGTCACAGCAGGGAATCTGAAAGAAGTAGTGGCTGTCATTTCCTGTGAGAAGGATCTAGCCAACGTACCCCTGATACTTTAGGGAAAAGAGGCCCAAGAAGGAAAGAACCCTGTGAAATTGGCTGCGCCCGAGCCTTTAATATTGCCATTCAGACTGCAATATCCTGTCGTCAGCCTGAAGAAAGTCCCATGGAACTATGGGAAAGATGAAGGATCAACATCAAACCACATTGCTATTATATTAAAGGAAAACTCGCTGTACCTACCTCAACGAGTCATTAACTCAGTCACTAAAGCCAAGGGTAGGGTGTCTGAGGAGAAAATTGAAGAATTCCTCAGCAAGATGAGGTATAATGAGATCAAAGTGGTGCAAATTTTGAAAGAGGCACCCCGACAGATATCTATTCTGGATTTGGTCTTATCTTCAGAAGATCATCGTAAGATTCTAGTGAAAGTACTGGAAGAAGCACATCTGCTGAAGACGGTAGATACCAAGAAGTTTCATCACATGATAGAGCACATTTTCAACAGTAATGTGATATCTTTCACTGACGATGATGTACCAGTGGAAGGGACTGGTTATTGCAAGTCATTGCACATAGCAGTGATGTCATCAGGATATGTGATTGGAGGTGCGCTGATAGATAGAGGATCATCACTGAACATCTGTCCCTATGACACATTAGAGAGAATAAAGATTAATCCGAATCTGGACTAGCCATGTAGTAATTTGGGCTTCTAATGGATCTCTCCGAGAGGCTGTAGGAGAGATCGAGCTTCTACTGGAGATTGGTCCCCATACTTGCTACGTATCCTTCCAGGTATTGAACATTACCACAGGATATAATCTGTTGTTGGGAAGACCGTGGATACATATGGCAGGAGTGGTTCCGTCCACCCTTTATCAGTAACTCAAATACATCCTTGATGGCAATCTGATAACTATAAATGTCGAGCCAGAATATCTTGTCCATACACAAAGCGATATGCCTATTATCAGTCTTGATGAAGGAATTGAGCCTGTCAGTTTTCAAGCTCTTGAAGTGAGCACCACTCAATACTTACCTATTGGGGCACCAGCCTTAAAGCCAAGAGTCTCCACCGAAGTAATGACGGTCGGTCAGGAAATGGTATCCTTGGGGTTCTGCCCTGGAAAAGGGTTAGGGAGAAATCAACAAGGAATCAGAAGTCTAGTACAAATCCCTAGACATACAAGGAAAGCTGGATTAGGCTATTCCTCCGGATCAAACCACCGAAATCCTACACAAACATCCACCGGTTCATGCCTCCACCATCCTATTGCCAAACCTTACTGATGTAGGATTTGTGAAACCGATGAGGAAGATTCCTGCTTCTGTGTCAAGTATGCTGATTCCTCAGGTCAAGCCAAAAAGTGAACGAGAAGTCCCAAAGCCTGATGGGGAAAGAAAAAAAGAGAAAGAAAAGTTCCTGCATGGAGGACGAGACCCGTTTGCAAACATGTATTTTCTGGTACATACTGAGGGTATGAACGATGATATCCCAGACGATGACTATGAAGAAGATCAAATCCTGGTCCCTCACATCAACAGGGGTAAGAAGTGCAGGTCAAAGAAAAGCATTGACCCAGATAGGAATGCTGTTCAAGTCATCATCAAAGAGGAGACAGACGACATCAACTCTTTTATCCTCTTTGTTCATGAGGACTTAACTCTAGACAATTGGAGCAGCACTTCATGCCTCAGTATAAAAGGGTAAAAGGGTAGAAAGTCCATCTGCCCTGAAGCGTGGTTTTATTTCTCGCTTATTTTTGTTGCACAGCAATAGCAGTTACTTTTGTCATGCTTTTTGCTTTGTATGATCAAACAGTTTCATATATTAAAGTGAAAGCATTTTGTTTTTTGGACTCTAGAGTTGGATTTGTTTGTCCCTGCTGATGAGATGCCAAATTTTCACAGTGAGTATAACTTTGGTGTAAAACTGGACTTCGACTTGATGGAGATTGATCAAGAGGATATGGATGACTATGAGGTGCCCGAGGAGATAAAAGAATGGGTCGTGGTTGATATTTATTTAAATATAATGTTTTCCTAGTTTCAGTTATAAAAACTACCTCGCGGCCCTTAGATCGCTATCTAGTGGGAACGAGATGCTTCGGCCAGGTGCGAACCAGGATTTACTGATGAATCCTTGGTTCTGGCGATATTTAGATATATTTTTGTACAAATTTGAGCTGTGCAGGTTTATTAGACTCCCTATATGAGCCTAGGAATCGTGAGATTCATGATCAAACAGATCAGAATCTGATTCTCACGATGGACAAACTCCACTTTACAAATATACCCTGCCAGTTTTTCTGTAAAAATATACATACAAAAGAACTTAAAATGGTTATCCGGATTTAAGGTCTCAACATAGTGAAAATATGGTTTGTCGTGTCAGAGTCACTCCGATGACTGTTATGCCCATGAGAAGACCGACACTTATATATATTTTGTGGTCGAGGATGCTTCGCAGCCTGACAATCATCATTCAAATTGAGTCTTAAGGTTGAAAAGATAATACTAAAGTATCAATATGCTTCAATTCCTATGTTAGTGTAAGGGTTTGAAAAAACTTCTTTCAAAAACATCATTTTAATAATCTTATTAAAACAAGAAGCTTTTGCAAATTAAATCAAACACTTTTGCAAATCAAATCAAAGACTTTTTGCAAATCAAATCAAACCCGTCGTATATAGGTTCAACGATGCATGGACATACTTTCAAAGTAAACGTAGGCCCAATTTTCTTCCAACATTCACACACACATTGCAGATTTAAAAGGAAAATATTGAAAAGATGCGGTACCGTGTTTACACGAGAGTTGTGGGGTGCCTAACACCTTCCCCACACTTAACCAAGCCCTGAGCTCAAAGCTTTATTTTCAAAGATCAAGTTTCGACAGTATCCAGCAATTGGGTCTCTTTTAAAAAAAACTCAGTTGAGTTGGTACAACCATTTCAAATCTACCAACTGGCGACTATGTAAAACGTTCAAATCGTCGACATGGTACATGTTGGCCTTTTCCTAAAAAACCCTTCAAAACCTTTTTCACAAATAAAAATAGTAAGAGTAGAGATAACTTAGGAAGAGAGAAAGATCCGGGTTATGACCCGACCCGCGGATTTTTTCCCGACGTCGACAGGTGGTGACTCTGCTGGGGACCAGTAGAGGGCTTAGGCCGCGTTCAAATCTTTTCAAATATTTTGTTTAAAAAAAAATCTACGTATGTGTGAATACTGCGTCCTTTCATTTAATGAATGCATGAATGCTGCGTCTTTACATTGAGTGAATGTGAATGAATGCTTTTATGCTTTTTTAGTGCTTCACACCTATATTAATGCTTCGCACCAATGTCATCATATACATAATGGTTAGACGCGATGTATGTGAATGTATGTTATGTGATTCCTCTGCCAAGAGGCAAACCCGTCGGTGATAAGTAATGTCTTCGAGGGCGACTAAGTCTTCGGGGCTCATGAAAATGCACCACCCAGATTCGCTCCAGTTGAAACATCGGACTAATTTCCCTCTCTAGTAGATTGTGATGATCTGGGAACCTTCATGCCAAAAAGCCGCGAGATTAGCCTAAGATAGGTCAGCCTCTGATTAACCAAATCCGATGGGAAGCTATTTCATGCCTTCCTCTTTCAATTCAATGTCAAGTTTTCAATTCTAATGTAAAGGAGCACAATGTAAATACCATAATAAAAATTTTACGTTCCTTGTATATACATCTTGTCATCCTGTCATCAAAACAACTGACCTTTGTTTTGAAGGATAAGATTAAAAAACCTCAAAAATACATCATGGAATACATCCTATCCCTACCTACCTCAGGATATTGACACGTCTACGTTTTGTTGTAGGTAAAAAATTGGTCCTGTTACTAGATCTAAGTCTAAGAAAGCACTAAGTCCACCCACGGACGTGACTTCAAGTGCTCAGCCAGAATCCACCCCTGTCTCTATGGAAGAGTTCGAAGGACTAAAGAATCAGATAGCCGAATTGGCCAGTTGCCTGAGAGATCAAAGTAAGGCTCTAAATGGGAAGCAAGCCCAAGCTCACACAGAACCAGAAACACCTGGTGGTAGTGGTGGCAATCAAGAGACCGAAAAGCCAGATACTCAGATTCCTGGACAACAAAACCAGGACACAACCAACAAAATTTCTAAAATCACCACCCTTAGCAAAGAACAGGAAGCTGGTGACATTCTGAAGAAAGTACAAGTAGATGGAAGAAACCATTCAGTCTATCAAAGGGACTGGGGCATTTGGTAGTGTCAATTATTCAGACCTCTGTATATTCCCAGGGGCTCGTTATCCTGAAAAATTTAGAACTCCTGATTTTGAGAAATACGATGGATTAGGAGACCCTTACACTCACTTGAAAGTATTCATTGGAGAACTTAGATCCTATGCAGAGGACGAGAAACTTCGAATGTATTTATTTCAGAAAAGTCTGACCGGAGAGGCTAGAGCCTGGTACGCCCGTCTAGACAACTCCAAAATTCACAGTTGGGAAGAGTTGGCCCATGCCTTCCTCAGTCAATACAGCTTCCAATCTCAACTAGCTCCAGACAGATACCAGATAACCAAAATCAAGAAACAAAGTTTTGAGTCATTTAGAGAATATGCTCAACGATGGAGAAGGGTTGCATCACAAGTCACCCCAGCTATAACTGAGTCTGAGATAGTCATGACCTTCATCGATATTCAAGACGCTCCATATTATGATAGGGTCCTAGCAAGCATAGGAAAACCATTCTCTGAAATGATCAAACATGGTGAGATGACCGAAATGGGGCTGAAGTCTGGGAAGATAAAGGACCTGACTGCCTTGGAATCCATTGCCGAGCATATTCAGTCCAGAAATTATGGGAGTAATCCCCGGAGAACACATAAGAAGAAAGATGAAGAAGTGTCCTTAGTATTGTAAGGACAGAATCCAAAGGGCGAATATGCCCATTCAAAGGAGGAACTATACCCCTTTTTAAGCTTCAGCTCAACCTTCGAACCCTCCATTTCAAAAGACCATGGAGGCGAAACGTCGAAGAACATTCACCCCGTTAGGGGATTCACTCGAGAATGTGCTGAAATTGTTAACCGCACAGAAGAAGATTGTGTAACTCCTTCCACCAACCAACACCAGTGGACAGAATTTCGACCTAAGCAAGAAGTGTGCCTACCATTCTGGATCTCCGGGCCACGACACATATGACTGTTGGTATCTCAAGCACAAAATTTAAGATTTGATTGACAACGGAGAGATTGTGGTGACAAAGCCCAAGCAACCGCTCGTGCAGGATAATCCCCTCCCTTAGCACAAAGAGGAAAATGTCAACATTATCAACACAGGAAATGGAGAAGGGTCCAAATACCTCCGTTATGTGGGGGAATCAACTCCATCCAGCAACAACAGCCCAGATAGTTGGGAAGTCTTGGAAAGGCGATTCCTGATAGAACAAGATATTAAGTCTATCAAGGAACAAATTGAACAGTTAGCAGAACTGGTTGTATACCAACATCAAATTACCAAGCAGCTGATGAACCAGACCAACCAGTTTGATGCAAATTTTCCCACACCAGAGATCAGTCCCATCCCCATGAGGGATCATTACCGATCTCATGAGCATGAATCCTGGACCGACGAGATAGCCAAAGAGGAGAATTTCTAAACTGATAGGAAATTTACCTTTCAAAGGAATTTCACCAACCTGAACCAGCCGATGAAGGAAATCCTCCAGATGTTAATCAACGAGGGAATGATTGCAGATTTATTACTTCCATTAAACCCGCGATCCAGGAAATTCAAGCTTGACCAAACTTTTCAATACCACTCCAATGCACCCGGCCATGATATTGAGGATTGCTGGGCACTTCGTAACCTGATTCAGAATATGATTGAAAGCGGTGAATTGATAAAAGGGAATCGGGATTATGGCCTCCCAGATGAAGACACTCTCTTTATTCCCACTGCGTGGAATTAGGATATAGTGGCTGTTGTGTCCTGTGACAGTGAACCAACCCTCACACCCTTAGTATTGCCAGGAAAAAGGGTCCAAGAAACATAATATCCTGTGAAGGTGGCCGCACCCGAGCCTTTAATCTTGCCCTTCAGACCTCAGTATCCAATTATTAGTCTAAAGAGGGTCCCATAGAACTACGGGAATGACGAAGGTTCCACCTCAAATAACATTGCCATTTTACCAAAGGATAATCCATTATATCTACCTTAGCGGGTGATCAAAGAAGTCATCAAAGCCGAAGAAAAGGTGGCTGAGGAGAAAATCGAAGAGTTCCTCAACAAAATGGGACACAATGAAATCAAGGTGGTGTAAAGTTTGAAAGACGTACCCAAGCAAATGTCCATCCTAGATTTGGTCTTATCCTCAATGGATCATTGCAACATTCTGGTTAAAGTACTGGAAGAAGCCCACCTGCCACATACCGTGGATGCCGAGAAATTCCGTCACGTGGTAGAACACATTTTCAACAACAATGTGATATCTTTCACCGACGATAATATACCTGCAAAGGGGACGGGTCATTGCAAGTCCCTACACATAGCAGTGATATCTTCTGGGTATTGATCGGAGGTGTACTCATAGATGGAGGATCATCCCTCGACATCTGTCCCTACGATACTTTGGAGAGAATGAAGATTAACCTAAACCGGATCAAAACGAGTTATGTGGTCATCCGGGCTTTCGATGGATCTCGTCGACAAGCTATGGGAGAAATAGGCTTCCATTGGAGATTAGTCCGCATACTTTCTATGTGTCCTTTCAGGTGCTCAACATCTTCACTGGACACGACTTATTGTTGGGCAGATCATGGATCCACATGGCAGGTGCAGTGCCATCCACCCTCTATCAACAACTCAAATACATTATCAACGGCAACCTAATCACGGTCAATGCCGAATCGAAATACCCTATCTGCATACAGGGAGACATGCCAGTGATTAGCCTGGATGCAGGGATTGAACCTGCAAGTTTTTAAGCCCTGGAGGTGAGTGATACTCAGTAGCTACCTATTGGAGCACCAGCCTTGAAGCCTAAAGTATCCCCTGAAGTGATGACAGTAGGCTAAGAGATGGTATCTTTAGGTTTCCAACCTGGAGAAGGGTTAGGAAAGAATCAGCAAGGTATCACAAGTCAAGTCCAAATCCTGAGCCAGACAGGGAGAGCCGAATTGGGTTATTCATCCGGGTCAAGCCGTCGGAACCCACATAAGCACCCTAAGGCTCATGTTTACACCATACTGCTGCCAAATCTCACTGATGATGGATTTATAAAGCCAATGAGGAAGATTCCTACTGTGATATCAGCCATGCTGTTTCCTCCAATCATACCAGCCAGGGAAAAGAAATCCCCTAAGCCTGAAGGTGATAGAAAAAAGGGAAAAGAAAAGATTCTGTACGAAGGACGAGACCCATTTTCCAATATACGGGTTATCATAAACTACGAGGGTATGAATGATGAGATCCCGGACAGTAACAACGAGGATCAGATTCAAATTTCTCGCATCAAGAAAGGAAAGGGGGCACTTCAAAGAAAAACCCCGGCCCTATTATAAAGGATGTCTCAGTCATTATCCAAGACGAGGCAGACGAGCACAATTCCTTGATCTTCCCTGTTCATAAGGATGTAACCCTGGATAACTGGAGCAGCGTCCCTTGCCTCAGTCAAAAAGAGTAAAAGGGCGGAGAGTCCATCTGCCCTGTAACATGCTTTCATTTACTGCTTACTTTTGATTGCACAGCTATAGCAGTAGCTTTTGTCATTGCCAAATGCTTTGTATATTTAAGCAGTTGCATATATTAAAGTGAAAGCATTTTTGTTTTCAGGACTCCAGAATTGGATTTGTTTATCACTACTGATGAGATGCCAACCTGTCACAGTGACTACAAGTTTGATGTAGAATTGAACTTCGACTTGATAGATATTGCTTAAGAGGAGGAAGATGACTATGAGTTGCCCAAGAGATCAAAGAATGGGTCGAAGACAAACCCAAACAAAACCTCGACCAAACCACCACTATCTATATAGGAACCTCCAAAAACCTCAAAAAAATCCAGATAGGCATATACCTCACACCAAACCAAAAAACTGACCTGATCGAACTCCTAACATAGTTCTAGGATGTGTTTGCATAGTCACATGAACATATGATTGGCCTATCTACTAATATTGTTATCTATCAAATGCCCATCAAAGATGGATTCAAGCCAGTCAAACAGAAGCTCAAGCGATTGAAACCTGAATGGAGTCTGAAAGTCAAAGAAGAGGTCGTTAAACAATTCAAAGCCGGTATCATCATGGTATCAACATACCCAGAGTGGCTGTCAAACATAGTCACTGTACCTAAACCCAGAGGGAAAGTACGAGTATGCGTGGATTACCGGGATTTAAACAAAGCCTGCCTCAAGGACAATTTCCTAGTACCTTTCATCCACATCCTGATCGACAATACGGCACAGTATGGCATGTATTCCTTCGTGGATTGCTTTGCTGGTTACCATCAAATCATGGTTGCTGAAGAAGACTAGGAGAAAATAACTTTCATCACTCCCTGGGGAACCTTCTACTATAGACGATTGTCCTTCGGCCTCATCAATGCCGGAGCCATATATCAGCAAGCCATGATGGCCCTATTTTATGACATGATGCACAAGGAGATAGAGGTCTATGTGGATGACATCATCATCAAATCTCAGAGGGAGCATGATCACCTAGACCATCTCAGGAAGCTATTCAACAAGTTGAGTAAGTACAACCTGAAACTGAATCCAACCAAATGTGCTTTTGGCTTCAAATCAGGCAAGTTGCTGGGATTCCTGGTGAGCAATCGAGGCATCGAGCTAGACCCTGCCAAGAACAAAGCCATCATTGAAATGCCAGTACCTCGAACAGAGAAGGAGATACGCGGGTTCTTGGGAAGGATCAATTTCATAAGCAGGTTCATTTCCCAGCTCATAGCAACCTGTGAACCCATATTCAAGCTACTAAGGAAGCATTCCTCCAACAAATGGAATGAGGATTGTCAGAAAGCCTTCCTCGCCATCAAGAAATAGCTAATTGAAGCACCAGTATTAGTACCCCTAAGGGACGGAGTTCCCCTATTTATGTACTTGTCCGTCAATGACAATGCAATGGGCTGTATGCTGGGACAGAAAGATGATAGTAGCAAGGAGAGAGCTATCTACTACATCAGTAAAAGGTTCAGCAGTGGTGAGCAGAAGTACACCCTGATCGAAAAGACGTGTTGTGCTTTAGCATGGGCTGCAATGAGGTTACAACATTACCTCCATGGGCACATGACCTACCTCATATCCCGCATGGATCCACTGAAATATGTATTCAACAAGCCAATGTTAAATTATCGACTGTCCAAATGGCAGTTGATCCTTCAACAGTTTGACATTGTCTATGTGACTCAGAAGTCCATCAAAGGTTAAGGCATTGTAGATCAATTAGCCGAAGCACCATCAGGAGGGTTCGAGCCCCTAGAGACTTATTTACCGAATGATGGGATCATGACAATTCAACAACTCTAACAAGAGAATACAGTCCAACCATGGAAAATGTATTTTAATGGAGCAGTAAACATGGAGGGTGCCGGAGCTGGGGCAGTCCTTATCTCTGCTACAGGAGAACAATATCCTGTGGCTACTAAACTGCAATTTGGCAACACCTACAACATAGCCGGGTATGAAAGCTGCATAATGGGGTTGAAGTTAGCCCAATCCATGAGTATCAAACATTTACTAGTCTTCATAGACTCTGAATTGGTCATCAGACAAACCACTGGGGCATATCACACCAAAGAACTGCATTTGCTGCCCTATCACCGGCAGGTCATTAACATATCTTTTGATTTTCACGACACAGCCTTCATCCATATTCCTCGGGGTAGGAATGATTTCGCTGATGCATTGGCGACGTTGGCTTCCTTGATCCACATATTCGATATGAGTGGGATTCCCTACATTAAATTCACAAGTTAGAAGACCCCGACATCTAGAATTACATTGGGGACATATCAGATGAAATACCTCCTATCAAACAACCTTGGTATCAAGACATCAAGGAATATCTCTGAGATGGATCTACACCCACTGGGGCAAGCCAATCCGAACGAAAGCGAATTCACAAAATGGCTATGAAGTTCTATCTGAGCGGAGATGCACTATAAAAAAGGGATACTGGAATAAGCCTGTTAAGATGCCTTGATAAAAAGCAAGCCCAGAGATTGATGGATGAAGTCCACGGTGGAGTCTGTGGTCCACACATGAGCGGTCATCTGCTGGCCAAGAAGATATTAAGAATAGGACAATATTGGATCTCTCTCAGAGCTGACTATGACGATCACGTCAGGAGATGATTTCAATGCCAAGTACATGGAAATGCCATACATGCTTCTCCAAATGAGCTACATAATATGAGTTCCCCTTGGCCTTTCTCCATGTGGGGAATGGATGTGATATGCCCTGTAGAACCCAGAGCCAGCAATGGTCATCGATTCATCTTCACCATGATCGATTACTTCGCCAAGTTGGTTGAAGCTGCCTCCTTTCCCAAAGTTACCAAAGAGGTCATCATTGGTTTCATCAAAAATAATGTCATCTGTCGATATGGACAACCAGAGGTGATTGTATCAGACAACGCCAAGAAACTGAATAATCAAATGATGAAAGAGCTATGTAGCAAGTTCCACATTAAGCATCTCAATTCTGTCATTTATCGGCCCAAGATGAATGGTGCTGTCGAAGCGGCCAACAAGAACATCTAAAAGATCATGTAGAAAATGTCTGCCAATCACAAAGAATGGCCTGACCTGCTGCCTTTACCTTTGTTAGCATACAGAACATCAATGCGTACCTCTACTGGGGCTACCTCCTATTCATTGGTCTATGGCATGGAAGCAGTACTTCCCATAGAAGTATAGATGGAGTCCTTGTGAGTGTTAATCGATGCTCAGATGGAAGAAGACCAGTTGTTGCAAGTCTGGTACCACCAACTGTCCTTGATAGATGAAAAGAGGGCTACAACCATTTTCCACGGGCAGTTATATCAGCAAAGGATTGTTCGATCCTACAACAAGAAAGTCTGAATACGGAAATTCAAATAAAATGACTTGGTACTGAAGAAAGTTTTGACCAATCAAGACGAAGCTAGAGGAAATTTCGCCCCTAATTGGGAATACCCGTTCATTGTCAAGGAGGTGTTGACGGGAGGAGCTATCAGATTGCAAGAGATGGACAGAACTGAATTTCCCCAACTCATCAACTCAGACACCATAGAAAGGTACTATGTCTAAAATGCTTGCATATCCGCATCCTAGTCCTACAAATCAAATCAGGTTTGGTTTTTACTAGAAGCCGAAACTATGAATGACCTGATCTCCCTCCACCCGGGAATACGTAGGCAGCCATTTCTGGTGCTGTCAAACCAAACAAAAAATTCAAAAACTCATCAAACCAAACTCAGAACACAAGATAAATACTTTTCAAACCTCTCTCATACTAAAACTGAACTACGAATGACCTAATCTCCCTACACCCGGGAGTACGTAGGCAGCCATTTATGGTGCAGTTTGACCTTCAAGAAAAAATAAAAACCAAAAAAAACCAGTTCTAAGACACCGAAACCATATAAAACCTATATTCTATCAAGCCTCCTTGGTCAGCAGGCCTATCTGAGATGCTCTCTGATATCTCACTGTCAGTCCATCAAGGGGAAGCTCAAGATACATCAATAACAACAAGTCATGAAAGAAGTGGTAATCACTCAGCAATGACAACACATATCCAAACAGAGAAGTGAATCAAAAAATATTTTTCTGATATATAATACTATTTGATATTTACATAGTGTCCTGTACATGACAAAAATGGCTGATCTAGTTTGTGCAGGAAAAAGAAAGCTAGTCCATTGACCCATGGATAAGCGGGCCAACAGTGCCAACATGGCATCTCTCTCTGAAGATGGAGGAGTAGCTACAAGTGCAATACCCTTAGCCTCCATACGAGTCAGAACATCCACAGTCATCTGCAGTGTGGCACTGTGATCATCAATGTATGCACTCATCTCAGTAACCAGACCATGAGTATAAGATCGGAGAGCGGTACTGTCGGTAATGTGGAAATCCCAGGAAACTATAGCCTCATCCCTCTCCACAAAAGCAGCATCCCTGGCAATCAAAACCTCCTCAATCTCCTCAAAGGCTGCATCTTTGGCAGATCGAATCTCATCCCTCTCCGTAAAAGCTGCGTCTCTGGCGATCATAGTCTCCCCAATATCAACAAAAACAGTGTCGAGAGAAGATCGAGCCTCGTCTCTCTCAATCAATGTTATATCCTGAGCGGTTCGAGCCGCATCCCTCTCAGCAAAAGTTATATCTCTGCCAGACAAGGCGGTCAACATCAGCGCTCTAGCCTGATCTCTCTCAAAGGTCATCCTAGCTAGTGACTCTGCCATAGTGGGATCTGTCCCGGCAGGAATGATCGGTGGGTCACTAACTAAAGCTGCTAGCAGACCCATAAATAACTTATCCTCATTAGGAGAATCAGGATCCTCCATAGGCTCCTCCTCGTCTGAATCCACTATCAGAGCTGACTGGATGAATGTAGCTGATGTGATATTTGCCTCCAACCATACTGAGTACTCTAGAGAATGATCCGGATGGCTATTAGAGAAATCAGCCCTCTCCCTACGAGTTTAACACTTATACACTCTGACCAAATTGGCAGGCGGCATAGACGAAGCTGACATCCTCTGATCAATAGCCCCCTCAAACTGATGCAGGCTCTGAAACTGATCAAACTGGCCCATAACAGCCAGAGGATGGTAAGTAGTCACTCCCCTCAATCCCGCTAGGGGCAAGTAGTCCATGTAAGATGCGTGGGTGATGAAGCTATAGGGGGAGACGAGCCCTGAGCATTGCAGAATCGAGAACGGATGTGCAATATCAGACAGAAATGATGACTATGTCTTGGCGTCGGTACACTCCGTAGGCTGGAAGGAGAGTGACATGGCTATCTCATGGGTAAAATAATACCCCTGGTGTCTAAAAAATCCAACCAGTCACAAATGGGACATGAGCCACATGTACAGCAAGATCGAACTGCCTCTAAAAAACTCCTCCGGTTGGATACTACAGTGGGTGGCTGCTCTTAGCGTCTCGACCAATATCATCGAAAGAATAGTGCTACCCTGTCTAAGGGCTCGAACCACGACTATCAATCCGACATCCAAGTGGTCCAAGTGAAGTGGCATATAGACGTAGGCTACTATGCACATCAGCAAAATATCTATCCTGGCCAAATGCCATGCCTCTGGTGAAATAATAAAATATCCAACATGTCGATCTTAACTATCAAGCCTACCAAAATGATCGATCAAGAAGTCCATAGAGATCATATGTCCATAAACGATCTCATATGAAACAACACTCTAACGTAGACCAGACATCCTAAGAAATAGTCTCCTCATGTCACTGATCGCAGTACGAGCGCAGAGCAAGTCTAAAGCCAAACCAGTGAACCGCTCGTACTCCTCTAAAGTCAGAGTCAGCTCATGCCGCCCAAAGCGGAAAACCTATCTCTAGGGTATCCAAAAGGGTAAAAGGCCATCTACAAACCCAAATGGAACCTGAAAGTCTACGAGGGCCAATAAATGCTCTAGCATCTGATCCACTGCTCCTCTGGCTAGGAAAGGCAGACTCTCATTCCACGATCTCAAGGATGATGCCACCACAGATGGTGGTAAGTGCTCAATACGACTGACAGTAGACGACGCTATCTGTATCACCGTATCACAAGACCATCTAGGGGTCAAATCTAAACTTATCTGTCTAAATGGATACACATGACATAATACATGCATAATGATATTGATAAATATGATGCGATAAATTGGAAATATCATACATATCTACAATAAACTATCTACTACAAGCATCATCCCTGTCTGATAAATAAAAAACAAAATAAAAAGTACAAGAATCTGGGGCACCACCACCCAACTACTAACAGTGGTCTATCAAAATGGGACACAAACGCCCAAACAGCCAAAACAGTGGTCGACCAAAAGACATAGCTACAATAGCTATCCAAAAAGATCTAAAATATCTACACTCAGGTGATTAACCTGCTCCATCTCCTCTGTGGACACAAAGTCGAGGTCATCAAGCATGTCTGGGCAGTACAAGGGAGGATCAACTCCTACAAAATTGCTGGAAACTGGACCTGAAGAGGGGCCCACTCCTGAGCTGGAAGGCTCAAAAGAAGATACCTTTGACGGATCTCTGCCAAGATGCCTGATGAATAAATGAGCTTTCTCCAACTGCTGGGTTAGCCCTATGATCTGGTCCAAATGAGTAGGCACCTTGAGGCAAGCTATCCAGTCTATCATCATCACAAACCCAGACACCATGTCTGCCATAAACTGGGTAGCACGAGTCTAATCTCCAATCGTGCGAGGGCTCCACTAACTGCTAAATGCCTCCTGGCTATAAGGGCCCTCTGATAGGGCAAAGCCGTCTACGCCCTCTATAGGGATATCTGTCAGTGGCTGGACCAATGGCCAATGATGCCAAGCAGCAGGAACAATGGAAATACGGATCTGCCCTATAATACTTTTGATAGCACGCTCTCCTAGATAGAGCTCCCAGCCTCTCTCTGTCAAAAATGGGACTCTGCGGGTCGACAATGAAAATTCCCGACCAGTGGGGAAGCCTTCCTCAAATCTAACACTCAAAAACTCAGAGGTATATGGGATCCACGAGATTGCTCCAACCGTCAAAAGCTCCAATTGCAGGCGAAAATGAGTAAAACCCTTAGCAACAAGGACCTCCGTTAGAGTGGAGTGATGCCAATACCGTCCCCGGGGATAGGTCTTTAGACCTAAAGTAGTTGTGGGCCGTAGGCAAGGAAGCCTCTCATACGCCCAGAACTGGCCATGTAAATATCAAAAGTCCTCAGTGACCAAGACTGATAAATGTAAATGCAGAAATTAAAAAGGTACAAGAAAGATGTACTCACCAGTATAAAAGGGTAGAATCCTAACCAAGCCTCCGTCAAACCCTCTGAAAGCATGCGCATGCCCCGGAGAAAATAGGCAAAGGTGTAGGAACCCCAATTAAAGTCACTGAGGCGCTCTACATGTCGGGTAGCACTAACCAGGGCAAAGGACACAGTCGATGAGTTATTTGCCAGAAAACAACCCCTGATGATCACCAGAAACAATCGCCTCAAGATGCAATTCCTAACCCTCTGGTCATCAGGCGGAGGCTCAAGTAAAGCCCCACTCTGGGTATCTACGCTCACGGGACCAGATTGGACAGTCCGACCCTTTAGCGCCGACAAAGGAACTCCTAGCAGAGATCTAACGACAGTGGGCGTAATGTCAGCCACAATAGGCATGGGCTCACCCTCAAACTCTATGTCAGTGATGAACCTCTAATCCATAGGTGTCATCATCACCTCATAGTCCAACAAATGAAGATGACTGAGTCTGGTGGAACCAGCGCTCAGACAGAGCCCTCATATAACCCCAGGGGTAACGACAGGGAAGAATAGAGAAGAAGGCCTGAAACCCCAGCCATCAATGATATCCCTGTACTCTTGGTGCAAAGTGTGTTAGAGGGAGTGCACGTTGAACCAGTTCCCTCTGGGTTGCGTAAAGCCAGGAACCTGCATTAAAAGCCAAACTGTGTCAAAAACTTGTGCCCCGAGAATGGCATAAGAAAGAAAGAGAATCCAGAGAGAAGAAAACTTCAAGTCACCTCATTGGCGTGAAGAAATTATGATGGATGATGACTCAAGTCTCCCAACAACTCCTGGATCAGCACAATAATGCCCGGAAGCTCCGCACGTGGAACCTGAGCCGGGGCAAGAGCAGCAAAAGGAACCTGCTCATCATTAATATATATCAGAGGAAAATGACTTGAGAAAAAGAAGAAAATGTCCAAAAAGGCCTCTGAGTCTAAAGAGCTTGTAAAGGCTATATCTGAGGGGGAGCAGAAAGCTTTCAGTTCTTCTGACAATTCCTTGGAGCTTGCTAAGGTGGTTCAATCTATAAAAGAGAACATCAGAAGTGAACCCAACATACCATATTTTTTGCAAGGAGATACTCCATCTCAAGGGGAGGAAGCTGAAATTGAAGAAACTCAAATCCCTGAAGAGGCAGCTGCAAGGTCTAGTATTCTTCAGTTCTTGGGCAAAGGAGTGTTTGATGATGAAGAAGAAGTAGTCAAAACCACTATTATCTATGAAAGTAATATTGATGTAGTACTATTCTACTTCCTTCCCGTCATGCCCTGGATGAAGACTCTTTTGTTGGGAGATTTAAGCTACATCACTTGGATTTTAACGTCTTTTCCAAATGTCAGAGTGTTGTCTTAGAACATCCCAAGGATTGTCAACTTCGTAAGAAAGACAATTTCAAATGGAAATCATTCCTCCCTCTCAGGTATATTCAATAAAATAAAAGTTATTTCCTTCCCACTTCAATAAAACCCATTCTCCTTCACGGTATGAAGCTTTCGTAGAGCTCAACTCTACGACTGAAGAGTGTACTTTATTTAAAACTTCCCAACCCAATCGTAGAGTCTCAAAACCCTACGATCGTTAACCAACCCCATACTGTATATTCAATCTCATTCTCACCCGAAATTAATTCTGAACATATATATTGGGAATTGCATAATCAAATTTGATGTTGAAAGTAAATATATATGCTTATGTGAAAAGTCCTTCTGAGAAATAATGTACAAGGACTTAGATGTTAGATCAAAAATGTTAGGTTGATCTGTGCTTTAATATTTATCATTCTGTAAATGAATGTATAGAAGAAAGATCAAAGCTATTAGGTTGATTAATTTTGAGATGTAATTGTTAGACCTCAACAGATTCGTAGTCTGTCGAGCCAGCCAGAACTTTGCAGAAGCCAAGGCAGAATCGTAGAGTATCGAAGAAGTTGTTTTAGAATCGTGGTCTGTGTTGAAAGCCCTTAGAATCATGGAGATAATCTGAGCGCCTGCCGAGCCAAGTCAAGAATCGCAGTCAGCTCTCGAAAACGTGGAGTCTGCAAAGCAAGCAAGTGAAGATCGTAGTCTATCACAGTTTAAGAGAAATCCTAGTGTTCTCTACGATCAAAGCTGAATCAAGCATGAGCACGACAAGACACAACAATTATGATACAAAGACAAGGATCGTGGTGTCTCTTTAGTCAGCATCAGAATCGTCTAACTGATGAAGGATAAAGTATGACAAATGGAGAATGGATTATAGACGTTGACATTTTGGTAGTCCCAATGATCCAACATTCATCCTTAATATGCATCGAAGAAGCATATTGAAGAAGCTAAGGAAAAGGACTGCATGCCTACTGAAAACACCTTTTTAGGTGTTAGGTGAGAAAGCAGTCTGCTGTGTTAGTGGGCCAGATAGCAGAACAGCAGATTTGCAGGAAGTCAACATCAGTGCTCAGAAACGTTTGAAGCATTTAATGCTGCAACGGATGCCTTCAATGAAAATATTTCAAAGGCTCCTTCATAAGCAAATCAAACACAGATTCAGGATTAAGCAAGCAAGAACTCAAAAGCTCAAGAACACTCAACATCCAAACTCTACGATCCTGAAGAAAAGCTTACACAACTACTCAGTTCTTTAGAACTTATGCTTAATAGCAACTGAGTAGCACAACCCAAGAACTTAACTCTCAATCAAGTGTATACCAAGTCTGCTGGACTTGAAGAGTTCTAAGTGAACTAAGAAGTTTCAAGACTGTTGGTCTTGAAAGAATCTAAGTGATTCAAAGAAGTGTAAAGACATCCTTAGTGGATTTCCTACTCGTGGAGTAGAGCAGTGGACTAGGAGCCTTGTGTGCTCTGAACCACTTAAAATCATTGTGTCTGATATTTTCTATAACTACTATATCTGTTATAAACTGCTACAACTGCTTATCACCTTTAAACTTGGTTTATCTACAAGGAAAGCAAACAAATCATATATTTTGTTGTGCTTAACAAACCTGATAAGTATTTTAAAAAGGAAAAAGTTTTTAAAATATCTATTCAATCCCCCTTCTAGATAACTATTATGCCTTTAGGAACTAACAATTGGTATCAGAGCCTGTTCTCTCAACTAGCCTACAAAGCTTGAGTAGATCTGATGGCACATCTGATAAGCGAGTCCAAGACCGGTGGAGGCAGCAAGCCACCAATGTGCAACAAAGACAAATTTGCCAACTGAAAAGTTTGTATGCAAGCCTATATGGATTCAATAGATGAAGATCTGTTTGAAACCGTTCTGAATGGACCCAACGTACCAATAAAGCTTGCACCAACTCCAGAAGATCCAAACAAAATGCAGATCAAGATCAAATCAGAATGGACTGACAACGATAAGAAGAATGTTCAACTAGACAAAAAGGCCAAGAACATTCTGTTCCAGTCTTTAGAAGATGATCTGTTCGAAAACGTGGTCAACAACAAGTCTGCCAAAGAAGTCTGGGAAGCACTACTCATCATGCACGAAGGTGTTGGGTTTGTATGTAACGCAATCATGCAATCAAATCACATAAATAGGGCGGAAGCGTAAAAACTAGGTTTTCAAAATTTATACAAACCCATAACCATGATCATGCTTTGTGCTTGTTATCAATAACAGAAAAGAGAGAACATGGAATTATACCTTTGAAGATCTAAGCTTCCTTAGGTACAAGTTCTACTCCTTTGATTCCTTTTATTCCTCTGATAGTGGCTCCTTCCCTTGAATAATGTCAGCCACCCAAATGTTTGGCCTCTAACGGTGATCCACCAAGGAAGATGAAGAACTCAAGAAGATGGGTTATTGGCTTAACCCTTGTTTCTATCTCTATAGAATATGTGTACTCCCAACTCTTGGAAAATTTCACACTGTATACCTTATTTCTGATATAAGACTCTCTTATATAGATATTAGGTTAACCCTCCTAATCCAATTAGAATAGGGTTTTATTTAATTAATTAATTAATTACTTTTAATTAATTTATATCCTAATCTTTATTAGGATTGAGAGAGAGTACTGATATTATATTAATTCCTAAACTCCTTTAGAATTAAAATAATAATAATAATAATAATATTAATAAGACTCCTCTTATTAATTTATATTTAATATTTCTAAAATATTAAATAATAAACATTAAGCTATTTAATTTATTCTATCATCATAGATTAAATTAATTATACTTAATGCATTATTACTATCATGCCATTTTCTTCTTAAATAATTCTTCTTCCTTTTTATGGTGTGACCCTTTAGGTTCTCCATATTAATCCGGTTGTGAATAAATCAATTAGAACAATTCTAATCTTATTTAAATAAACAAATTAAATTAATAATCTATTTAAGTAAATAAATTTTATTCTACAATAGGGATAAGCCTCCCTAGCGATCAACGACTTTCCAGATAATATAGATTTCAACATTAATCATAAAAGAACCTGTGAGTTAATAGTTACCGTACAATTCAATCCTTCCACCATACAATGTCCCAATTAAATATAAGACATGGATTTACTGTCAAGTCTTAATTTATTTAATCATATGTATTTCGATTAGAAAATGCACAACTCCAAATAATGCAAATTAGAAACCTCTTTCTAATTTCATTCTACCTTGGCCAAGGATTCCTGGGTTGTCATTTAACGAATCACATAGGACATATCTCCTCTTTTACTAGAGGTGGTAGATTCTTTATTGATCATTCATTATCTCCATATGTAACTCATTACACCCAAGCATACCCTATATATGCCTTAAAAGGCCTTAAGGAATTAGTCAAAGTATAATTTGTTATATACAAGATACTATGATGATCTCAAGTCCAAGGATCACATGTACTACTATCACATTAGGAATTCCTATTGACAGGCGAGTAAAACTCCATTAGGTATTCCATAGCGAGTCACGTTCAGTGAACTTATTCTCCAATAAGCACCTACATACTTGCTTTAGTGTCTCCACACAAATGACCATGAGATCAGTCATCCTCATCCAATGAGCAAGCAACATATGTACCAATCTATCCGGATTTACTAATCCCCTTTTTAGTAATCCCACGATTGGGAACTATTTTAGTTTTAAAGCTTTCTAAGAATTTAGATCTCATTAGCATGATCAACATCATGATTCTAAAAGCATTGCTTAAAACTATGGGTTATTTACATATTATAAAAACAGCACCATGTAGATAATTAAATGTCTTTAATAAATAAATATTTTATTAATAAATAAATAAGATTGTTTACAAAGTATGTGCTTTATCATCATACATGATTGGCTTGTATGCACACTACTATCAATCTCCCACTTGCACTAAAGCCAATCGCCATGGTATCTCATACCCATCTTCTCTAAGTGACGATCAAACTGCTGTTGTGTTAAAGATTTAGTAAATGGATCTGCAATGTTGTCTTGAGAGTCTACACGCTCCAAGGTGACGTCTCCTCTTTCAATGATCTCCCTGATCAAGTGAAATCGCCGCAACACGTGTTTAGATTTCTGATGAGACCTGGGTTCCTTAGCCTGTGCAACCGCTCCGGTGTTGTCACAGTATACGGGAACTGCTTCTCCAATGCTAGGAACCACACCAAGTTCAGTTATGAACTTCTTCATCCAAACAGCTTGCTTTGCAGCTTCACTTGCAGCTATATACTCTGCCTCTGTCACTGAATCAGCAACCGTTTGCTGCTTGGAACTCTTCCAACTCACTGCACCTCCGTTCAAGGTAAACACATACCCTGAAATAGATTTACTGTCATCTTGGTCTGTTTGAAAACTTGAGTCCGTGAATCCCTCGAGTTTTAATTCAGACCCACCGTAGACAAGAAAAATATCTTTAGACCTTCTCAAGTACTTTAGGATATTTTTCACTACCTTCCAGTGCTCTTCTCCTGGATTCGACTGGTATCTGCTTGTTACACTAAGTGCGTGAGCAACATCCGGTCTAGTACATATCATACCGTACATGATAGATCCTATTGCAGAAGCATAAGGGATCTTACTCATACGGTCTCTCTCCTCAGGTGTCTTTGGGGCCTGTTTCTTAGAGAGATTTATTCCATGGCTCATCGGCATGAGACCTCTTTTGGAATCTTCCATGCTAAACCTCTTTAGCATCGTATCAATGTACGTTCCTTAGGATAAGCCGAGCATCCTTTTAGATCTATCTCTATAGATCTTTATCCCCAAAATATAGGATGCTTCACCCAAGTCCTTCATGGAGAAGTTTTTAGATAACCAGATTTTAATGGATTGTAACATAGGAATGTCATTCCCTATCAGTAATATATCATCAACATATAATACAAGGAATGATACTGCGCTCCCACTAACCTTCTTGTATACACATGGTTCATCCTCGTTTTTGATAAAATCAAACTCTTTGATTGTCTCATCAAAACGAATGTTCCATCTACGAGAAGCTTGCTTCAACCCATAAATGGATCGTTGTAGCTTACAGACTTGATTTGTTCCAACTTTTGAAATAAATCCCTCTGGCTGTGTCATATACACATCCTCTTCAAGTTTCCCATTGAGGAAGGCCGTTTTCACGTCCATCTGCCAGATCTCATAGTCGTTGTAAGCTGCAATCGCAAGCAAAATCCGAATGGACTTGAGCATGGCTACTGGTGAGAAGGTTTCATCATAGTCAACTCCTTGTCTTTGTTTGAAACCTTTTGCAACCAATCGGGCCTTATAGGTCTCTACCTTTCAGTCTGCTCCAGTCTTTTTCTTAAAAACCCATTTACACCCAATAGGTTTAATACCTTCAGGTGGTGAAACCAAAGACCATACTTTGTTTTCATACATGGAGTCCATTTCAGATTTCATGGCTTCAAGCCATTTCCCTGAGTCTTTATTACTCATAGCCTGTTCGTAATTCAATGGATCATCATCATTCATGATGTGTACCTCATCGTCATCCTCTATAACGAATCCATACCTCTCAGGTATCTTCGGTACTCTTCCAGATTTACGAACATGGTGTGGTACAGTAGGTTCTTCTACTTGGTTAGGTACCTAACTTTGGTCCGTGGTAACTTGTGGTTCTTGAACTTCTTCAAGATATATCTTACTCCCACTGACCCCTTCATGGATAAACTCTTTCTCCAAGAAGGTAGCATGTTTCGCAACAAACACCTTTTGATCAGTTGGATGATAGAAATAATACCCTACGGTTTCTTTAGGGTATCCCACAAATCTACACTTATCGGATTTAGTCTGTAGCTTATCATTTTCAAACTTTTTGACATAAGCTGGACAACCCCAAGTCTTAAAATGCTTAAGATTTGGTTTCCTCCCTTTCCACATCTCATATGGAGTCTTTGGGGCGGATTTGGTAGGTACCTTGTTAAGTAGGTATGCAGCCGTTTCTAGGGCATATCCCCAGAAGGAAATTGGAAGGTCGGTAAAACTCATCATGGATCGAACCATGTCCAACAGTGTTCGATTTCTCCTTTCAGATACTCCATTTAACTGTGGTGTACCTGGAGGAGTCCATTGTGAGATTATACCATTTTCTCTGAGACAATTGAGAAACTCACTGCTTAAGTATTCTCCACCTCGATCTGATCGAAGTATCTTAATACTCTTGCCCGTTTGTTTCTCTACTTCACTTCTGAACTCTTTGAACTTTTCAAATGATTCTGATTTGTATTTCATTAAATACACATATCCAAATCTTGAGTGATCATCAGTGAAAGTAATAAAATAAGAATACCCACCCCGTGCACTTGTTGTCATAGGTCCACAAACGTCTGTGTGAATCAATGCCAACAACTCTGTAACTCTCTCCCCTTTTCCACTAAAAGGAGATTTAGTCATTTTACCCATGAGACAAGATTCACAAGTTGGATATGATTCATAATCAGATAGCTCGAGGAGCCCATCTTTATGCAACTTGGATAATCTTGTTTCATTGATATGACCGAGTCTACAGTGCCACATATAGGTATAATTAATATCATCTCTTTTCCTTTTCTTAATTTGTTCAATTTGAAATATATTTTCTTGCAAGTCAAGTGTATAAAGTCCATTTCGCAAATTTCCAATACCATATAAAACATCGTCTTTATAAATAGAACAACCATTGTTCTTTATAATAACGTTAAAACCTTCCATATCCAATACAGAAATTGAAATAATGTTTTTAATAATATTCGGAACATAATAACAATTATTAAGATAAATGGATTTGCCCGAAGGCATTGCTAAATAATAAGTTCCTACAGCTAATGCATCAACTTTTGCTCCATTTCCCACTCGTAGGATCACCTCATCTTTGTTCAGCTTTCTACTTCTGACCAGTCCCTGCACAGTATTACATATGTGAGAACCACAGCCGGTATCCAATACCCAAGTAGAATTATGACTTTCAGAAAAATTAATTTCAATCATAAACAAACCTTGATTGGAAGTCGAAGCTTCTCCAAGCTTCTTCTCTGCTAGAAACTTCTTGCAGTTCCTCTTCCAATGTCCCGGCTCATTGCAATGAAAGCACATTCCTTTAGCTGGTTCAGGTTTCTTTTGCTCCTTTTCTTTCCCTTTTCCCTTAGCCTGCTTAGATTTTTTCTTTTCAGAAGACACCTTGGGCCTCTTCCTTTTATTGGAAGAATCCACCATCAAGACATGGTTCTTCTTGGATGAGAAGTGACCTTCTGCAGTTTTCAGCATGTTAAGCAGCTCAGGTAAGCTGACATCTAGCTTATTCATGTGAAAATTAACCACAAACTGCGAGAAGGTCTCAGGGAGTGACTGCAAGACCAAGTCTTGACTCAACTCCCCATCCATGACGAACCCAAGCTGTCCAAGGCGTTCAATCAAATTGATTACCTTCAGAACATGAGTCTCGACGGTAGTGCCCTAGGTCATCCGAGATCGGAAGAGCTCCTTAGATATCTCATATCTAGCAGTCCTACTCTGTTCACCATACAACTCCTTGAGGTGAAGCAGCATAGCAGGAGCATCCATTTTTTCGTGCTGACGCTGAAGCTCGTTATTCATGGATGCGAGCATGATGCATTGAGCCACAGATGCATCATCTTGCCACTTATTGAAAGTGGCAATCTCTTCCTCAGAGGCTGTTTCTGAAACAGATTCAGGGATAGTGGAATTTAGGACATAAGAAATCTTTTCAGCAGTGAGAACAATTCTCAGATTTCTTAGCCAGTCCTCATAATTAGGGCCGGTAAGCTTATTTGCATCAAGTATGCTTCGTAGTGAGATTAGTGATTTTGACATTTTTAAAATTCTGCATGTGAAAAGACAACATTTTAGCAAACATTCATTTTATTAACTTTGCATACCAAAATAAATTTAGGTCTTTATTTTAAATTGGTATCTCCCACTATTTTCATCAAACTATATTACCCTCACTCATATAGTTCGGCAACATCTAATGAAAGATTTGCTAGTGAGATTAAGGATCCCATTTCAAATGTATATAACCTTGTGGATAGCACAACAAGCGATATACAAATAAATAGGTAGACAACTCTTGTCAATTACATCACCATGTAAATCCTTTTATTTTGCCTCTTAAATCATAATGGTCACGTGTGTGCACATCCAAACTAAAATGATTTAAGTTAAGTCCAGCCTAGCACTTCCATAAATTCAAAAAAGAAAAATTTTCGTCCTTGTGGATAGCACAACAAGACTAGATCGTTTAATTTTCTTGATAAGCATCAAATGTGATTAATTAACATCTTAAATATTCAATACTCGCCTTGTGGATAGCACAACAAACTCATATTAAATATTTAATACTCTATTAACTAATCATGCTAGAAGGCGACGTTCGATATTCCAAATATCATTTGAACGCTTCAGACCTAATATTATTTCTTTGAGGGGTTTGTTATTATTTGTCTCATCTTTTTAAGCGCGCATGCACATATATATATAAAATACGCGTCATTTTATTAAACATGCGAAGCATGTTTGTATAAAATATAATATATATAATATTTAGCATGCAATATAGAATACTAAATTCTACCCGGATTGATTATGGACTTTTATTCTAGTTTGGTTCACTAGAGCCACCAAGTGAACCAAAAGGTCAAACCTAGGAGTGCAAGAATTTAAATTTTAAATGTAACTATTACATTTAAACCCGGGCTCCATACAAACGGGTCTTCACGCGCTCCTCGCTCCTTAGTCTCCAATTTCTTCAAAATAATTCTAACTATCTCTATTACATTAACTATTTAAAATTAAATAGAAACCTTGATCAGCAGTCAAGGGGAAGTACATAGAAAGGAGATAGAATTTACATCGAGAATAAAATAAGAGAAGACGAGGTACGCAGACCCCATTTTATAAAACCCATACATTCAAGCATTCATCCAAAATAAAATCCAATCACATTGGTCATAGTCCATAATCAACCCCATTTATTATCATACACATCAACATATGCATCAATAAATATCCATTCATCTCATGAATAACAATGCTATTCCATATATGGATCGATGTTATTTAATGGACAAAAGTTTTACTAAATTTTATTTTTGAAACAAAATAAACTCTTTTATTTTAATCAAAAATAAATCCAAATTAAACTCATTTAATTTTAGCATTCTGAAATCATATTTCAGATAAAATAAACTTCTTTATTTTAAAACTTTATCAATTAAATAAACAGTTTACTTAATTAATTAAAATCAATTTTCAGGGTCTGTCCAGGTACCGGCGCAGCTGCGCCAGTAATGAACAGGGTAGCTGCGCAGCTGCGCAGGTAGACGGAAGCAGCAGTTTTTGCATACCGGCGCAGCTGCGCCAGTAATGAACTGGGCAGCTGCGCAGCTGTGCCGTTCGCCGCAGAAACTTGCAGAAAACGATTTTTGTCCAGAAAAACGATCCAATTCTCACATCAATTCATACATGGAATTATAAAATTGATAATTAGCACAAAGTTAGGCTCTGATACCACTGATGGGTTTGTATGTAACGCAATCATGCAATCAAATCACATAAATAGGGCGGAAGCGTAAAAACTAGGTTTTCAAAATTTATACAAACCCATAACCATGATCATGCTTTGTGCTTGTTATCAATAACAGAAAAGAGAGAACATGGAATTATACCTTTGAAGATCTAAGCTTCCTCAGGTACAAGTTCTACTCCTTTGATTCCTTTGATTCCTCTGATAGTGGCTCCTTCCCTTGAATAATGTCAGCCACCCAAATGTTTGGCCTCTAACGGTGATCCACCAAGGAAGATGAAGAACTCAAGAAGATAGGTTATTGGCTTAACCCTTGTTTCTATCTCTATAGAATATGTGTACTCCCAACTCTTGGAAAATTTCACACTGTATACCTTATTTCTGATATAAGACTCTCTTATATAGATATTAGGTTAACCCTCCTAATCCAATTAGAATAGGGTTTTATTTATTTAATTAATTAATTACTTTTAATTAATTTATATCCTAATCTTTATTAGGATTGAGAGAGAGTACTGATATTATATTAATTCCTAAACTCCTTTAGAATTAAAATAATAATAATAATAATAATATTAATAAGACTCCTCTTATTAATTTATATTTAATATTTCTAAAATATTAAATAATAAACATTAAGCTATTTAATTTATTCTATCATCATAGATTAAATTAATTATACTTAATGCATTATTACTATCATGCCATTTTCTTCTTAAATAATTCTTCTTCCTTTTTATGGTGTGACCCTTTAGGTTCTCCATATTAATCCGGTTGTGAATAAATCAATTAGAACAATTCTAATCTTATTTAAATAAACAAATTAAATTAATAATCTATTTAAGTAAATAACATTTATTCTACAATAGGGATAAGCCTCCCTAGCGATCAACGACTTTCCAGATAATATAGATTTCAACATTAATCATAAAAGAACCTGTGAGTTAATAGTTACCGTACAATTCAATCCTTCCACCATACAATGTCCCAATTAAATATAAGACATGGATTTACTGTCAAGTCTTAATTTATTTAATCATATGTATTTCGATTAGAAAATGCACAACTCCAAATAATGCAAATTAGAAACCTCTTTCTAATTTCATTCTACCTTGGCCAAGGATTCCTGGGTTGTCATTTAACGAATCACATAGGACATATCTCCTCTTTTACTAGAGGTGGTAGATTCTTTATTGATCATTCATTATCTCCATATGTAACTCATTACACCCAAGCATACCCTATATATGCCTTAAAAGGCCTTAAGGAATTAGTCAAAGTATAATTTGTTACATACAAGATACTATGATGATCTCAAGTCCAAGGATCACATGTACTACTATCACATTAGGAATTCCTATTGACAGGCGAGTAAAACTCCATTAGGTATTCCATAGCGAGTCACGTTCAGTGAACTTATTCTCCAATAAGCACCTACATACTTGCTTTAGTGTCTCCACACAAATGACCATGAGATCAGTCATCCTCATCCAATGAGCAAGCAACATAGTACCAATCTATCCGGATTTACTAATCCCCTTTTTAGTAATCCCACGATTGGGAACTATTTTAGTTTTAAAGCTTTCTAAGAATTTAGATCTCATTAGCATGATCAACATCATGATTCTAAAAGCATTGCTTAAAACTATGGGTTATTTACATATTATAAAAACAGTACCATGTAGATAATTAAATGCCTTTAATAAATAAATATTTTATTAATAAATAAATAAGATTGTTTACAAAGTATGTGCTTTATCATCATACATGATTGGATTGTATGCACACTACTATCAGAAGGAACAGAAGAAATCAGAGAAAACAAGAAATCTCTTCTGACTCAACAGTACGAGATGTTTACCTATGTTCTAGGAGAAAATGTCACTTCCACCTATAAAAGATTCACCATGCTGCTCAACTCTCTTCGAGCTTTTGGAAAGATCTATCCAAACAAAGATCTTATCATCAAGTTCATGAGGTCCTTACCAAGAAAGTGGGATGCCAAAAACACTACAATCAAAGAATCGAAGAACCTTCATGAGGTGATAGTTCAACAACTTTATGGCAACCTTTTTACCTATGAACTAGAGCTGACCCAACATGCAGAGGCTCTATCTGAAGGAAAAAAGAAGGATAAAGAAGTTGCTCTCAAGGAAACAAAAGCAACCTCCAAAGCTCCTACTGAAAATGAATCTAACTCTGAGGAAGATGATGATGAGGATATTATAATGCTGGTCAGAAGACTCAAGAGGTTCATGTGCAAAGGTAGAAGTAGTAGACCTAAGAGATTCAACAACAACAGCAGCCGGGAACAGATAAATGACTTATGCTAGAACTGCAAGAAGCTTTGCCACTTCATTGCAAACTGTAACAAACCTATCTGAGAAGAGCTGAAAAGAAAGACTAATCCAAAGAAGGAGTTCAGATGCTACAAAAAGCTTCAGAAGAAAGACAAAGGTCTAGTAGCCGGAGGTTCGTGGAGTGACTCAAATATCGACACCAGTCCTGAGTCTGGAAATGATGAAGAACCTCAAGTAGCCAATCTGTGTCTGATGGCCAAAGATGTAAAAGACAAGAAAAGCAATGACCATCATGAAGTAAGCATCGATGAGGTATTCGACTTTAACTCTCCTGATGTAGACATTGATGATTTAAGAACTGCCCTTCATAACAAAACATCTGATCTGCATCAATACATAAAGTGGTTCAGAATTCTGTCTAAAAATTATTCTGGTCTTGAAAAAGAGAAAGAGAAAGTTCAAAAAGAACTGGAAACAGCTCTACTAAGTATTGCCTCTTTCTCTCTAAACTTGAAGCTGAGAATAAACTTTTAAGACAGACCAATGAACTGAGCACACAAAGAGAGTTAAATCTAACCTCTAAGATTGAGGAGATAGAAAAAGACAATCTCAATGTGGAATAGGTCTTCCTCATCCATGGACTCCCTGATCTCCAGTTAGAGAAATGCATCTGACAGAACAGGTTAAGGCTTTGGGGAATTTACCTCAGAGCCTTGTGTGGAAAAGCTCAAGGAGATTAACATCAGTAGTGTTTCTAATTTCAATAGAAGCATTATATTTGTGAAATCCACATAAAAAGAAGAACCGATGCACCCTTGCTCTACTGATCCAAGTTATGTCCCTAGACACAATGGATCCCATACTGGCATGGGATTCAGAAAAGAGAAGAGTAACTCAGTCACTACTCTCCAACGAAGGATCGTGGAGTCAAGTAAAATCAACTCCACGACTCAACCAGGAAGGAATGGTAGAGTTGAGGTTCACTCATTACAAACCCCGAATCACAAGGCTGTATGAAAAAAGAAGAATCAATATAAGGGTAAGGCCACTAAGTATCCACACAAGTCCAAATGGAGAAAGAATCCACATACACACACACAAGTATGCATAATTCTAGATGCTTTGTATGTGGTAGATATAGTCATAAGGCTGCAGTATGCTATTATAATTCTCTGCATAATAGACCCAAGGTCAAGCAAATCTGGGTTCTCAAGGGTACTAACAAAGTAGGACCCATGCAAGTCTGGGTACCAAAATGAAAGCTTAACCTTAATGCAGGAATTGAGCTCCATGACCACAACATGGTATCTGGACAGTGGATGCTCAAGGCACATAACCGGGAACAAGGCCCTCCTGTCTAACTTCATATAGAAGAAGGGTCCTACATTCATCTTTGGAGATAATAGCTCTGGTAAGACAAAAGGATATGGCTCAGCTGGGAATGGTGCAGTGTCCTTCAACAAAGTAGCTTATGCGGAAGATCTAAAGCGTAATCTTCTGAACATCAACCAACTTTGCGACAAGGGTCATCATGTCACTTTCCACAACAATCAGTGTTAAGTCATAGATCTGAAGACCTCTTCAATAAAGATGACTGGTGAAAGAGAAGGCAACGTGTACACTGTTAATCTTACATAAATGAGTTCTGATGATACAATCTGCTTTCTTGTTAAAGCCTATGAAGAAATGAGCTGGCTAGGGCATAGAAGGTTGTCTCATCTCAACTTCAAGAGTATGTCAAAACTAGCCTCCAAAGATCTAGTAGCAGGCCTATCCAAGTTCAGCTTCGTCAAAGAAAGGTCATGCAACGCCTGTCAGCTTGGAAAGGAAACAAGGAGCTCATTCAAAGGCAAAGCAGTCAACTCAATTGATAAGCCCCTACAGTTACTTATATGGATCTCTTCGGTCCAATTTCGACTGTAAGCCTTGTAGGGAAGAGATACTTACTGGTCGTAGTGGATGACTACACCAGATTCACATGGGTGTTCCTTTTAAACTCTAAAGATGAAACAAGCCCCTAACTAATCAAGATGTTCAAGCTGGTGATGACCAAAAAAGGAGAAAAGATCAAGGCCATAAGAAGTGATCATGGAAGAGAGTTCGACTTTTCTAAGATGGATCAGTTCTGTGCAGACAACGGCATCAGCCATAACTTCTCAGCTCCACGAACTCCACAGCAAAATGGAGTAGCTGAAAGAAAGAACAAAACGTTGATCGAAGCAGGAAGGACTCTACTAGCAGCAGCTCATCTACCTGAATACTTCTGGGCAAAAGCCATCAACACTGCATGTTGCACTCAGAACAGGTCTCTTGTTCATTCTACACTAAAGAAAACTCCCTACGAGCTATGGAGAGGAAGAAAGCCTAACGTTAGTTATTTCCATGTGTTTGGCTGTGCATGCTACATTCTCAACAATGGAAAATAATATCTGACTAAGTTCCAACCCAAGTCAAACGAAGGAATCGTTCTTGGATATGCCACAGACAGCAAAGCCTATAGAGTGTTCAACAAGAAGTCGCTCAGTGTTGAAGTCTCGATTCACATCATCTTTGATGAAACAGACTCAGACAAGTCTGTACCACAAGGCACTGCAATCCACAATCTAGACACCACGATTGCAGCCCCAGAAGGTGGAATTGTTGAGCCTCAAGAAGAAATCGTGGAGAGAGCTGCACCAGACGACGATCCTCTACAACAAGAAACAGAAGTTGATCTTGAAGAGTTTAGACAAGAAGGCACCAGAACAGATGTTCCAACAGGAATAGATGGGCAAGAGATCACACTCAAGACCTGATCATTGGAGATCCAACTACAAGGATCAGGACAAGGTCTGCAACTCAGAATGAGTGTTTGTATCTGAGCTTTCTATTCCAAATGGAACCCAAGAAGATAGAAGATGAAGTGGAAGACTCGAGTTGGATAGAAGCCATGCAAGAGGAGCTAAATCAGTTTGAAAGAAGCAAAGTCTAGAGATTAGTTCCTAGACCAAGGAATCACCTAGTCATTGGCACTAAATGGGTCTTCAGAAATAAAGTGGATGAAGATGGGGTGATCACAAGGAACAAGGCAAGACTAGTGGCCAAAGGTTATTCTCAAGAAGAAGGAATTGACTACGATGAGACCTTTGCACCAGTTACCAGGCTAGAGGCTATCAAGATATTCCTTGCTTTTACTGCTTACATGAAGTTCAAAGTCTTCCAAATGGATGTCAAGAGTGCATTTTTGAATGGTGAACTTCAAGAAGAAGTATATGTAGAGCAACCTCCAGGTTTCATCAATCCAGCTCTCTGAAATTATGTCTATATATTAGACAAAGCCTTATATGGACTTAAACAAGCACCTAGAGCATGGTATGAAATACTAACTAACTTTCTTATTGAAAAAGGATTCACTAGAGGCAGAGTAGACACCACACTATTTCTTAGGAAGCACAAAGATAAAGTTTTACTAGTTCAAATATATGTAGATGATATTATCTTTGGTTCTACTGATGAAAATATGTGCAAGAGATTTGCCAAGCTTATGCAGAGCAAGTTCGAAATGAGCATGATGGGTGAGCTAAATTTTTTCCTTGGACTACAAGTAAAGCAGACTGATGAAGGTATCTTCATTAACCAAGCCAAGTACATTAAAGACTTACTTAAGAAGTATGGCATGGAATCAGCCTCTCCCATGAAAACACCAATTGCTCCAGCAACTAAGCTTGACAAAGATGAGAAAGGTAAATATATTAACATTACTCAATACAGAGGTATGATAGGCTCCCTTCTCTACTTAACTGCAAGTAGACCAGATATAATGTTTGCAACATGTATATGTGCTAGATTTTAAGCTAATCCTAAGGAATCACACTTAACTGTTGTAAAAAGAATTTTCAGATATATCCAAGGCACACCTTACTTGGGACTTTGGTATCCCAAGTAGTCCTCCTTTGAACTGACAGGATATTCAAATGCTGATTTTCCAGGCTATGAAATAGATAGAAAAAGTACCAGTGACACTTGTCAACTGCTAGAAAATAGACTGGTGTATTGGTTTAGCAAGAAGCAAACTCTGTATCAACTTCAACAGCAAAAGAAGAATATATTGCTGCAGGTAGCTGCTGTGCTCAAATCCTATGGATGAAAAACCAGCTAGCAAACTATGGGTTTGATTTCAAATCTATACCTGTTCACTGTGATAACATAAGTACCATAGCAATAACACATAATCCTGTCATGCATTCTAGGACTAAGTATATAGAGATAAGATATCATTTTATTAGGGATTATGTTCAAAATGGAACTATAGCTTTGCAATACATCCGTACTGAAAATCAACTTGCTTATGTTTTTACAAAGCCCTTAGATGAATCCAGATCTAATAAATTAATAAGTGAGTTAGGTATGTTAAATCTACAACCATGAATTCTATGCTCTAGTTAGTGCTAACCATGCAAATAGAAAGGCTATGTCAAAATCGTAGAGATGACTAAGAGAAACCACAATTGTGGAGTGGTCTCGACATGACAGAGAAGCTCACTGTGATAACAGCATTACCAAGTCTAAGCAACCCTTCTGATAAGCGCCTCAGGGACAAACCTGACCCTTAGTGTTAGACTAAGAGGTTGGCCCTTCCTGAGCAACCTTAACCCAGAAGGGATCCTAATTCAAAATGCATCACAAGAAATCGTAGAGACAACGATATTGGAGCAGGTTCAGCATTAAACACAACAATAGTGGAGTGGTCCTCGGTAATCGTAATCCTCTCAAAAGATACACTAGTTCAGGGGCAGCTAAGGGCGAAAAAGTATTTTTTATATGACTTAAAATCATGGAGTCCTGCAGAGCTCGACACGTGCCCCACTCTGCAGATTATATGGAGGGAAGTTATAAATACATTTTAAACTGTCTTTTGTCAGTTCACCTTTGAATTTTAAAAGTTTCTCTCTCTCTCTCTCTCTCTCTCTCTCTCTCAAAAGAAACCCTAAACTTCAGAAAGCTAAGCTAAATTTGTTCGTCACAGGATAATCAACAAAATCAATGGTTGCTTCCAATGTTATTTCTGGTTACCAGCTGTGCTTCGACGAATTCAAGGCAGCTGACCCTCAGTTCCATAAAATTATGTCTCTTCTGAAAAGAGTTGGTCTCGGAGAAGCTCTGAGCACCAGCACGAGGATTTACCCGAAGCAGGTGAAGGAGTTCTACTGCAATGGGGTCTTCAAAAACGACATCATCACCACAACTGTCAAGGACGTGCAGATTTGACTCAATGCTGAAAGCGTAAACCTAGCCCTAGGGTTTAAATCAAAAGGTCTTCCGTTTATTGACGTTATCGACTTTTATGAAGGCCTACAGAAGATGCACCACAAGAAGTTCAAAGGCATCAAAGGCTACAAGAAGAAAGAGTTTCCCCAGAAGTATGAATTTTTGGCTGATATTATTGGGAAATGTGTATGCTGTATGGGCTCTGGCCACGACTCTATAAATGAGAAACAACTGAAACTCATGACAACTATCTACTTCAATATTCAACTCAACTATGGGGCTTTGCTCATAGAATGGATTGGGAAGTGGATGCTCAGCCCAAAGAAGACAAAGAGCTCTGCCAAAATGCTCTATGGGAGATTCATCAGCATAATCCTGCAATCTGCCTTGGGTGATAAAATTGGAGATAAGGAAGGTGCACCCATCAACCCCAACAGAAAGGTGACCCAACAGCTATTTCAAAACTGGAAGAGAAACCCTGCAGAAAATGTAAAGATGATATCTGAGTCCAGTGGAAGGATTGGTGAAGTGAAGAAATCAGTTAGGCAGGGTAATATGTCAGTTGTGAAGGAAATAGAGGAAGAAGAAGAAATCAACTAAGAAGAACCCTTGGCTCTGGTCAGAAAAAGCAAAGGGAAGAGAAAATTAAATTAAGGTGTTCAGGTAACTAAAGAGCCTCAAGGCTCAACCATTGATGCACCCCAAGGGGGTTCTAGTTTTGGTACTGGGATTCGAGGTCTTGTAACTCAAATGGAACTCACTCTTGAGGCAACCAAATCACCATAAGAGGTTCTGAAGGAGAAGAAGAAGAAGAAGAGGGATAAAAGTGAGGATAAGGCTAAAGGAAGCACTGAGCCTCAAAAAGAAAAAACGCAGCAATTGAACCAAGAAACCTTCACTCACTGAGGTCGTGGAGTCCACACCAGTCGTGGAGTCCAGACTCACCATAATTCCATAAGGAGGTGCTGCAACATCCTCTTAGCCTGAACAAACTGTTAGAGCTAAAGCTAAAGAAAGAACTGAGGCTGCGACTAAACCTAAGAGAACAAAGAAGAAGTTGGTCAAGAAATATGTCCTTGCAAATGAGGAAGTTTTGAAGGAAGATGATAGAAGGATTGCTGCTGAGAAGGCTGAAAATAGCGCTGAGCCTCAAGCATCTGGTCCAACCTTGGAAGAGACCAGAATCATTACTGATGTCGTAGCCTACCTCCAACGTGAAGAAAACCCTACTGCACCTGATCAGGCTATGATCAAAGCTGAGGAGGATCTGCTCGAAATTATTACTTATGCTGAGGAGGAGGTGCAAAAAGAAATTGAGATGATCCCTGCTCATGTTGAGGGGGAGCCTCTAGAAGCACCTGAACAAGGAAATGCTCCAGCTGAGGGGGAGTTCCTAGAAATTCCTGAAATAGATAATGCTACATCTGAGAGGGAGCTACCAGAAGATGATCATGAAGCTCCCTTAACCCCTGAAGAAATCATAGTCTCTGAGGCTGTGGAAATGGAAGAGGAGAATGCTGAAGAACAAAGAGGAGATGAGGTGATGATGGATGTGGTGGAAATAATAAATGAAGATGATGAAGACAGTGATGAGGAAGAGGATGATGAAGTTGAGATTCTTGTAGTGAGCAAAGATGGAGAAAGAATAGATAACTACAATCAGATGTTTTACTACTTGCCTATGATGCCCTATCATAGGGCTTTGATTCTCAACACCTGGGATCACATGTTCTAGACTTTCAAAGCTTATCCAGTAATTTCAGTGCTAGCCTATGGATTCCCACGCAACCTCAACTTTTCTTGGAAGCTGATCAGCAATGATTCATCTTCAGAGACTGAGCATGAGGTACATTTTACTCCCATCTCTTTCATTGTCAACCACTGCCCTCCATCACACTTTCACCATTTTTATGAACTGCCAAGATGGTTGGAAGTGATTCTTCACCCACTAAACCAATTTCCAGTTACAGAGTCCTAAAACTCTATAACTGATGAACCAAATAACCAACTTCTCCCTTTTAGAGCCAACTGTTAGTGACTCAATGGTTGTCAAACAACAATTCATAATCATCGACCAACCACACGACACCACGACCAGTGAGCCACCAAGCCAAATCGTCGATCACAGATTTATGCTCATCGAGTCACCCCAACCTGAGCCAACACCTCTCCCATACACCAAACACAAGCCCCTATTACACAGTCAGATATCCTCTCATCCTCCAATAATGAATACTTCGACATGACTATTGCGCTCACAAGCATGTCAAGGACAAGGGAGTACACTACGACCTCTCCTCTTGATGTACAGAGAATTTTTGATCGTCTATCTCTACTGCCAACCAAAGAGGAGCTTGCTGATTTAACAAACCATATGGCCCTAGAGACAGAGGAGAATCTTGAAGCAAACTCTCTGGCACTGCATAAACGATTCAGCCATATAATCGACTCTGTCAGGACTCTGCCAGGAAATTTGGCAACTGAGCTCTCAAAGAAACTAAGGGAGATCATTCAAGAAATGAGTGACAGTCTTAGTCAAAGGGATGCTATTAATTTTCAAGTTGCCAACAAGCATAAGGAAGCAGTGGAGATTCTTCAGAAAAATCAAGAATCTCAAAATTCTCTCATGACTAATCAGATCCATGAACTGCGTCTCACACTACAAGAATTCCAAAACTACTCCATAACTCAAGTTCAACAGACTGCAGATGCCTTGGAGCGGTTACAATAACAGAGACGAAATACTGAGGCCATAATTGAGGAAAATCGTAGTGACATTGCCCAAAATCGCTCTCAAATGCATGAGCTGGTGCAAGGAGTGAACCGCCTCTCAGAAGACATTCGAACCCTGGATGCTGACATAAAGGGTGAGAATAAATAGGAAAGGGAGAAAGGCAGAGGCAGAGGAATAAGGAAAACAAATTGGTCAATCTTCGAGGAGTAACCCCAGAAGAAGTCAGCCTCTTTCGAGACATGCTAGCTATCAGTCTCCATGATTTGAACAACAACAGCAGCAGCAACCACGAATTGAGTAGCAGCAGCAATAAATCATTATGGCAGAACCTTTTATAAGGACTCAAGGTCAAGGTCCATCTCTCAGCTCACAAGGAGTATCCAATACTGGCCTCAACATGCACTTTGGAGATCCTATCTCTATGAACAGACATGATCATAGTGAAAGACTAAATCAAAGTGAGCTAGACGATATTGCATGGAGAGATGAATTCAGCAGAAGAAGAAGAGCTGAAGAGCATGCCAACCCTCCAAAGAGCTGAAGAGCATGCCAACCCTCCGAAGAGCAAGAGGCAAAGAAAATAGAGATAAGTTGAAATTTGTTTCTTATTGATGTATCTGTGCTAAAATGTAATATATGTTTCTCAAACATCAATAAATTCATGCTTATTGTCTAAAGATTTCAGTTGCTCACTGAAAACACTAAGTCATATTTACTTTTTAGCATCCTGCATTTAGAAATTGATGATATGATGCAAATCCCCTTGGTTATGTCAACATCAAATAGGGGGAGATTGTTGGGAATTGCATATTCAAATTTGATGCTGAAAGTAAATATATATATATATATATATATGCTTATGTGTAAAGTCCTTCTGAGAAATAATGTATAAGTACTTAGATGATAGATCAAAAATGTTAGGTTGATCTGTGCTTTAATGTTTATCATTCTGTAATTGAATGTATAGAAAAAAGATCAAAGCTATTAGGTTGATCTATTTTGAGATGTAATTGTTAGGCCTCAACAGATTAGTAGTTTGTCAAGCCAGCCAGAACTTTGCAGAAGCCAAGGCAGAATCGTGGAGTATTGAAGAAGTTATTTTAGAATCGTAGTCTGTCTTGGAAGCCACTCTTATAATCGTGGAGATAATCCGAGCGTCTGCCGAGCCAAGTCAAGAATCGCAGTCAGCTCTCGGAAATGTGGAGTCTGCAAAGCAATCAAGTGAAGATCGTAGTCTATCAGAGTTTAAGAGAAATCATAGTGTTCTCTATGATCAAGGCTGAATCAAGCATGAGCACAACAAGACACAACGATCATGATCCAAAGACAAGGATCGTGGTGTCTCTCCAGTCAGCATCAGAATTGTCTAACTAATGAAGGATAAAGTATGACAAATGGAGAATGGATTCTAGACGTTGACATTTTGGTAGTCCCAATGATCCAACATTCATCCTTAGAATACATTGAAGAAGCGTATTGAAGAAGCTAAGAAAAAGGACTGCATGCCTGCAGAAAATACCTTTTCAGGTGTTAGGTGAGAAAGCAGTCTGCTGTGTCAATGGGCCAGACGGCAGAAAAGTAGATTTACAGGAAGTCAACATCAGTGCTCAAAAGCGTCTGAAGCATTTAATTATGTAACGGATGCCTTCAACGAAAATATTTCAAAGGCTCCTTCATAAGCAAATCAGACACAGATTCAGGATTAAGCAAGCAAGAACTCAAAAGCTCAAGAACACTCAATGTCCAAACTCTACGATCCTGAAGAAAAGCTTGCACAGCTACTCAGTTCTTTAGAAATTATGCTTAATAGCAACTGAGTAGGAACTTAGCTCTCAATTAAGTGTATACCAAGTCTGCTGGACTTAAAGAGTTCTAAGTGAAATAAGAAGTTCCAAGACTATTGGTCTTGAAGGAATCTAAGTGATTCAAAGAAGTGTAAAGACATCCTTAGTGGATTTCCTACTCGTGGAGTAGAAGAGTGGACTAGGAGCCTTGTGTGCTCTGAACCACTCAAAATCACTGTGTCTGATATCTGCTATAACTACTATATCTGTTATAAACTGATATAACTGCTTATCACCTTTAAACTTGGTTTATCTAAAAGGAAAGCAAACAAATCATATATTCCGTTGTGCTTAACAATCCTGATAAGTATTTTAAAAAGGAAAAAGTTTTTAAAATATCTATTCAACCCCCCTTCTAGATAACTATTGTGCCTCTGGGAACTAACAATATATACTCTAGATCCTCATCTCCTTAACACTCTCCTAACTCTCCGATCGTAGAGTTTCCCAACTCTCCGATCGTAGAGTCAACTCCCTCACCTAACATAGAACAATCTCAATCTATACTTGCATATACTCATACCTATACAGATATTCCTTCAACTTCTCATACTTATACAAATATACCCTCTTCTTCTCAGTGTACAAATTTAGATCTGATTCTTCCACATTATCTTCTTAAAAACATCAATCAGAGTAATAAGGAAGGAGCCAAAGCATTTATCATACAGATTCTTGAGCGAGTCTCATTAGTACCATCCAAGATCCAGCTTGAGTGCAGGTTAGATGTAAGACCCCGAATTTTATGAAATAAAAGTATTCAATTTTCTTATAATTATTATTCTATTCAGTAAATGGTTAAATTTATAAAAGGTTAAAGTTAAGGGTGATATATAGAAATTTTACAAAGTAAGCAAGTTGTTATAAAATATTCGTTATGTCGAAAAATATTCATTTGGTCGGGGAATATTCGTACGACGGCGCAATCATTGGTTGACCCCATAATGGAATAACTGTCGGATATAGAAAGCGACAGAAGTAACCTTTTTATAAAAAAATAACGGCAAAACTTTTACTGTTAAACTGTTGAAATACCGTGGTTAAAGTACAATAATACGCGTTGTTGCACAATAGCACATGGTATTGCACAGTAATTTCTAATTATTGATTCTTACATAAGAAGTCACTCATTCAATAATTGTTACAGTAATTACTGTTCAGTATTTTATATTATTAATTCAATAATTGCTACATTGATAATTGTATATTATTTTATATTATTGATTCGATAATTGTCACAGTAACCACTGCACAGTATTTCACATTATTAAATTAATAATTGTCACACCTATTATTGATATAATATTATTAGATAACATTATTGACAATGTCTAGAAAGTTCTGTCGAGAAAAGGGGTTAGGTTATATAATTGCGCGCCAATGAGGAGAAATTCTTATTGAAAAGCCTTCTCTTTCCCAGGAACAACCTGATTGTCAATATTGTGATTCTATAATATTAATTGTGAATAACAATTGTTGAATAAAAATTATTGATAAATATGATAAGTAAATATTTGTTCAACTTTGATATTAATAGAAGAATTTTTAGTATGAGATATTTGTTGAAAGTTGGCAATTTATCTTCTTTGATAAAATATTTATTCAAAGATATTATTATAATATTACATTATTATAGTATAATGTGATAATATAATAGTATAATTTTATAATTTAAATGGTAACATTATTATAGTAAATTTATGGTATAAAAATAAAATGAGGTGAAAGAAGAGCAAATTAAATAGGAAGTCTTTTTAATAATTATAAATGTTTTAATATATATATATATATATATATATATATATATATATATATATATATATATATATATATATATAACATGTGAAAATGGGTGGAATTGAAGTTAGTAGACCTTGAAATGTCCTTTTTGGTATGATGAAAGAGTTTCAAAATAGGTATGCTGGGAAATTCCTCTGTAGGTTCATTTTGTCAACATTGGTGTTCTAGCATTTTTCTATAAATAGGGCGCTTAGTTAAGAAATGAAAATCACACCAGAATCAGAAAATTCTTTCTCTATACTATTGTGCGTATTTCGTGTGAGTATAAAGATATTTTGAGTGTTGATAACAGTGCAAGATTTCCTCAATATAATATCCGATATTCCAGTCAGATCTAGTATTCTACAAAGATAAAGGATATTACTTTTCTCGTAAATGATGTTATTTTCTTTCAATATTCGTAAAGACTATTATTTTCTTTCATATTTCATATTATGAAAGTGATAATATTTCATTTCATATTCCCAAACTTAAACTTACTACGGTAAATATTGCTTCTATAATTCCTAAAATGATCAGAAATTCCTTGAGTTTTGCGTTTCATCTAATATCATTTCACTGGAATGTTGGTATGAACTTTTTTATGAAATTTTTACCTTTTCATGTCGGGGTTACTATTCATCCATACGGTATTATTCATAAATATAGTACTATTCATACGTACGGCACTATTCACGAGTACTATTCACAGAAATATTAAATTTTCTTTTCTTTGTCCAAGTTATCTGTTATGGTTCTTATCTTTGATTGGATCTATGTTTTGATCTTCATTCTTGAATTTTGCTCCACAATTGATTATTATTAAACATTCTTGAATTTGGATAAATTAAATTACGAATTCCTAATATTTGTCATTTATCTCACTGGATTCGTTCTTTATATTATTTTTCATCATCCTCAGTCTTAAATTGTGGTGAAAGTTATCTTTGGCCCGTAGTGCAAAGATGAACTGTTGCTCGATGAATATCTTTGGCCTGTAGTGCAAAGATGAATGATTAACTGATGAATATCTTTGGCACGTAGTGCAAAGATGGACAGGTGTTGGTATGACCATGACCACTGGTGATACTGTTAGAGTTTATGCCCTAGAGATCAATTCTTTGATGTAACTGCTTAACATTTTTGATATTATATTTGATTAAATAAATGAATTATTTTATTATGGTTTTATTTACTGCGTTATATAAATGTTAGCATAATAAAAGTCCTTAGAATAGTGATACAAATTATATGGCTTCAAGTATGTGACTTGAACATGAGATCATATAATTACAACTAGTATCATTATTCTTAAATGTCCCTAGTCGAGTGTCATTGTTAATGGGACAACAATGATACATTGAGACTAGTATGTGGATTAACTGATGGCCAAATCTCATTGGTCATAAATATATAAGATATTGAGTCAATGCATAGATACATGTTAGAGAACAATGTACTGGACAGACCCACCATGAGAATTCTACGTGGAGCATTATGCAAAGTGTCATAAGCAATTCTCATAGTGACAATGATGTAATAATCCTCCGACCTGAAATCATTATATTACTACACGGGAATTTATGTACTTTGATATTATCAAAGGTCACCTTTAATAGGGTAGACAATAAAGGTGATTATTGGGTACATCATGAATCGTGTGAGGAATATGAGTGATCTAGATGGAATTTAACCCTCCTATATATTATGGGTGATATCCATAGGCCTCTTGATTGAGTAGGACTATGAAATGCATGGCCATGCTCAAATAGTGATTTGTTTCATATAGTCTACTCATTGATCAAGAAAACTCAGGTTAAATTATGAAGAGTATGACACATTCCATGACTCGAGTTTAATCTAGGATGTCAAGGTTAAAAGGATTAAATTACATTAAAACATTGGTTACGAAAAGGTTGCATTGAATCACCGATCTTATTATTATTTGGGTAGCAGTGATGCATTACTAGATGCCGCTCATTGTTTATAATTTTATAATATGATTTTAAAATTATTGCCAACATAATAATAACCTATAGGGTCACACACTAAGAACGTAATTAAAAGGGAATTAATTTAAATTATAAGGATTTAAATATGTCAATATAATTGATAGTATTTAAAATTACAGATTTAAATTAATAGGATAATTTGTATATATATGTATATTAATTAAATAAGACTTAATTAAGATATAATATATATATATATAAATTCAGATTTTACTTTTCTAATGGGATTAGGTTTTTGATTAATTCCTTTTAAGCTGTTATATATATGATATTAGCCGTTTAAGGGTTATTATGATCAAAAACCCTAGCCGCTCTTAGAGAGAGACTAGAGAGAAAAGCTCCAAAATCCAGATCTTGGCGGCTAGTACCGCAGTTCTCTTTGTTGCAGATCGTGTGACGATTCGCGGGGCGTTCGTGTGGATACCGTAGAGACGCAGTTCTTTTGGATTGCATTGAAGATTCAAAGTTGTTCCAAAATTTCCATCATCTCCATTCAAGCTTGGATAATCGGTAAAATAAATCTAAACCTCTGAATTAATATGTTTTTCGCATGGATCTTGTTTTAGGATTTCGGAAAATTTTAATTTTCGCTGCGTTTTTGTGCCAAAATCCCTACAGATACAAATGAATATCTTTGGCCCATAGTGCAAAGATGAATATTTGATTTGAAATATCTATTGATTGATGTTACAATGATAAAATATTGATGATGAACTTTTAAATCATAGAAGATAGTAGACATCATTCTCTACTTAACTCGTCTAATGAATTGTTATTTCCGCTGCAGTTGTTGATCTAAAATTTGTTGTCCATAATATTTTATCTGATTTATTGAAGACTAACGATAATTTATTCTTCATTATCTTAGTCATAATGTTCTTTACTGGGCTAGTTGAGCTCATCTTTTTCTTTTATTTTCTATTCAGGAACTGAGAATATAGCTGGGACTAGTCGGGGAACGGAGTGATGGTCCGAGAAAGAGATGTAGAAGTCCTCACTATTTTGTAAAATAGTGTGATCATAATTGTAATGAGGACTTAGTTTGAGCGTTTATATTTTTTACATGTCTATATCGACACTCACAGTTGTATGGTCGTATTTTGAACGACTGTATAATAATTAGAATTTAAAGATTGTATTTGGATTATGTACCATGTATTTGGCGACTCAGAATGGGTTGAGTATTGAACCTATTTTGGGGGCGTCACATTAGATGTTATCTCTGAAGAATATAATGCTGGTATCCAGGACACTTCTATTGGAATTCAACGAAGTCTCGCCCATATTGCTCAGATTGCTACTAAAGTACCTGGGAGATGTCGAAAGAATTTGGCATCAGAATAAATGACCTTATCAAGACTATTCTTAATAATATAAAGAAGCAAAACGACCTCTACTTCAAACAGATAGCTGCTCATAAAGTAAAAATGATCTCTCTTCAATCTTCCAATGCAGATTAATTAAAGTTTCTCTCCGAGAAAGTCTTCTCTCTGAGCTCCTCATTACTTGAATTCAAGAATTTGGTTATGTAGTCGATGGAACGTACTGATAATGTAATGAAACTTATTCATCAGCAAAGAGAACAAGCAGATGTCAGATATCAAGAATCTAGAGACTACATCACTCTTTCAAATAGTAAGATGCAAGAACTTGAGTCTACTATTAAGCAACTATCTGATGAATTTAATGTTCTATGTAATGATCAGGATGCTGACAAAAAGGGGAAGAGGAGACGACCTTAAACAACAATCATTATTTCCTCTTCCTCGAAGCTCTGCGCCTCATGTTATTCCTTTAGGCCAGTCTTCATCTTCTTCTTCTACGTCAGGATTGTCGAGTGTAGTAACACATATTGGCTCACAACTCCCATCTAGTGATCCAACATTTATAAACAGAAATCTTCAAGGGGTTCACATAGAAGCACAAGAACGATTCAACATTCCAGACCTTGGTTCCAAAGATTCAATAGAAGAAATTCAAAAAAGAGCAAAGGAAGGGAGAGAAAGTTATTATAGGAAAAGAGAGGCTGAAAGAAGGGATCCACCTAGAAGTAAAAGAGGTAGGAGGTAAAGAATTTTTTTCCTTGTAATTTTTTTTTTCACATTGTGTAATGATTCTTTTATCAATAATAAATTCATTCTTTTTCTCTAGAAGTACAGTCGCTCACTGTATGTAAGTCATGCTTAATTTTTTGAATTATTTGCATTAAGAATTGATTATTGCTTGAAAATACTGATTTTATCATCATCAAATAGGGGAGATTGATAATATAATGCATGTTTTTAGATTTGATGATGATATGTGAAAATAATGTATATTTGTAATCAGTAGCTTTTGTAAATTCTTTGGGATGAAATTGCTGTAAAAGGACTTAGTTTAGAGATCAAACTTCTTAAGTTGATTTATATCGTAAAGTAAATCTGATGTATAGATTTTAAGTTAAAAGACGATCGTAATGCAGATAGTTGAATATCGTAAAGCTTATTGATCTTAGTGTCGAACACCGTAAAGCCTTCTAATTATATTTTTGATGATCAAAGATCGTAGAGCTTGCTAATCGTAGAGTTATAACTACCATTACTCTAAGTTTACATAATTATAAGTCATTTCTCAAAGTTCTTAGAGTACAAGTAATGATCAAATAATTAGAGCAAAACTAAAGATTATCAAGCTAAGAAGAGTCGAAGACTTAGTCTTTCAAGACTAAAGAGAAGCATCGTAGAGTACGCTGAAGTTAAGTGTAAAATATAGAGTATGCCTAGCCAGACACTTTACGACTGAATATTCAACTCTATGATTATGAAAATCGTAGAGTGCATCAGTTTTGACATGGACCGATAGTGTTAATCTTTGTAAAGTGAAGACCCAATTTTTTTAAAAAAAAACTCTTAAGACTAAGGAGAAGAGAAATTAGAAATGTGCTCAAGAACTATATTGGTGAAATGACAGGACCCACGTGCGTGTCTTTGTAGCAATTAGTTCCATGAAAAGACATGTCACCACCAAAAGTTGACACATCTTCTCCAAAACTAATCAATCAGAGATCTACAAGGATCTAAGCATTAAATGAGCAACGACAGCTTCCAAACGAAAAAAATCTCAAGGAAGGTTTATAAAAGGTAAGCAAATTCAAACAAACAAAACCAACGAACAATCAAAAAGTTGAAATGTTGTCAAATCAAAAAGACCTCCACTCTACGATTTTTGAACATCTTGTTTTGCTGCTAAGTCATTTAGTACTGAGCTTCAAGTAACTTAGTAGCACCTAAAACTCTTTATTATTTTCTGAGAGTAGTAGGTCTTAGTGACCTTTGTAACCAAGTCTCAGTGACTTGAAGGAATCTTTGTTCACTTATTGTAGTTTTTTATTGTGAATAGATTGTAGACACTCGAAATTTTGCTTTTCTTTTACTAACCTTACAGGAGGGCAAAAACGTCTTCTTCCACTCTAGAGATAGCCCGGAGGATTACAACATCCACTCCGAAGACAACCCTGGAGGACTATAACATCAAACCATGAAGACAGCCTCTTGGGACATCAAATCAAACCCCAGAGACAACCCTGAGGGAAACCAGCATCATAATTTCAGCCCCAAATACAACTTTGAGAGAAGACAGTCACTATAAACCCGGAGACTACCCTGGGAGGGCAAAGATGTCATTTTTCCAAACACAACATAGAATAAAATTATTCGGCTGAGGAAAGGCTCACAAAGAACCACCACAGCAATCCTAAGTGCAAACTGCGCAAGACAGCTCAACGGACTACCTGCGGAGACCTGAAGATGTTATTCTAGTCATGGACCCATCTTCCCAGAATCAGAAATGGTCAAGTCCGATGTCATTGCATAGCCCTTTGAAAGAGCTTTCAGGAATGGTATGGCACATCTCCCGACTATTCCTGGATTGAAAAGAGCAAGCTTCCCAACGCACAGCAAGGCGAATGGCTAGCTGGCATCTACCTAGGGATGGTTTTTCCCCTTTTACTCTGCCTTCCTGAACTCATAATTGGGTGAATAATATACCGTTGCAAAGCTATCAAAAAGATATTTCTAAACTGATATGGCACGTCGTCTAACTCCTCCAATATTGAGAGTTATGGCTGTTCCAGTGCACAGCATAAAAACCTGACCTTCCATGAGGAAAATCGAGCAAGTGGGGCCCACTTTTGGGCTGCCGTAAGTGTACCCGCGGTTGCCACAGGTAGACCTACGACTCCACCTTTTTCCTCTATAAAATTTGAATCTTAGCTTATTTGAGAAAAGAGAGTTAGAGAGAGATCTAGAGAGAGGCTCGGTTTAGAGAGAGAAAGTGGCTAGATTTTGCTCTTAAAGGCTATAAATCTCTTCTATAAACACTCATATACACATATATTGCAACATATCAATTTTTAACCAGTGAAAATCAAGTTTAAAGGCGCCAAAAAATGTTCGTTAGCAAATCTCGTGCTAGACTGTAAGATTTCTTCAGATCTGCTGTCATTGCTTGCTCTACTATATATATAAGTGTTATATATATATATATATATATATATATATATATATAGTTAGTAGTTAATATTGTTTAGATCTAGCTTTTCAACCGTTCATTTCATGTAAATAGTTAATATTTGAGGTGTATTGACTAGATCTACGCTAGATCTAACCAAATCTAGCTCTTAACCGGTTCAAAAGTTGTAAAACTTGAACGTGGATGCTAGAATGCTTAAGATCTGTATAGATCTAGTTTTCTTTCTAGTTTTGTAAATATATAGCAATCACGTGACCCTAGATCTATATCTAGAGGAAACGGGAAGCTTGTCCACTCGCGTGCATGGATTTAACTAATAAATCACTTGTTTAGCGAAGTGTGTAAATATATGTATATATTATTTTTAAGTATACATTTTGCAATCTTTAAATAATGTTTTGTGAGCCTAGGAATCTCAGGATCTATGATTCAATCAATGGATCTAGATGCGGTTCCCATAATGGACATGTTTAAGTTGTATAGCTAGCTTGCAAACTCTTGTACATGTAAATCCAAGGCCTTAAAGCGGTTATCCGGGTTTAAGGCCCCAAAATAGTGAAAATCGTGGTTTGTGGCACTTCAACGGCTTTCATGCCCATAAGGAGCCCGACACTTGTAGATATTTTTATATATTGTCATAGATGCTTTGCATCTTAATAAAATCAAATCAAGCCGAATACGGAATAAAATGGAAGTATCAAAGGCCTCAATTCCTATGCGAGCGAAAGGGTTTGAAAACAGCTTTTCAAAACTTTATTTTTATATGCTTGTTAAAAATGTACTTTTCAATAAGTCAAACCCTATCATATATAGGTTCAAAAAGGCATAGCACTACTTTCAAATAAAGCACTTTGAGCACATTTATCTGCATCACACACACACACTTCACATGCTTAGGGAATGAAAAGACGCGGTAACCGTGTTTCACAAAAGTCGAGGGGTGCCTAACACCTTCCCCTTGCTTAAGCAAGCCCCCAAACTCCATGAACCTCGGGTTCCAGACCAATTAAACAGAGTCACATATTAGGCCATATTGCGAAAACCTTTCAAAATCCGATTGAGTTGGTACAACCATTTAAGCTCATACTAACTGGCGGCTCTGTCTAATTCGCCCCAATCATTAAAATCAAACTTTTCAAATGTCGACATTATATGTCGGTCTTTCCAAAAATTTCACCCTTTAAGAAAGATAAAATCAACATAGCGAAATATAAAGGGTAAAGAACGCAATAGTAAATTTTCCCGGCGTCGACACAGATCTTAGTACGTGATCACCCTATCCTTAGTGGATTATTCTTACTCAAGGAATAGAAGAGTGGACTAAAAGATCTTTGTGCTCCGAACCACTTAAACATATCTTGTCTCATTTACTTTTTTGTCAAGTTATTTTTAAGTGTTCTTGATTTAATCTGTGATTTAGTTCCACTTTGAGTTGCTAAATTTAGAATTGTGATTTTTCTATAATCTTTGAAGGGGTTTTTATAAACTATCATTTCACTATGCAAAATCACTTAATTAACCTGTTTAATTATTAGTTGGTAATAACTCTTTAAAAGAATTTTTTTTTAAAAAGATATATTCAACCCAGCATTTTAGATCTCTTAGTGCCTTTGCGAAATGACAAAAAATATAAATTGATTTTTTTTATAAATATACTCCATTAAAATTAAAAAAATTAGTATAAAAAATATAATATTTTAAAATATTAATTTAAGACAAAAAAATTAAGACCTTTAACATTACCCCATAGAGATTGCTGATAAATTTAATTTTTGGGACAAAATTACCTCTACTACACACAAGTGTGGTGTTTGCCAAATATTCAACATCTAATACATAAAAGATAAAGAAAAATCATTTATATGTCAACAAATTTTATATCGAACGTAGATTAAAACTAACATATAATTGAAAACAATAAAATACAACAGTAATCTGTGAATCCTTTTTTTACTATCTTCTATCTTATGTATCCACATACATCAATATTTAATATCAACATAAATTTATCAGTTATATATCAACACTCAAAATAAAATTAGGACAACTTTCAAATCATAGTCATTTGACTTCATTGTTGTGAGGCCCCTAGAATAGGTCCAATTAACCCAATCCCTTCTGAGTCGCCAAACACATGGTACAGAATCTAAATACAAACTTTTATATAAAAAGGTCGTGAGCATGACGACCATACAAGCTGTGAGTGTCAATACAAATCGTATATAATACGAAATATAAGCACTCAAATTCAGTCCTCAATAGTTACAATTATTTACACACTATTATAAAAAAATAGTGTGGACTACTAATGCTCTTAACTCTACCCATCACTCTGTTCTCCGACTAGTCCCTGCGACATTCTCATTTCCTGAAGAGGACAATAGATGAAAAGGGTGAGCTCAACTAGCCCAGTAAAGAATATTATGACTAAGATAATGCAGAATAATTTATGGTTAGTTTTCAACAAATCAGATAAAATATTATGGACAACAAGTTTTAGATCAACAACTGCGGCGGAATTAACAATGCATCAGAAGAGTTAAGTAGAAATTAATGTCTACTATCTTCTATGATTTAAAAGTTCATAATCAATATTTTATCCCTGTAACATCAATCAATATATATCTTGAATCAAATATTCATTTTTGCACTACAGGCCAAAAATATTCATTTGTATCACCAGTTGGTCATGTTCATCTCAACACCTGTCCATCTTTACACTACGGGCCAAAGATATTCATCAGGTAATCATTTATTTTTGCACTACAGGCCAAAGATATTCATCAAATAATCATTCATCTTTGCAGTACAGGCCAAAGATATTCAGTTATATCATCATTTAGGACTGAGGATGATGAAAAATATTTTAAAAAACGAATCCAGTGAAATAAAGGACAAAGATTAGGGATTCGTAAATCAATTTATCCAAGTTCAAAAATACTCCATAACAATCAATTGTGGAGCAAAATTCAAGAATAAAGTTCAAAACTTGGATCCAATCAAAGATAGGAACCATAACAGCCAACTTGGACAAAGAAAAGAAAATTTAATTTTTCTGTGAATGGTAACGTATTCGTGAATAGTGCCGTATACGTGAATAGTGCCGTATACTTAAATAGTAATCCCGACATGAAAAAGGTAGAAATTTTATAAGAAAAATTATATTTCGTGAATAGTACTCGTAAATAGTACCGCATTCGTGAATAGTGTCGTATACGTGAATAGTAATCTCGACATAAAAAGGTAAAAATTTTATAATAAAATTCATACTAATATTTCGGTGTAATGATATTAAAATAAATAACATCATTTAAGAAAAAATAACATCCCTTACCTCAAAAAAATAGTACTTCTGACTGGAATATTGGATATAATACTGAAGGAAACTTGTACTATATAGCAACACTCAAAGTATTTAAATACTCACAAAAATACACTCGATATTATAGAGAGAGAAACTTCTGATTCTGGTGTGATTTTTAAATTCTAATTCAGCACCCTATTTATAGGAAAATATTTAAAACGTCAAACCAGAAAAATTAATAAAATAATAATATTTTAAAAAAAATCCTACGCACACCACATCAGTCTCATCAGCACACACAAGTGGGTCCCACCCATATTAAAAATGTTTTTTGTGAAAAAAAATATTTATAACCCCAAAAATTAATTATTCCGGAACTTCAATAATTCATAATAAATAACCCTTTTATTAGAAAATACGAATCTTATATTCATTCCATAGGAAATTTAATTCTCTACAACTTTGTAGAAGAAAGTTTTTTCAAATTTCGAACGAAAAATGACCGAAATTCACATATGGATGATTTTCCACACCTCTATTTCGACAAAATACTGATAAAACACATCAGCACAAATTCCTTCATTTATATCCACATAAAATAAATATTTTCTTATCATATAAATCAATAATTAATTATTCACAAATAATATTACAGAACTACAATATTGACAACCAGGTCATTTTCAAGAAAGAGGGGGCTTTCCGATAAGAATTTCTTCTTATTGGCGCACAATTAGGTGACCAAACTCCTTTTCTAGACAGAACTTTTTTAGACATTGTCAATAATGCTATCTACTAATATTATTCAAATAATATGAATTATTGATCTGATAATGGAAAATACTGTGCAGTGACAATTATTGAATTAACAATAATATAAAAATATTATGCAATACCGTGTGCTACTGTGCAACAACGCGTATTATTTTACTTTAACCACCGGGTATTCCAACAGTGTTAACGATAACAATTACGCCGTTATTATTAAAAAAACTCATTCGTGTCATTTTTTTCATCCGACAGTTTTTCGTTATGGGGCCCACAAATGGCTGCGCCGTCGTACGAATATTCTCCGACAGCAAGAATATTCCACGATCATACGAATATTCCCCGACAACAATGAATATTTTATAACCACTTGTTTATTTTGAAATATTTGCATATTTTACCCATAACTTACCACATCTATCAAATCAACCCCTTACTATTCAAAATAATATATATATATATATATATATATATATATATATAATTTAATTATATTCATAAAAAGTTGGGATCTTACAATTGTCCTTCCCATTTATAGTTAATTAAGATAAATCCAATTAAATGTTTTTAAGTATTTTGGGCTAAGTGTTTTCATCACCCATTTTTTGTCACATGAAGAGTGAACCAATTTATTTTGTCATTATAAGAGTAATACGTAAAGCTGAGGAAAAAATGGATAAAATTAAATAATTGAATTGAACTGTATTTTTTTAATCAAATTATTTCAGTTATTCGGGTATATTCGGTTATAACTGTTTTATATTTTGGTATTCGATTTCGGATATGGAAATTAAATTATTCGGATAACTGATTAATTGAATTAGAAACTTAAAAAAAAATACTATTTTTAATTTGAATGTCATAGACTTTGTAATATGGATTATATATGTACTTTAGTATTGTTAATTTGAAAATACTAATTTATGAATTATTATGGTTGTGAATTGTAGTTAAATATTGTTTGAAAACTTGAATGTTAAATTTGAAATGAAATTTTTTGTTTTGTAAAATTAAATTAATGTTTTGGGTATTTAACCGAATAACCGAATAATATAATTTGGTTATTCGGTTTCAATTATTTGATTATATTCAATTATAATTAAATAGATAATTTAATTGGTTTATAACGGAATAGTCAGCCCTTAGTAAAAAGGTTTAACTTGGACGTAGGAATAGTCACCCCTTAGTAAAAAGGTTTAACTTGAACTTAGGTTGTGTTTGATAAATTTGGCGATTAAGATCTGAATAATTATGATGTCTTAATAAATTAGATTATCTGAATAGTTATGAGGTCTGAATCTAAAAAACTGTTTGATAACTAAAAAGTAAGTTGTCTCTTAATGACACTATTTTACTATTTTAAAGGGTAAATTTTTATTTAATAATTTTAAATATTCAATTTAATAAAAATGAGTGAATAATATTGTTGAATATATTTATATAAAAAAATTATCAAAAAAATTTCATTAAGAGGTACCTCTTAATTATTAAGATTTTATTTTCTGTCTTACCGATTAAGAGGCATTCAGAGGTAACAAAAAAAAAACAAACAGCATCATGCCTCTTAGCGAATAAAAGACAGTTCATTAAAAGACAATCAAATGTAAACAAACAGCACCTTAGTCACATGGTGCATAGTGCGCACCACATACATACTTGGACGTTTAGCCACTTTGGTTTTTACTTAGGAAGGACAAAGGCCCATGAAAGTAATTATGATAGACAAAGAAAAACATCTCCTCTTGATGCTTACCCTAATTTAACAAAATTCAACATCTCTCTCATTGCTCTCATTCTTTCTCTCTCCTCTCTCACTCCATATATGATTTACTCCTTGTCTCCTTCCTAAAATATTTTGTAAATTTTATTTTTTTGATATAAAATTAAAATATTTTTATATTTAAAGTTGATAGTTTTTCCTCTAGTAAAAGATTTGGTCATACCCCATGAATTTAATTAATTTTACACAATACAATTATAAAAATTATAAATTATCTAAAAATTATTTTTAATTATAAGTTATTTTCGAAAGACAAATAAATTGCATCAATTTTAAATTTGAAAATATTTTATACAGATTTTGAAATATGATATTTTTACGTGGTCTCTCTCATTAATAGTATTTTGGTGAACAAAAAAAAAAAGCCATACTAAAAAAATCACATCAAAATAATTTACTTTCATAAAAATATGTTTTTCATATAATCCTATTATATCTCAGAAGATTCTCTTCTCCAAATCAGTTTTAACGTCATTTTTTTCATCAAATTTTAATGTCGTTAAAAACCTCCTCCACTCACATGCTTAGACACAAGGGAGGTCCACTTTTCAAGATGCTGTAGGCCACAAAGTGGGCTCCACAGTGCTTCACAGCAGGGCAAAATAAGATTATGTAGCAGCAATTGTTAGGACTGAGCAACGAATTAAATTATCTCTAAAATCGTATCAAAAATCGCATAAATCACAATAGTTAAAATCGCACCGCACCAACGATTCTCTCGTATGTTACAGTTTTTGATGAATTAAAAAATTGAATTTACGGTTTGAATTTAATTATTGACCAAAACTACATTCATAAAACCGAGTTGTTACCAATTTTGCATGCACTCAATTGAAAACCCCTATTTAATTTGCTGCATGCAGTCACTCTACTCGATCAAATCTGATTAAAATCAACCTCCTCAATAATTTTACTTAAACTGCACTGGTCAAATAGAGCAAGTTTTTTATACCCTAATAAAGAAAGAGAGATAAGCCGGTCATTATATGTATTTCATATACTCTACAAATAAACCATAACTTGAAAGGAAATTAAAATTTTCGTAAAAAAAATGATACTTTTACAAGTTTTCTTTCACATAAATAGTAAATAAATTTAACATTCGTGTGGAAGAGATTTTGTCAAAATATCAAATTTATTTTTGAAAATACTAATCCCTTTACTCAAATAGTTTTTTTTGTTGCTACTCTTAATTTCTTCTAAATAACGAGCTTCACTTATAGAATAGTAGTTCACAACAAAACAAATTAGAAAATAGAAATCGAAGTCCTCAAATAACACATATCGCAATTATGGTTAGTGTGACGCCCCCAAAATAAGTCCACACAACTCATTTTGAGTCGTCAAAATACATGGTACAAAATTCAAATATAAATCTTCTTATTCCAACTATTATTTTATCGTGCAAAATACGACCACACATAAACTGTGAGTTTCAATACAAATATTGTGTCGTATATGACACGAAAATATTCACGCTCAAATTAAGTCCTCATTACAATTATTGACACACTATTTTACAGAATAGTGAGAACTCCTATCTCGAATCATTACTCCACTCTCCGACTAATCTCAGCTACATTTTCATTTTATGAGAAGAACAATAGAACCAAAAGAAAAAGAATGAGCTCAACTAGCCTAGTAAAGAATATTATGACTAAGATAATGAATAATAAATTATTCTTAGTTCTCAACAGTGAAAAATCTGACAGAATATGATAAACAACAAGTTTTAGATCAACAACTGCAGCGGAAATAGCAATCCATTAGAAGAGTCAAGTAACGCATGATGTCTATTATCTTCTATGATTTAAAAGTTCATCATCAATATTTTATCCCTGTAACACCAATCAATAAATATTTCAAATCAATATTTTATCTTTGCACTACGGGCCAAATATATTAATTTGTATCACCAGTGGTCATGATCATGCCAAACACATGTTCATCTTTGCACTTCGGGCCAAAGATATTCATCAATCAACAGTTCATTTTTGCACTACGGGCCAAAGATATTCATCAATCAACAGTTCATCTTTACACTACGGGTCAAAGATAACTTTCACCACAATTTAAGTCTGAAGATTATGACAATGACATAAAGAATGAATCCAATGAGATCAAAGATAAATATTAAAAATTTATAATTTCATTTATCTAGAGTTTAAGAATGTCCAAATTATCAACATGAAGATCAAAACATAGATCCGATTTCAAGAATACGATTCATAAAAGATAACTTGGACAAAAAAAAAAAAATTTAATTTTGTTGTGAATAGTACTCATGAATAGTATCGTATAAATAGTACCCCGACATGAAAAGATTAAAATTTAATAAAAAAGTTCAGACCAATATTTTAGTAAAATGATATTAGATTAAGCGAAAACTTTAAGCAATTTCTAATCATTTCAGGAATTATAAAAGCAATACTTACCATAGTAAATTTAGATTTAGGAATATGAAATGAAATAAAATACAAAATTGCAAATGGATTTTCACCCGTCATGCGGTAATCCGCGTAGATAGATCATTTCCAATACTTTAATAAATAATGAATACGAAGGTTTATTCACCAGGCATGCGGTAGTCCGCGTAGACATGTTATTCCCATAGCTTAATAAAGAATGAATACGAAGGGTTATTCACCATGCATGCGGTAATCTGCGTAGACAAGTTATTCCTACAGTTTAATAAAGAATAGAATGACAACCCTTACGAGAGTATTGAAAGAAAATAACATCTTTTACCTTTGTAGGAGATTGGATACTGCAATAATGTAATAGCAAAATAATCTTCTTCTTTCTCTCTTATTCTCTCTCTATAGTTTCTCTCTATAGCTTTAGTGAATTGGTAAGAAAGAAGGAAGAAATGAGTTTCTATTTATAGGATAATGAACTAAATAGTTACTGATTCATGGACGGTCCAGATTGATTTACTATTAAAATTTTAATCCGACGGTCCATATTGATTAACTATTAAAACTTCAACCGACGGTCCATATTGATTTACTGTTAAAACTTTAACTGACGGTTCATATAATTAACACGTCTCCCCATGAAATAATAAGTCAAAATTATAACAAACGTCTCATGACAAACTCCTCTATTTATATCAAAAATTAAATAAATATTTACCATAATTCACTTATCTTTAATCAACACATTTTTACTCTTTCAACAATTATTCATCATTAATATTATAATTCACAATATTAGCAACCAGATCGTTCCCAGGAAAGAGAGAGTTTTCCGATAAGGATTTCTCCTTATTGGCCCGTAATTAAATAACTTAACCCCTTTTCTCGACAGAACTTTCTAGACATTGTCAATAATGCAAATAATAATATGAATAACAGTGTCGTGTCAATTATTGATTTAATAATATAAAATATTGTGCAAGTGACTGTGATAATAATTGAATCAATAATATAAGATACTATGCAGCAACTACTGTGGCAATTATTGAATGAAACTGAGTTGTAAGCCCCAACTTTTATGAATAAAGATTTAATTTTCTTTATATACTATTTTTAAATAATAAGGTGTTGATTTGATAAATGTGGTGAGTTATGGGTGGAATGTGCAAATATTTCAAAGTAAGCAAATGGTTATAAAATATTCATTGTGTCGGGAAATATTCGTTTGGTCAGGGAATATTCTTTTTATCGAAGAATATTCGTACGACGGCGCAGTCATTGGTGGACCCCATAACGGAATAATTGTCGGATATAAAAAGCGACAGAAATAACCTTTTTATAAAATAACGGTAAAACTGTTACCGTTAAACTGTTGAAATACCCGGTGATAAAAATACAGTAATATGCGTTGTTGCACAGTAGCACACGGTATTGCACAGTATTTCGAATTATTGATTCTTACGTAAGAAGTCACTTACTCAATAATTATTACAGTAATTATTGTTCAATATTTTATATTATTGATTCAATAATTACTACCGTTGATATTTTATATTATTGATTCAATAATTGTCACAGTAACCACTGTACAGTATTTCACATTATCAAATCAATAATTCATATTATTTGAATAATATTATTAGACAGCATTATTGGCAATGTCTAGGAAGTTCTGTCTAGAAAAGGGTTAATTAATCTAATTACGCGCCAGTAAGGAGAAATCCTTATTAGAAAGCCCCCTCTTTCTTGGGAACGACCTAGTTGTCATTATTGTGGTTCTGTAATATTATTTGTGAATAATAATTATTGATAAAAATGATAAGTAAATATTTATTCAATATGAATTTAAACGGAGGAATTTTTAGTAAAAGTGACAATTATTGAGAATGGATATTTTATCTGTTCTGATAAAATAATTCATTCAAATATATTATTATAATATTACATTATAAGTGTATAATATGATAATATAATAGTGATGATATTTTTTTACAATAAATTCACGATATATGAATAAAATGAGATGGAAGAGAGAAAATGAAATTTGGAATTCTTTTAATAATTATAAATATTTTAATATATATATATATAAACATGTGGTGGAATTCATTATTTCAAAAATAGAGGCTTTAAAATTTTGAGTGTGTTGGAGATTTTCAAGAGTGGTGAGTGTGGAAAAATCATCCGTATGTAAACTAGGGTTATTTTTCGTTCAGAATTTAAAAAAATTTTCTTCTACAAAGTTGTAGAGAATTAAATTTTATATGGAATGGACATAAAGTTCATATTTTTCTGATAAAAGGCTATTTATTATGAATTATTAAAGTTCCAGAATATTGAGTCTGAATTGATTTTTGGTGGATGATTTTCTAGAATGTGCGAGCCCCACTCTTGTCCTTTGTTGGTGTGAAATGTGCTGAGAATTTATTTCAAAAGTGTTGTGTTTGATTATCAAAGTTGGGTGATGAGAAGCCACCGTAGGGAATTTTGTCAATCCTGGTGTGCTAAGCATTTCCTATAAATAGGGTGCTTAGTTAAGAAATAAAAATCACACCATAATCAAAAAAAATTCTCTATATAATATCGAGCGTATTTCTTGTGAGTATAAGGATAGTTTGAGTGTGGATTACGGTGCAAGATTTTTGTCAACAAAATATCCGATATTCTAGTAAGATCTAGTATTTTACTAAGGTAAAGGATGTTATTTTTCTCGTAAATGATGTTATTTTCTTTCAATATTCATAATGAATATTATTTTCTTTCGTATTTCATATTATGAAAGTGATAATATTTCATTTCATATTTCTAAATTTAAACTTACTACGGTAAGTATTGCTTCTATAATTTCTGAAATGATCAGAAATTCTTTGAGTTTTGCGCTTCATCGAATATCATTTCACTGGAATATTGGTCTAAACTTTTTATGAAATTTTCATCTTTTCATGACGAGTTACTGATAAGTAGGTTTTATACCTACTTATTGATAACCAACTTACTGGAATTTTGCTTCACTTAAGTATTTTTAGTATGTTTTTATTGTTATTTATGTTTGTTTTGTAGTTTGCATCATGGGAACTCCTAAGGCATGAAAATGGCATGGTGGAAGCATAGCACGGCATGATGATAGCATTGAAGGCATTGCATGGTGGATTTGAGCTAGAATAAAGATGGCAACTGAGATCAAGTAGGTGAGGAGGACAGCTAGAAGGGCTTTGATATGACCAAATGAAGAAATGAAGAAGAAGAAGTGAATAGCAAGCAGCAAGAGCAAGAAGCCAGTAGAGTACAGTATGCAGCAGCAGCGCGACCGCGTTGCCATCAAGGCTAGACACGGCGCGCCTGCGCCAAAGTAAGGACAGAGGCACACAAGGCTACCGCGCGGCGGCGCCAAGCGCACAGTAAAAACACGCGCGCCGGCGCCAGGGGAATTTCAGCCGTATACATGGCACGCCCGCGCCCAAATCTTCTTGCACCATCGCGCGGCTGCACCGGTCACACTTAATTTAAAATGCTGACTTTTTATTGTTGAAAAGCTGGAGCATGTTTACTATCTTTAGACGTATTATTTTGGTGACCAGAGAGGTATTAAGAGTCATTATTTACGGTTATTAGGTTTCGGGGGGTATTGGAAAGAGAGTTGATAGCATTTCTCTATTTCTTTATGCTTCTCTTTCTGGATTATTGCTTGTAAATATTGGTTTTTATTCTGATGATGAATGTGGACCTGAAGTAGCTTGGAATCAGACCTTGAAGTAGAGTTTATCAGATTTGATTCTTCATTTCCCATATGTTTTGCTTCAATCCCATAATGGCTGTTGATTTAGAAATGAACTAACTTCTATTATGGGATTCTAATGGAGTTTAATGTGTAGTCCATAATTGTATGTCTCTTTGTGATGCTTGTATGTTTAATATTGGATTTCCTGACATGGTTGTGCTATAATATTGATTGCTTGATCACTATTCACCCTAATTACTAGTATGGATTTGAAAAAGGAAGTATAAGTATAGATTAGACCATGTTGGCATATGTTCATGAGACTTATTTGTATTAGGTTTTGCGATTCGTGACCCGAATAGGCATATACCGGTTTACCATGTGTAGTCATTGAAAGAGCTTGTGCTTAAATCATCATTGCTTGTAATTCACATAGACATATAGTGGGTTAGGTAATTTTGTTGCTTACATGAATTCTATCATTTGTGGATTTTATGTGATTTGGACATAGTGCATCGAAAGATGGTTATGTTACACTTTTGTGCTCTCAACTAGCTGTCCGTATTGAATAACTAGGCATAGCAAGAGGCATGCGTTTTGGATAAATCATTAAATGAAGCTAGGATCCCATTTCTCTCCACTTTGATTACCTTAATTCAGTAATTAGTATTTTTGTGTTGATAATTAATTTAGATATAAATTAACTGTTAATTGATCGTTTGAGCATACAAAAATAGTGATAAGGTTGTTGCATGATAGCATAGATTCATTCATCTTTCTCCGTGGGATCGATACTTTCTTACTCTGTACTACTTGTTGACCCGTGTATACTTGCATGAGCCAGAGTCTATTTTATTAAACCAAAATAGGCCAACAAGTTTTTGGCGCCGTTGCCGGGGAACGGTGTTTATTTTTATTACTGTCGTCATCAATTAAAGCTAGATTTGTTTGACTTGAACAATTCTAATCTTATCTCATTTCTATTTTAATTTTGTTTGTATTTCAGGTACTTGTGTATGCACACGCGATCATCAAATCCTGAGTTGATACCTCCACAGGATAATATCAACGGTAGAGCTTGGAGATCGAGAGCACGTAAGAAAACACAAGTAGATACTGAGACTTCATCATCCAACATGGCAGAAGAGCCTTGAGAAGTGCAGCACAGAGCCTTAAAGGATTACTCGATGCCCAAGATCAATGAGTTACAGTCGAGCATTGTTAGGCCAGCTATAGCAGCAAATACTTTTGAAATTAAGTCGGGAACAATACAAATGGTCCAGAATATGGTTCAATTTGGAGGTGCTGCTACAGATGACCCGAACGAGCATTTGTTGAGCTTCATAGAGATTTGTGACACCTTTAAATATAATGGTGTGACAGAGGATGCAATTAGGCTCAGGCTGTTTCCATTTTCTTTGAGGGATAAGGCTAGAAGTTGGCTCCACTCGTTGCCAGCGGGGTCTATCACTACATGGGAGGACTTAGCACATAAGTTTTTAGCTAAATTTTTTCCTATGGCAAAGACTGCAAAAATGAGAACGATAATTTCCTAGTTTGAGCAACAACAAGGTGAATCACTGTATGAAGCTTGGGAACGCTACAAGGAAATGTCCCCATCATGGAATGCCTGATTGGATGGTAATAAACACTTTTTACAATGGATTAGGTTGGCAGTCAAGGCCAATAGTAGATGTTGTTGCGGGAGGAGCCTTATGGGCCAAAAGTTATGAAGAAGCTTACGAGCTGATTGAGACTATGGCAGCAAACGATTTTCAGAATCCTACGGCCAGGATGCCATAACCTAAAGTTGCGGGGATGTTAGAGGTGGATGCCATTACGTAGTTGTCAACTCAGATGGCAGCTATGGCAAAGAAGATTGATTCTTTGGCGGAGAACAAGGTCAAGCCGGTTGCTTATGTATGTGAGATATATGCGACGTCACATCAAACCGACCAGTGTGCTATCAGCTTAGAATCGGTGCAATTTATGAGCAACTATCAGAAGAACCAGAATCAATTTCAGAATGCTTATAATCCCAACAACCGCAACCATCCCAATTTCACCTGGAACAACAATCAAAATAATCAACAACATCAACAACTACAACAATTTTAGTTTCAACATCAATATCAACCCCAACCATCTCATCAGCAATATGCACCAAAACCACCTTACCCTCCAAGATTTCAACAACAACAGCAACACCATCCACCACCTGCACCTTAGCCTGAAAAGAAGTCAGAAATGGAGGAGATGATGCTCAAGTACATGGCTAATACTTTTAACATGACCGTCCAGGACGCAGTGGCTATAAAGGACGTGGTGTCAGGTATAATCCTAATCAATGATATAAATGCTTATGTATTATTTGATTCGGGTGTCACCTAGTTCTTTTGTATCTAAAGAATTTGCTAGTAGACTTAACACACCCCGAGAACGTTTAGGAAATCCCTTGAACATAGAAGTTGCGAATAAGGAAGTAATCCCTGTAGAATACGTCTATCGAAATTGTCGCGCAAACATTAAAGAACATGAAATGAAAGTATACTTGATTCCTATTAGATTGGGAGAGTTTGACGTAATACTGAGAATGGATTGGTTGTATAACCATGCTGCGATAATTGACTGTCAGAATAAATGTGTGAACCTTCAGACTCCAAGTAAGTCTAAGGTAGTGTTTTATGGTAGCTCATCGCTTAAGCAATCGTGTTACGTTACGATGATGCATGCCAAGAAATTATTAAGGAAAGGATGTGTAGGATATTTAGCTTACATCGTAGATACTCGAAAAAAGGGAGTAAAAATTAAAGATATATCTTTAGTGAATGAATTTCAAGATGTGTTTTCGGACGATCTGCCTGGTCTTCCGCCAGACAGAGAAATCGAATTCATAATAGACTTAGCACCAGGAACGACACTGATTTCAAAAGCTCCATATCGTATGGCACCAGTAGAAATGAAGGAATTAATGATACAATTGCAAGAATTATTGGATAAGGGTTACATTCGACCGAGTGTGTCTACTTGGGGAGCACCAGTGTTATTCGTTAAAAAAAGGACGAATCGATGAGCCTCTATATCGATTATCGAGAATTAAACAGAGTAACGATCAAGAACCGATATCCGCTACCGAGGATAGATGACTTATTTGATCAACTGAAGGGAGCAAAGTGTCTCTCAAAAATCGACCTACGAACAGTATATCATCAACTGAAAGTGAGGGATGAGGACATACCAAAGACTGCATTTCGAACCCGTTATGGACACTACGAGATTTCGGTAATGTCATTTGGATTGACTAATGCTCCGGCAGCATTTATGGACTTGATGAACTGAGTTTTCAAGCCATACTTGGATAAATTTGTAGTGGTTTTTATCGACGACATTTGATCTACTCGAAGACAGAGGAAGAACACGCCGAACATCTGAAGATTGTTTTGGAGGCACTAAGGAAGGAGAAGATGTATGCGAAGTTTTCAAAGTGTGAATTTTAGATGGAGAAGGTTCAATTCTTAGGCCACGTGGTGGATAAGAATGGAGTCTCAGTAGACCCTGCAAAGGTAGAAGCAGTAAGTAATTGGGAACAGTCTAGAACACCGACGAAGGTGAGAAGCTTTTTAGGGTTAGCTGGGTACTATCGAAGATTCATCCAAGATTTTTCTAAGATAGCAACCCCATTGACTAATCTGACAAGGAAGACGGTGAAATTTGTATGGACAGAAAAATGCGAAGAGAGTTTTTAAGAGCTAAAAAGGAGATTGAGCGAAGCACCTGTATTATCATTACTAGATGATGCGAAAAATTTTGTGGTGTATGGTGATGCATCGCACAAGGGACTTGGTTGTGTGCTCATTCAACACGGCAAGGTCATTACGTATGCATCACGATAATTGAAGGATTACGAAAAACGATACCCTACTCACGACTTAGAATTAGCGGCAGTAGTTTTTGTGTTAAAGATTTGGAGGCACGATTTATACGGAGAGAAATGTGAGATATACACGGACCACAAAAGTCTGAAATATATCTTCACATAGAAGGAGTTTAACATGCGGCAGAGAAGGTGGTTAGAATTAATCAAGGACTATGACTGCGATATTCTTTATCACCCGGGGAAGGCAAACGTGGTTGTCGGCGCTCTAAGCAGGATAGGAAGGGAGAAATTATTTCATTTGACGACTCAGGAAGAATTGATCAGAGAGATGGAGAAATTGGAGATAGAGGTAAAAGAACCAGAGAAGTCTGGAGAGAAGTTGTTTGTAATGGAAGCTCATCCGACATTGTTGGATAGAGTAAAGGAAGCCCAGGAAAAAGATGAAGAGTGTAAGAAAATCCGAAAGAGGATCACAGAAAATGAAGAAGAGAAATTTTGAATGGATAAAGACAGTATCTTAAGATTCGAAGGAAGAGTGTGGGTACCAGCGGTAACCGAGTTAAGGTAAGAGGTTTTGTATGAGGCACACAACACGACATATTCCATTCATCCAGGAGGCACAATGATGTACCGAGATTTAAGGCAACATTTTTGGTGGCCCAATCTGAAACGGGAAGTCGCAGAGTGCGTTAGTAGATCTTTGACTTGCCAATGCGTAAAAGCAGAGCATCAGCGGCCGAGTGGTTTACTATAACCGTTGGAAATACTAGAGTGGAAATGGGAGCATATTACGATGGACTTCATGGTAGGACTTTCAGTTACGCAGAAAGGTTATGATGCCATTTGGGTTATTGTGGATCGACTTACGAAGACCGCACATTTTCTATCGATCAAGATCCGTTACAGTTTGAATCAATTAGCAAGCCAATACGTAAAGGAGATTGTTTCGCGACATTGAGTGCCGGTGTCTATTGTCTCTGATCAAGATTCGCGCTTCACGTCAAATTTTTGGAAGAGTTTGCAAGAGAGAATGGGAACGCAGTTAAGGTTGAGTACCGCGTATCATCCTTAGACAGACGGACAGAATGAGCGAACAATACAAACGCTGGAGGACATGCTTAGGACTTGCGTGATGGACTTCAAGGGAAATTGGGACGACCAGCTACCCTTAGTCGAATTTGCGTATAATAATAGTTACCATGCGAGTATCGGCATGCCACCATACGAAGCTCTTTACGAAAGAAAGTGCAGAACGCCATTATGTTGGGATGAAGTCGGAGAGCGACGAATACTTGGACCAGAGTTAGTACAACAAACGGCAGATGTGGTGACAGTGATAAGAGCCAGACTAGTAGCAACTCAAGATTGCCAGAAGAAATACGCAGATTTGCATCGACAGGACCGAGACTATAAAGTCAGCAGTTTTGTTTTTTTGAAGGTATCTCCATGGAAGGGAAAGATCCGTTTCTGCAAAAATCGCTGCAGTCTAAACTGCAGGAACTGTCCCCACGCCGCAGCCCGCGCCGCAGCCCGCACCGCAGCCCCACCCGCGCCGCAGCGCCAGAGTATGCTGCTGTTGCTGCGCCGCAGCGCCGGCCTCTGTGCTCAGTTTGCTGCATTCTTCAACAAAACTGTTATATACTAATTGGTTGATTTTTGTTTAAACAAGCATGGAAGCATGATTAATACATATATATAAACCTAATGAGGCAATGTAAGCATGTTTTAGTATATTAGCATGCATGGTTAACCAAACGACATATAGTTTGAAAACAAACTTAAAGTTTCATAAACGAACGTTAACATTATAAAGCATGTTTACATACTGACCTTGCAAGCACGTTAGTACCACCTAGAGACACATGAAGTGCATGTTAGCTTATCTATATTGGTTCCGTAATAAAATATGAACATGTGAACCTAACTAGTGCTCATTCCTAACAAAAATATAAGTTTGAAGGTGGATATGATCATGTAAATGCTATATAGTCATTTTGATGTTATGAGCATGTTTAGATAACTTTGAAATATATTTATGAAGCCTTAACTTGTGTTTATATAGTTCGTAAGGAAGCATGAACATGTTAGGCTCTATTAGTAAGATTCACTAATAGAAATACAAGCCTTGCACATGAGCATTAACACGATACGTGGAGATTTAAATTCTGATATTTATGGACACATGTGATAGTACTCTTAGACTCATTCATGTGTCATGCATATATATATACCATGATTGGTTGCCGTGATTAAAGTTTAGCATAAACAAAGAATGTTTTCAAGATAATAACAATGCTAGCTACATATATGCAATACGAGTACTCATGAGCATGACTAATACAAGTTATATGAATATCTTATGTGTTTAAAAGCGACCATGTTAGACCATATGAGTTCGTGTCCTTGAATGGCTTTAAGTATTAACTTAAGAACCTATACCATGTACGATTGGATTTGGAAAAGTTATACAAGCATGTAAAGTATCCTTTAAATATGAATACATGCTACGTGATATTATATGATGTTACTTGAACCCGATTTTGACGGTTAACTTAAGGAGATGCCGTAACTTGCTAAAATGAAATATATTTAGTATTGATTGTGGTCTTATGTGATATTAATAATATGCAAGCATGTTTGCTAATTGTTGAGATCTTATATAATATGAGAATGCGTTTAAACTCTAAAGAAAGAACGTTAAGGATAGAAATTATATTCTATATAACTGTGTAGCTAGGTAAAACTTACCTTATGTGTTGATCGTATATTTAAAGAGAAAATGTGAAGTTAAATTATATGACTAATGAATATCATATATATACGTAACTGTATTACGATAGGAATTCGAAAGTGTTAATTGCTTTTCGTGGATAAACTACGCTAAAGGCAAGTTCTCTTACTTACACTCTCTTAAAGTGCAAGTATCCTAACCGACGCATTTACTTTATGCAAGGAAAGCTATGATTGTGAAAGTTTCCTAACTTATACTCTTTTACTATGCAAGTATCCTATCTTGTGTATTGCGAACTAGTTTCCTATTTAATCGGTTGAATTGAATTAGCATACTTGAACTCTTATTTCATTAAAGCTATTATTCATGTTGAACTTAGTATTGTTCTTGAATATTGTGAAAGTGTCTATGCCATTTGATTCGGCTAGACTTATATTATTGAAAAGTGACCCAAACTAATTGATTGGTGTGGGATCTTGTATTTGACTGAGAAGAACAACCTTCTTTGAAGGGAATATATAAATTGTCGGAGAACCGACGTGCACACTTGAGTATGATTGATTGTTATGCATAACGATGGTACTTTAGGCTGATCACCTGTTGTACCTGTTTTTGTTGGATTTTCAGTTTATTACTGTCAATTCTAGTAGAAGTTCATAGTCCGTAGTGACTGCTCAGTATTCAGTTATTTGAAATCTTGAATTGGCTTATTATTGAATCATATCCTGTCCTTAGCGACTGTTATTGAGAACTGTTGATATTCTTGTTATTCTTGAGCTATCAAATCTTGCTATACCCTTTCGAGAATTGAGAATCTTATTGTTCACCCTTATTGTATATTACTTGCTGGGCAATTTGTGCTCATTCTTGCTTTCCCTAAAACATTTCAGTTAAGGCAGAGCATGGCGAACCTTCGGGCATTGATAAGGGCAAGGGCAAGGCTACCAACTAGCTTATGTCTGTTATGTTTCAAATATATTAATATTGTGTGAAGATGATGTAGTAAGACTGGATTTGTTTATGTTTAAGCTTAAGTTAGATTATATAACAAGTCGTTAATTGATATTGCTATGTAATCTATTAAGTACTGTAGGTTGCGAGACTTGGGGGAATAATTATAATAAATCATTGTAAATTATTCTAGAATAGATTTTCCGCTGTGGTTGTGTGATATTTAGTTATCATTATTGCGATGTATTACTATGAGCACGTGATGAACCGAATTCGAGAGACCAAGTGGCGGTCCTGGAATTTGGGGGCGTCACAGAAGTCTTCCTGCGTGCGGGGAATAGAGCAAAGGTTGGTCCATTACCTACATAAACTTATTATTTATCACCGCCTACGGGCAAGTCCATTAGTTTAAATAATTGATACTATACTCCAACACTTATAAGAAATATTATTTCAATTTTTGTATTGGATATAGATGGCTTTGATATTATAATAAAGAACACTAGTTGTTCTATTTATAATAAAATATTTCATATGGTGTTGGCAATTTACTGAATAGACTTTAAATACTTGACTTACATGAAAATAATTTTAAATTGAACAAACTAGTAAAAGAAAAATGAGATGATCATTCAAAGAATTGAATATTTGTATTTAGTGAAATACAAGTCTGAATCATTTGAAATGTTGAAAGAATTCAAAAGTAAAACTAATTGGCAAGGTATTTTGATTCTTTGATTGGATCGAGGAATAAATATTTGTGCAATAAGTTTTAAGATTATCTCAAATGGTTTTCTCATAATGGACGCCTCTTGATACATAATAATTAATTGGTGTATCTAAAAGGAAAATTCGTACTTTATTGGACATGGTGCGGTCCATAATAATTTTTACCGACATTCCATTATCCATCTGGGGTAATGCTCTGGAAACGGTTGCATATCTACAAAATAAGGTAATCCCAAAATATGTCCCAAGACTTCATAAGAGTTATGGACATGCATGATTCCTAATCTTAAGTATGTTAAGATAAATGGTTGTCCAACATATGTGAAAATATTTCAAAAGGATAAGTTTGGGACAAGATTTGACAAGTACGGATTTGTGGGACATCCTAAAATAAGTTTAGGGTATATGTTCTACAATCCTACTTAGCAGAAGGTGTTTGTTGCGAAACACGCTGCCTTCTAAGATAAAGATGTTTATCATTGAAGGGTTAGTGGGAGGATAATAGATCTTGAAGTAGTTCAAGAATCACAAAACTATATAAATCAAAAAGAGGAACCTGTAGATTGATCTGTTGTACCATAATCGAATCATAAAATCTGGAATAGTATCGAATATACCTGGGAAGTATGGATTCATCATAGATGATGATGATGAGGTACGCATCATAGAAGATGATGATCCAGTTTCAGATGATAAGGCTAAGAGTAGTAGACACTAAGAGAAATGGTAGATGACCATGAAATCCAAAATTGATTTTTGGAGAAAATGGAAATGTGGAGACCTATAAGGCCAGACTGGTTTGAAAAGGTTTTCAAATAAAGTCAAGGAGTTGACTGCGATAAAAACTTATTACCAATAGTAATGCTTATAACGCCTGAGAAAATCGAGCGTTTATGTAAATGAATTTTTATTTGATTTATTGAATAAAATTTGGATTATTTATTTATTAAACTGAGTAAGCTATTTGTAGGTCATTTTATGACCTAGAGAATGTAGAAATGAGTAGGATTCTGGCTACGTGCTTGGAATAAATGATATGAATTTATAAGACGAAAATAAAAGGTTTCCGAGAATAAAAATATTTTGGAGAAAGACGAAATAGACATTATTCAACCCTAAGGGTTAGGGTTTGACCCTATGTCATTCCGAGAGTTTGGAATGTTAGAATGACGTTCTGTCGAAAGATTTGACGGTAATATACCGTGAAAAGTTAAGTTAACCGAGAAAAGTTTTCTCGGGAGGAAAAGTATGAGAATCACTATTCATCCATTTCTGCTCGGGACTTTATTTTAAAATTTTGAGAAATGCGTAATGATAGGATTTTGATAGGAGATAGAATATATAATAATGATCACGAAGTTTTGGGTAGGGACTTAAAATCCTAACGGTTAGGGAAAGTGATCTAATGAAATAATTGTTTACGTATAATAATAAATGATTATTGTATGGAAAGAATTCGTGTATAATACGAGGTATTATACAAGAATAATACGGAGAGAATACGAGAATTATACAACATACAAAACAAATTTTTATACAGAGTAAATACGTTAAAACAAATTAAATTGGAATTAAAAGTTGATAAGTTTGACCCGTGGGTCGAACCATTAAGTAAACGGGTGGTTTTAAACCATGGTTCAACCCACAACCCATGTTCGACATGGGGGAACAAGGCCACATGGAATTATGTCGGAGTACAAGGGGGGGACATGGTTGGCCATGTGCTAGCACATGGGCTCAAACTTGGTGGGAAAGTAATTGAGGAGGTGGGAATAGTTGAGGAGGTTGGGCCTAAAACACTAATTTACCCTAAGTCTTGCCAACTTCTATAAATATAGAGCTTGCTCTTCCTTATTTTGTTGTTTGACAATTCCTCCAACAAAGAGATAGAGAGAGAGAGAGAAGAAGAAGAAGCTAGATTGAGCTTTGTCTAGTTAACTCATCAATCAAGAAGGAAGAAGACCATTGAGTCTCCATACTCACTCCACAAAGAACACAAAAGGTATAACCATAAGAAAGTATATAAACATCATCTTTTCTTTCAATAACAATTTTGATATAGAAGTGTTAGAGAAAGCATGAACGCTAAAAAGTTATAAGGATGGCTTAATGAGTAACTAAGAACCTTAACAAGCCATGCATGATGGAAGACTAAGAATTGATTAAGTACTAATAATGGACTTAATGAATTCATAGGAAATGGACTAATGAACATGTGAAACCATGAAAAACTTAAATATTTTGAATGATTAGAATTAGTATTAATCAACCATGGGATTGATTTCAAGTGGTTTGGAGTAATAATAATGAAGAACGAAGATTCGGCGAAAGTTACGTGATTAGACGATAATCGTCGAAAACGTAAATTTCTCGGATTAGAAGTTAAAAGTCGCCATGAGCATCAAAAACGATGGTTTTCGATTGCAACACGTGAATTTAGGTAAATAAGACTTGCGAGGGAAAGAACGGATTGATTCCGACTTAAAACGAAGATTTGAGCGTCGAACGTTCACGAACGTTTAACGAAAATGTAAAAATGGACTAATCGATGAATTTCTCACCGACAGATTCAGAAATGAATTCCAACTTGATAGGATGGTAGAGCATGTCGTTTATGAACTTTTGGCTTTGGAACGAACCAATTCAGAGTTATAACGATCAAGTTACGGACTCCGGAATTTCAGAATTTTCAAAGACTTAAATTTTTTTCTAAGTTGCAGAGCTGGAGCCGCAGCGCCATCTAATAAACTTAAATCCGGCGCCGCAGCGCCACTCCTAGGATAAAACTCTAGAGGGTAGCGCTGCAGTGCCACTCCAAGGGCAATATCTGGCGCCGCAGCGCCAGCATGTAAGAAAAGTTGACATTGTTAATAATTACTTAACCTTTTGCATATCATTAAGGGGCTAGTAAATGATGTAATATAAACCTTAAACAACATGTTTAAGTAAAAGTTTATAAAAATTAAATGTTAAATAAACCATAATGAACATTAAATAACTTAAATGAGTGTTATTAATTTAACATTTCGATTAAGTTATACAAGAAGGAGAAGTTAGGCTATACTTGGTATATCGATGATGAATTCTCATAGGTATGCTTTGGGTTATGCTTTGTAGACATTGTAAAGAATGAATAGACTACGTGTAAAGGTTTAGAAGACGCAAAGGCAAGTTTTCTAACTTCGTTCATACTTTACTATGAATGCAAGTTTTCTAAACTCTTGTCTATACATTATGGTTGGACAAGAGGTCATTGTGCATAATTGCTTATGCATGAACTGTTATTGAATAGTCGATGCCATTTGATTCGGCTAGACCGAGATTTAGCATATTTTGGTGCGTTTTTCCATAACTCTTTCCAAAATATATATAATGTTATGATCCTATGCTGATTGCTTAGTACAGATTCTCAGGTAAACCTGAGTATGAATAAAACAAAGGTTTTAAACGTCGTTAATTCGACAGGCACGTGAGGTTGTCACCAATTAAACGTAAACACGTTTAATGTATGAGTGTTGATCAACATAGAGTACTACAGGCTAATCACCTGGATGCGCTTGTAAGCTATATCGAACTTATGGCCTCCGTACCGGGTTGTTCCTTTCATGAATGAGAACTAAAATATGGTTTATGGTCGTTGACCAAGATGGATTCCGAAGAGGCTATAAAGTCCTTTGGAATGGTTTTAAAGAAATCAAAACGATATTTTGATTATTCTTAAGTACTTCATAACTATTGTACAGTTATTGAAGACCAAGGAATATGATTCTTGATTTTGTGGTTTCAAGATATACTGTTTAACTTTCTGAGCTGTTTATGCTCATTCTTGCTTAAAACTAAATGATTTTAGCTAAGAACGAATGGACTGAAGGATCCGATAAAGACAAAGACAAGTCCAAGCTGGACCAGTAGTGACCTTTGTAATAGTATTGTATTAGTGTAACGATTGAGATTTTATATTTAATTTTAAATATTTATTGAATTAAATAAATATTTTATGTAATTTATTTATTGAGTTAAATAAATATTTTATGTGAATTATTTATTGAGTGAAATAAATAATTATGTGATTTATAGAAATGATTTAATTAAGTGTTACATATTAATTTAATGAATGTTGTTTAATTGATGTGTATATATTAATTTTATATTATAGTTCTAATTTAATTGAGAGAATTAAATTAGATGAATTATGTGATGAAGTGTTACATGAATTATAATTAGCGAGTAATTATAATTATGTGGCAATTTTATGTGATTAATTGATGTTAGATTTTAATTAATTAAATTAGTTGATTAATATTTAATTAATTAAAATGTGACATTAAAGTATGTGTTAAATGATTTGTTAAAATAAAGAAAAGGTTTTAAATTGTTTTGCCAAATAAGGCCCTTGTAATTGTTTTAAACCTATTTCTACCAAACAGAGCCCTAACTATCAAAAGCTGTTTTTAAATAAACTGTTACCAAACAATACCTTAGCATTAAAAATCTGTTTTTGAAAATAACATTGTTTTGCCAAACAAGGCATTGTGGTTTTTGAATGTTATAACTTATATAATAAATGTATTTATTATATATATTAAGTAATTAGCAGTTACATATATATCATTAGTATACGTATATTATATCAGTTATAATATATCTATACTACGTTAGATTAGAAGTTAGTCTGTAAAGCTAAGAACAAAAAGAGAAAAGAAGAACATAGAAGTTAGAGAAGAGAAGGAAGAAGAAACTTGTGAAGGCTAGAATTAGTCATTGTATTATTCTCCAATCATCAAAAAGGTAATTAATATCTTATAGTTTTAAAGAATTGTGATTAGTTGTTCTTCATTGTTTTGAGTTTCTGTTAATTTAGTTTTCTGTGAATTTCATGAAATTATGTAATCATGAATTATATATATATATGTATGGTATCCATGTGTTGATTGTGGTAATGGTATGACATAAGAGGATTTTCAGAAATTAAATTACTGTAGAAATATATTTTTAACAGAAAATTCAGGTTTATATGAGTTCATATGGAATTTCATGAGTGTGGTTAATTTTAATTGAGAAATTCATGCAATTGGTATGTGTTAATATTCTTATTAAGTAATTTCTGGATGCTATCTTCAACTTCGTATGTAATGCATGTATATAAGTTCGAATTGATGGAGAAAAATAGTTACAGTAGATTATTTTGAGAAAAATATGAGTTTTCATGAAAATGGCCAAATTGGATTTTTAAAACTTGTGATTATCATTATTTAAATGATTTTGGGTTTTGGAAGCATGCTTTATATATGTGTAATAGCGTATATATATTTTACAGAGTCTATAGTACTGTATTTTTGGCGTTGTTGGCTTGTTTGGGTTGGTCGGTTAAACAGGGGGCCGTGGCTGTCTGCGTCTGGCCGAGCTGCTGCGCAGCTGTGCCGGCAGCAAGGCCAAGAGCAGCGCAGCTGCGCCACTGGCCTATCCCAGAATCCTTCCCTGCGCAGCTGCGCCACTGGCCTATCCCAGAATCCTTCCCTGCGCAGCTGCGCCGGTTATAGGGCAGCTGGCTGCGCAGCTGCGCCGGACACAGTGCTTAGGCAGTGAAGGTTAGCTAATTGTGTAGTGTTGATTTTAAACCTAGTTTAATTATGCTATGACAGTGAGCATGTATCTAGTTGCTACAACATGTTGTTAACATAAATTTGACAAATTTATATTTAGAAAGAAAAGAGGTTTGAAAACCTTAAAGTATGATTTGAATTGTTAGTTAAATGTGATATATGATTATAATTTAAATAATTATAATCAAAAGTAAATGTTTATTTTAAATTATAATTTTGTTAAATTATAATGAATAAAGGTTGATTTATTAGAAGTTAATTTAAATTATAATTTATGTAATTATAATTTAATAAATGCATGTTTAATTGTGGATTTTAAATTGATAATTACATGATTAACTATAAATTATGTAATTATAATACATGTTATAGTTTAATTAATTTTTGATTATAATTGATAAATACATGATTAATTATAAATCGTGTAGTTATAAATGCATGAATGTGGTTTAATTGATTATAAATTATAAATTGTTTATAATTTAAAAGGTAATTATAATTTGATTAAGTGTTTGAATTATAATTGTTTAATTATAATTTAGTCAAATACATAATTAATTTAATTATGTGAATATGTAGGTGATGTAATTAACTATGTGATAGTTGATTATTATTATGTAATTAGAGTGAGTTAACCATGAGGGTTAACCACTTATATGAATTAGTTACGTGTTAACTAATTTAGGTTATTGTGATTGAATATATATGTGTAGGAAGTATTAAAGTACGTGAATTGTGTTAAGTAGCTTGCGCTTGAGGCAAGTTTTCTAAATCCTAAACTTGTATTAATTTTTTATGATCTCTTGAACTCATATATTCATTGTTGAGAATGTCCTTTCCATTTCAGTATTGGACAATTGTTTATTTAATTGAAATGGTCTTAACTTATTGTTCAAGTAAGATCCAATTATTATTTTAATGCTTTAAGTTTACTTCTAAAGCATATGTTAATTCATAATTCTTTTATTATGAATTATTGGAAGTCGATTCAACTAATCCTTAGTTGATGAACGTGAATTCTAAATTACCCTTGTAAGCTTATCCAAACCAAACTTTCTTTGGTGCGGACTTGAATTCAAATTACTGAGTTGAACAACCCTATTTACTAGGGGAGGTTACTACGCATAACGTTAAGATGTTTGTGCACAATACATGGTACAAAGGGCTGATCCCCCTAAGTACGAGTTAAGGTCCATAGTCTTATTGGCTGTTAAAGGTTTAAATATAAATATTTATAACCTAGGACAAGAGTTCAAATGTCTTATGACCCTCAGATAAATTCTATATTCGAATTTTAATGTTGATAGAGAATTATTTTTCAATTCTTTATTATTGAAGCAAGCTAAGTTGTTCAGATTCTTTTAAATATATCCTTTCATGTCTATATTATTGTTAAACTCCAGTGACCTATGGTTTGCTCACTCTTGCATTAAATAACAATTTCAGTAAAGGTTGATAATGTTGATGCTCCGTCTACAAGTAAGGGCAAAGGAAAGCAAAGCAAGTGAAGATTTATTTTATTTAATTGAGAATGATTGTAATAAGACTTGAATGTTATATTTTTATTTTTGCACTTTATTATATTCATGTCAGGGTTAGAGTAACCCGGGATTTTTATTAAAGGTTGTAATCCTTGTTTTATGGGAGATTTTATTTATTTTAATTTAAGTTGTATTTTATTTTACATTATTCATTGGGTTGGTGTATGTTATATTAGAAAGTGAACACCAAATCATGTGGAAACGAAATACCCAGATTTGGGGGTGTCACAATTAGTATTGTATTTACTGATATTATGACACAGAATAATGTATTGGTTACGAATATTTGGGAAGTAATTTAATAGAATGTAATAACTAGTAAACTTATGCATTGATATTGATGTCCTCAATTGAATGTATGAGTAGATTGTAGCACCGTGTAGCACCATGTCTTGGGTTTGAAGGTACCCGGATTTGGGGGCGTCACAATGCTAAAGTCCATTTGGATTTTACCTGCGATTGCAACTTATTATTACTAAATTAAGCCAATGGACGTGGAGACGCCATTCCACAAATATAAATTATTAGAGGAGAATGTATGTATGATACAGCCAGTTGGATTTGCTTCAATAGTTGAAGAAAATAAAGTATATGAGCTACAACAATCCATTTATGGATTGAAGCAAGCTTCTCAATGATGGAACATTTGTTTTGATGAGACAATCGAAGGAGTTTGATTTTAGCAAAATGAGAATGAATCTAGTGTGTACAAAAGGGTCAGTGGGAGTGTTGTGACATTCCCAGTATTATATGTTGATATACTACTGACAAGGAATGACATACCAGTGCTATAATCAGTAAAGATAATGATGCCAAAACATTCCTCTATGAATAATTTGGGTGGAGCATCTTGGAGATAAAGATCTATATTGAAAGATTTAAAAGGATGCTTGGCTTGACCCAATAAACATATATTCATTCGATGCTAAAGGAGTTTAGCATGGCAAAATGTAATAGATGTCTCATGTTGATGAGCCATGGAGTGTATCTCTCTAAATTGTCCTCAATAAAAGATAGATCGCATGATTCGATATCATATATGAAATGAAATGTGCGAGACTTGATGTTGATCAATCATATTCTGGGAAAGTTCACTTAAAAAAAATGGAAAACATCTTAGAGTACTTAACGACACTAAAGATGTGATCATAATTCATGGTGGGTCTGAATAAAACTAGAGGACTAAATAACTCATGTTTTTTGGACTAACCAAGACGACAACAAATCCACTTTTGGGTGAAACGTTCCCTTAAACGGTGGTGCAGTGAATTGGAAAGGTTCCAAACAGCAAAGGGTTGCTGGTTTAGTGATAAAGGCAAAGTATATATAGCTGTAAATGAAGCTGTAAGTTTGTGTTTCGGATGAAAATTTTATTACAGAACTAGGAATAGTTCCTAAGTCTTATCTTGGATCCAAACATGTGTTGCGGCACTTTCATATGATTAAAGAAATCATGGAAAGAGGAGAAGTCACTATAGAGATATTTAACTCTTAAAAACGACATTACATATCCATTTACTAAAGCTATCCAACAGCAGGATGATCATTACATATAGAAGAAGAGTATTAGATACCATGGTGATTGACTTTAGTGCAAGTGGGAGATTGAAAGTAGTATGCATACAAGTCAATCATGTTTGATGATAAAGCATATACTTTGTAACAATCTTATTCATTTATTAATAAAAGTATTATTTAATTAAAGGCATTTATTTATCTATATGGTGTTGTTTTTATAATATGTGATAAACCCTAAGTTTTAAGCAATGCTTTTGTAATCATGATGAGGATCATGCTAATGAGATCTAAATTCTTAGATAGCTTAAAAACAAAAAATTATTCTTAATCGTTGGATTACTAAAAAGGGGATTAGTGAATCCAGATAGATTGATACATACGTTGCTTGCTCATTGGACGAGGATGATTGATCTCATGATCATTTGTGTGGAGACACTAAATCAAATGTGTAAGTTCGTATTGGAGAATAAGTTCACTGAACATAGCTCCCTAAGGAATATCTAATGGAGTTTTACATGCCAGTCAATAAGAATTCCTAAAGTGATAGTAGTACAAGCGATCCTTAGACTTGAGATCATCATAATATCTTGTGTATGATGAGTTATACTTTGACATGTTCCTTAAGACCCTTAGGGTATATCAAAAGGGTAAGCTTGGGTGTAATAAGTTATATATGGAGGTAATGAATGACCAATAAAGAATCTATCGCTTCTATTAAAAGAAGAGATGTTTTATGTGATTCGATAAATGACAACCTAGGAATCCTTGGCCAAGGTGGAGTAAAATTAGAAAGAAGTTTCTAATTTGCATTATTTGGAGTCGTGCATTTAAGGATCGAAATACATATAATTAAATAAAATAAGACTTGACAGTAATTTCATGTCTTATATTTAATTGGGACATTGCATGGTGGAAGGATTGAATTATATGGTAACTATTTACTCAAAGGTTCTTTTATTATTAATGTTGAAATCTATATTACTTGGAAAGTCGTTGATCGCTAAGAAGGCTGATCCTTATTATTGAATAAATATTATTTATTTAAATCAATTAAAAGTTTAATTTATTTATTTAAATAAGATTAGAATTATTCTAATTGATTTATTCACTACCGATTTAATATGGAGAACATAAAAGGTCACAACATAAAAGGAATAATATTTATTTAAGAAGTAAATGACATAATCGTAATAATAAGTTAAATGCATTTAATTTAATCTATGGTGATAGAATAAATTAAATAGCTTAATATTTTGGAAATATTAAATATAAATTAATATTAGGAGTCTTATTATTATTATTATTACTATTATTATTATTAGTTTAATTCCTAAAAAAGTTTGAGAATTAATTAATAAAAGTACTCTCTCTCATATTCCCAATAAGATTGGGAGGCTAGTTAATTAAAGGAGTTTAGTTAATTATTTCGAATAAGATTAGGAAGACTAATTAATTAAAAGAGTTTAATTAATTAAAATGAAACCCCATTCCTAAATGGATTAGGAGGATTGCCTACATCTATAAGTAAGAAACTCTTATTATGGATTGGGTTAACACACTTTATTCCAAGAGTTGGAAGAGTACACCTTTTTATAGAGATAGAAACTATGGTTTTGCCAAACACCTTTCTTCTTGAATTCTTGTTCTTCCTTGGTGGATCACCTCTAGAGGCCAAATAATTGGGTAGCTAATGTTGATCAAAGGAAGAAATCAATCCAGTGGATTTAAGTAGAATGTGAAAAAGATTTGGAGTTGAACTCGTAACTTAGGAATGTGGAATCTTCAAGGGTATGTATCTTATTCTTAATCTTTTTGTTTAATTAATAATTGTGCATAAAGGATAATCCAGATATATGGTTTGTAAAATTTTAAAATTCTAATTTACCACGCTTCTGCTATTTTAATGCAATTCAATTATGTTCATAAATCTTACGAACCTAACATCTCATAGAAGCTTCGTGGTTCCGTCTTTCAGAATCCGTCTGACAGTTTAAAAATTTGTGTTCCCGGATTCTAAATATTTTTAGATATTCCGTCTTTCCTCTACCGATTAACTATCACGCGTTCTTCGAAAATTCAAAAAGCTGAAAAACACTTTTTGATTAATAGTGTTTTTCATCACGTTTTCCTATAACATATTTAAACGAATGAAAAGTACATAACAGTACATTTTGTCATTTTTATTTCGTCTAATTTCTATACGTTTTTCGAGAAAAACTTTTATCGGCTAACATAACTTTTCACGGCATATTACCGTCAAATCTTCAAACAGAATGTCATTCCGACATCCCGATCTCTCAGAAAGGCTTAGGTTATTCAAACTCTAACCCTTAGGTTTCGTAAGGTGAATAGTGCTTATTTCGCTTTTTTCTCAGAAATATTTTTGTTCCCGAAAAAATTTATTTTCGTCTTAAAAATTCTTACTCGTTCATTATAGCTCGTAGCCAGAATACACCCGTTTTATAATCATCCTAGGTTATAGAACGATTAATAAACACATAACACATAATATAATTAACAAAAATCTATTTTATTAATTAATAATTCTTTAAACTTAATTTTCTGTACAATCTGATTTTTCGGGTTGTCACAATAACGAATAAGTTACGAGATTGCGAAGTAGGCGATTCGTACGGGTTTGAAACATAGAAATTTTTTTCAAGTGTCACCAGCACCGCAACCCAACAAAGGGGAAGAAACGCCGCAACGTTGGGTCCGGGCCTCAAGTACTGCAAAGGGGCGCCGCAGCGCCCCATTTTGTGTTTGAACCGGCGTCGCAGCGCCTCTAAGGAAAATTTATCTGACACGGGGATTTTACTATCCAACTTTTTGGATGGTAATTAAGACGCAGGTATAAATGTAATATTCATAAAAAGAAACATCTTGAATGATGAGTAAAACCTTGAGTTTGACGATTAAACGTAGAATAATGGTTATAAAACTACAAACGCAAAATACATAACCGATATTCGGGGACCGTATTCGCGTTAAACAAACGTGTATGATTGTAATGATTGGAATTCCTTGGATGTTGAACGAAGATGGTGACTTAAAAAATTTTAATGTTATAAAGCCGTAATTGTAACGCCCGAGAAAAATCGGATTATTATGTGAATTAATTTTTATTTGATTATATGAATTAAATGAAATTATATGTTTATTTAAGTGAGTAAGCTGTTTAAAAGTCGTTCTATGACCTAGAATGTGCGAATGTGGTTAGGATTCTGGCTGTGAGCTAGAATTAAATGATTTGAATTTCAAGACAAAAATAAAAAAAAATCGAGAAATTTCCGTAAAGATACTATTCATCCATTTCTACTCGAGAATTATTTTTGAATTTCTGAAAAACGGTAATGATAGAATTCTGAGACGAGATGGAATATCCAATAATATTTCAGTTATGACAAACGAAGTTTTCGCCTGAGGACTTAAAACCCTAAGGGTTAGAGATATTGAAATCTAAGAAAGGAAAGCTTAAGCGTAATAAAAATAATTATTATACATAAGGAGTATGAGTATAATACTAGTTATTATACGAGTATAATACGAAGATTAATACGACATATAATATGAATATCATACGATGTATATACGAAGAGAATACGACAATTATACGATAAGAATACGAGTAAGTCTTAATGGACTTTAGCTATTGGACTTAGACTTTGTCAAGCCCAATTGGAGAATGAATGAAGCCCAATGATGAATTATATCAAGGCCAAAGATAAATTAAATCAAGCCCAAAGTTAGGCCTGATTTGAATTAATTCTAAGCCCGAACCAATAATCGAACTCGTGGGTCAAACCGATGGGTCAACGAGTGGGTAAAACCTATGAGGCAACCCATGTGGGTCCCCCATGAGGGCACAAGGCCGACCACATGGCCAAGCTTGCAAGGGAAGCTAGCTTATGGATGTGTGTGAAAGTAGTATGCGTACAAGCGAATCATATATGATGATAAAGCATATACTTTGTAAACGATTTTATTTATTTATTAATAAAAATATTCATTTATTAAAGGTATTTAATTATCTATATGATTCTTTTTTATAATATGTAAATAACCCATAGTTTTAAGCAATGCTTTTAGAATCATGATGTTGATCATGCTAATGAGATCTAAATTCTTAGAAAGTTTTAAAATAAAATAGTTCCCAATCGTTGGATTACTAAAAAGGGGATTAGTAAATCCGGATAGATTGGTATATATGTTGCTTGCTCATTAGAAGAGGATGATTGATCTCATGATCATTTGTGTGGAGACACTAAAGCAAGTATATATAGGTGCTTATTGGAGAATAAGTATACTAAACGTGACTCGTTAAGGAATACCTAATGGAGTTTTACTTACCTATAATTGGAAATCCTAATGTGGTAGTAGTATAAGTGATCTTCAGACTTGAGATTATCATAGTATCTTGTGTGTAATGAATAATACTTTGACTTATTCCTTAAGACCCTTAGGGTATATCAAAAAGGGATGCTTGGATGTAATAAGTTACAAATGGAGATAATGAATGATCAATAAAGAATCTATCGCTTCTATTAATAGAATAGATATGTCCTATGTGATTCGTTAAATGACAACCCAGTAGTCCTTGGCCAAGACAGCATGAAATTAAAAAGGAGTTTCTAATTTGCATTATTTGGAGTTGTCCATTTTTTAATCGAAATATATATAATTAAATAAAATAAGACTTGACAGTAATTCCATGTCTTATATTTAATTGAGACATTGTATGGTGTAAGGATTGAATTGTACGGTAACTATTTACTCACAAGTTCATTTATGATTAATTTAATTTGTGGTGATAGAATAAATTAAATATCTTAATATTTATTATTTAATATTTTGAAAATATTAAATATAAATTAATAAGAAGAGTCTTATTAATGTTATTACAATTATTATTATTTTAATTTCTAAAGGAGTTTAGGAATTAATTTAACATTGGTACTCTCAATTATTACTAATGAGATTAGGAGACAAATTAATTATATGAGTTTAATTAATTAATCCCAATGTGTTGGAAAGCCTAATTAATTAAAGAAGTTTAATTAATTAAATGAAACCCAATTTTTAATTAGATTAGAAGGGTTGACCAATATCTATATAAGAGGAGTCTTATATTTGATATCAGAAGACGTAATTCCAATTGTTGGAGGGTACTCTTTTTCTACATAGAATAAAAAACAAGGGTTTAGCCAACCACCCTCCTTCTTGAACAATTCCTCTTTCTTAGTGGATTACCTCTAGAGGCCAAACACTTGGGTGACTAACGTTGATCAAAGGAAGGAATCAATCCAGGAGATTCTAGGAGATCATGAAGACTAAGGAGTTAAATTCGTACCTGTGAAAGCTAGTTTCTACAAGGGTATAATTTTGGTTAATCCTTCTTTTTCTATTGATTGATAATTGAGCACAAAGCATGATCATGGTGAGGGTTTGTATAAAATTTTTAAAACTTAAATTATCGCGCTTCCGCCTTTATTGTGTAAGTTGATTACATGTATGCGTAACATACAAATCCAATAGTGGTATTAGAGGCTAACTTTGTGCTATTTATTGATTTTATAACTCCATGTATGAATTGATGTGAGATTGGATCGAATTTTCTGGACAAAAAAAATGAAGTAGGTTGTTTCTGCTACGTAGCGCGGCCGCTCCGCGGCCCAGTTCATTTTGGGCGTTGGCGCGCTTGTCTACAAAACTCAAACTAACGAACACCACGGCCGCATCGCGTCCCAGTTCATTATGGGCGCGGGCACGACACTCTGCATATTTTGAAAATTTTATTTTTCATCAATTAAAGTAAATGATTTATTTAATTGATAAAATTTTAAAATAAAGATATTTATTTTATCTGAAATATGATTTCAGATTGCTAAAAATTAAAGGAGTTTAATTTGGAATTGATTTTTGATTAAAATAAATGAGTTTATTTTGTTCCAAAACCAAAATTTAGCAAACTTTTGCCCATTAAATGATATCGATACATATATGGAATGATTTTATTATTCATGAGATGAATGTTAATTTATTGATGCATATGTTGATGAGTATGATAATAAATGGGGTTGATTTTAGACTATTGACCAATGTGATTGGATTTTATTTTAGTTGGATGCTTTAATGTATGAGTTTCATTAAATGGGGTCTGCGTATCTCGTCTTCTCTAATTTTTCTTGATGTAAAATTCTATCTCCCTCCTATGTACTTCTCTTTGACTGCTGATCAAGATTTCTATTTAAATTAAATAGTTTATGTAATAGGACTAGTTATAATTATCTTAAAAAATTTGAGACCAAGGAGCACTTGAAGACCCGTTTGTAATGGAGCCCGGGTTTAAATGTAATAGTTACGTTTTAATTTAATTCTTACACTGCTAGGTTTGACCTTTTGGTTCACTTGATAACTCAAATGAACCAAACTAGAATAAAAGTCCATAATCAATCCGGGTAGAATATAGTATTTTATATGTGCATGCTAGTATTATATATATATATATATATATATTATATTTTATGCAAACATGCTTCACATATTTTAATAAAATGATGATTATTTTATATATATACGTGCATGCGCGCTAAACAAGATGAGACTAATAATAACAAACCCCTCAAACAAATTATTTTAAGTCTAAAGCGTTCAAAGATATTTAGAATATTGAACGACGCTTTCTAGCATGATAAAATTAATAGAGTATTAAATATTTAACATGAGTTTGTTGTGCTATCCATAAGGCAAGTATTAAGTATTTAAGATATTAATTTAATCATATTTGATGCAATTGACAAAGAGTTGTCTACCTATTTATTTATATATAGTTTGTTATGTTATCCACAAGGCTATATACATTTGAAATAGGATCCTTAATCTCACTAGAAAATCTTTAATTAGATGTTGACGAACTATATAAGCGAGGAAAATATAGTTTGAAAAAAACAGTGCGAGATACCAATTGAAAATAAGACCTAATTTATTTTGGTATGTAAAATTAATTAAATGAATGTTTGCTAAAATGTTGTCTTTTCACATGCAGAAATTTAAAAATATTAAAATCACTAATTTCACTGCAAAGCATAATTGATTATAACAAACTGATCGGACTGAATTATACGAACTGGTTAAAGAATCTGAGAATAGTTCTCATTGCTGAAAAGATTTCTTATGTCTTAAATTCACCTGTCCCTGGAACTATTCCAGAAACAGCCTCTGAGGAAGAGATTGTTACTATTGTAAAGTGGCAAGATGATGCATCTGTGGCTCAATGCATCATGCTCGCATCCATGAATAACGAGCTTCAGCGTCAGCATGAAAACATGGATGCTCCTACTATGTTGCTTCACCTCAAGGAGTTATATGATGAACAAAGTAGGACTGCTAGATATGAGATATCTAAGGAGCTCTTCCGATCTCGGATGACCGAGGGCACTGCCGTTGAGACTCATTTCCTAAGGGTGATCAATCTAATTGAACGCCTTAGACAACTTGGGTTTATCATGGATGGGGAGTTGAGTCAAGACTTAGTCTTGCAATCACTCCCTAAGACCTTCTCATAATTTGTTGTCAATTTTCATATGAATAAGTTGGATGTCGGCTTGCCTGAATTACTTAACATGTTGCAGAAGGTCACTTCCCATCCAAGAAGAACCATGTCTTAATAGTGGATGATTCTTCCAAGAAAAGGAAGAGGCCCAAGGTATTTTCTGAAAAGAAGAAATATAAGAAGGCTAAGGGCAAAGTGAACATGAAGGATCAAAAGAAACCTGATGCAGCTATCAAAGGAATGTGCTTCTAATGCAATGAGCTGGGTCATTGGAAAAAGAACTGCAAGAAGTTTCTGGAAGAGAAGAAGCTTGGAGAAGCTTCGACTTCTAATCAAGGTTAGTTCATGATTGAAATTAATTTTTCTAAAATTCAAAATTCTACTTGGGTATTGGATATCGGCCGTGGTTCTCACATATGTAATACTGTCCAGGGACTGGTCAGAAGTAGAAAGCTGAACAAGGATGAGGTTATCCTACGAGTGGGAAATGGAGAAAAGGTCGATGCATTAGTTGTAGACACTTATTGTTTAGCACTGCCTATGGGCAAGTCCATTTATTTAAATAATTTTTATTTTGTTCCAAATATCATTAGAAACATTATTTTTATTTCCGTATTAGATATGGATGGATTTGACATTATAATAAAGAACAATAATTGTTCTATTTATAATAACAATATTTTATATGGTGTTGGTAATTTGCGAAATGGACTTTACATACTTGACTTGCATGAAAATATATTTCAAATAGAACAAACTAAGAAAAGGAAAAGAGATGATGTTATTTATACATATATGTGGCACTGTTGACACGGTCATATCAATGAAACAAGATTATCCAAGTTGCATAAGGATGGGCTCTTAGAGCTATCTGATTATGAATCATATCCAACTTGTGAATCTTGTTTCATGGGTAAAATGACAAAATCTCCTTTTAGGAGAAAAAGAGAAAGAGTTACAGAGTTGTTAGCGTTGGTTCACATAGATGTTTGTGGACATGTGACAATGAATGCACGGGGAGGGTGTGACGCCCCCAAATTCCAGGACCGCCACTTGGTCTCTCGAATTCGGTTCATCACGTGCTCATGGTAATACATCACAATAATAATAATTAAATATCATACGATCACAGCGGAAAATCTATTCTAGAATAATTTACAATGATTTATTATAATTATTCCCCCAAGTCTCGCAACCTACAGTACTTAATAGATTACATAATAATATCAGTTAACGACTTATTACATAATCTAACTTAAGCTTAAACACAATCAAATCCAGTCTTACTACATCATCTTCATACAATATTAATATATTTAAAACATAACAGACATAAGCTAGTTGGTAGCTTTGCCCTTGCCCTTATCAACGCCCGAAGGTTCACCATGCTCTGCCTTAACTGAAATGTTTTAGGGAAAGCAAGAATGAGCACAAATTGCCCAGCAAGTAATATACAATAAGGGTAAGTAATAAGATTCTCAATTCTCGAAAGGGTATAACAAGATTTGATAGTTCAAGAATAACAAGAATATCAACAGTTCCCAATATCAGTCGCTAAGGACAGGATAATATCAATATGATTCAATAATAAGTCAATTCAAGATTTCAGATAATTGAATACTGAGTAGTCACTACGGACTATGAACTTCTACTAGAATTGACAGTAATAAACTGAAAATTCAACAAAAACAGGTACAACAGGTGATCAGCCTAAAGTACCCTTGTTATGCATAACAATCAATCATACTCAAGTGTGCACGTCGGTTTTCCGACAATTATATATTCCCTTCAAAGAAGGTTGTTCTTCTCAGTCAAATACAAGATCCCGCACCAATCAATTAGTTTGGGTTGCTTTTCAATAACATAAGTCCAGCCGAATCAAATGGCATAGACACTTTCACAATATTCAAGAACAATACTAAGTTCAACATGAATAATAGCTTTAATGAAATAAGAGTTCAAGTATGCTAATTCGATTCAACCGATTAAATAGGAAACTAGTTCGCAATACACAAGTTAGGATACTTGCATAGTAAAAAGTATAAGTTAGGAAACTTTCACAATCATAGATTTCCTTGCATAAAGTAAATGCGTCGGTTAGGATACTTGCACTTTAAAAGAGTGTAAGTAAGAGAACTTGCCTTTAGCGTAGTTTATCCACGAAAAGAAATCAACACTTTCGAATTCCTATCGTAATACAGTTACGTATATATATGATATTCATTAGTCATATAATTTAACTTCACATTTTCTCTTTGAATATACGATCAACACATAAGCTAAGTTTTGCCTAGCTACACAGTTATATAGAATATAATTTCTATCCTTAACGTTCCTTCTTTAGAGTTTAAACGCATTCTCATATTATATAAGATCTCAACAATTAGCAAACATGCTTGCATATTATTAATATCTCATAAGACCACAATCAATACTAAATATATTTCATTTTAGCAAGTTACGGCATCTCCTTAAGTTAACCGTCAAAATCGGGTTCAAGTAACATCATATAATATCACGTAGCATGTATTCATATACTTTACATGCTTGTATAACTTTTCCAAATCCAATCGTACATGGTATAGGTTCTTAAGTTAATACTTAAAGCCATTCAAGGACATGAACTCATATGGTCTAACATGGTCGCTTTTAAACACATAAGATATTCATATAACTTGTATTAGTCATGCTCATGAGTACTCGTATTGCATATATGTAGCTAGCATTGTTATTATCTTGAAAACATGCTTTGTTCATGCTAAACTTTAATCATGGCAACTAATCATGGTATATATACATGCATGACACATGAATGAGTCTAAGAGTACTATCACATGTGTTCATAAATGTCAAATTCTAATTCTCGTCATAACATACCAACGTTCACGTTCAAAGCTTATACTTTGTTAGTTTAGTTCATTAATAAGGTCTATCATGTTCATGCTTCCTTATGAAACCCATATACACAAGTTAACATGCTTTTCATGTATTTCAAGGCCCTATAAACATGCTCGAAAAGTCAGAATGTATACATGGTCTTTACATGTCAATATCAACCTTCAAAACTTGTATTTTTGTTAGAAAGGTGCACTAGTTGGGTTCACATGTCCATATTATATCACGGAACCTATATACATAAGTTAGTATGCATTTCATGTGTTTCTAGGTCATACTAACATATCTCGAAAGTCAGAATATTAACATGCTTCATATATGTTAACGTCGTTCATGAAACTTTAAGTTCGTTTTCAAACTATATGTCGTTTGGTTAACCATGCATGCTAATATACTAAAACATGCTCACATTGCCTCATTAGGTTTATATATATGTATTAATCATGCTTCCATGCTTGTTTAAACAAAAATCAAACAATTAGTTCATAACAGTTTTGTTGCAGAATGCAGAAAAACTGAACACAGAGGCTGGCGCTGCGGCGCGGCTCAGCAGCTCACTACTGGCGCTGCGGCGCGAGTGGCGCTGCGTGCGGCGCTGCGGCGCGGGCTGCGGCGCGTGTGGCGCTGCGGCGCGGGCTGCGGCGCTGCGGCGTCGAGGCAGTTTTCTGCAGTTCAGACTGCAGCGAAATCCGACCAAAAACCTCCCATTTCATCGATTTCAACATACCCAAATGCTATTAGACTTGTTTAACTTACTAACACATACATATATGCTTATATAACAGTCAATAGCAATTATCAATTCCCAATTTTATGAACTCTAACTAATTTCACGAATTTCATGTATTTACAGAAATTAAAGAGGAACAATGGAAATGAAAGACTATTCAGTGGTTCTATCATGTGTGTATGTTCATATAACAATAATATAAGGGTTCTACAAACCAATCATGATCCAATTTGGCATAATCAAGAATTTCAACAAAACTCAGAGAACAACAATGGAGTTCTTTTGACAGAAAATGAAAGTGAAGAATATGGAAATTGTATTATACCTTCTGCTAGAGCTTATTGCTGCCTCACTCCCTCTTTAACTGATATATATATATATGGATACTCACTCTCTACTTTCCTTGCAAGAAATTCTCAGCAAAAGAAATGTGAAGGAGATGAGGCTATATTTATAGAACTCCCATTATACAGACAAAGCAATTGTATCCCATATCAAACTAACGGATTATAGGAATGCATGAAGGTTATCAAAGGGTAGGTAATTAGTGGTTGGATTCATCATGAATCCCACTCCCTCCACAATCATGAGCTATGAAATGCTAGTTGCTGAGTTTGGGGAGAAGAAGAAGGAATAGGCCTTAGCTGTATGTCAAGCACGTGAAGAGCAAATGGGACACTTAAAATGAGACAGTTGATTTAACTCCTCAGCATTTGCAAATACTACACTTGTATATACACACCATATACATATGTTATATATATATGTACTCTTAGGTTATAATTTAAATCACAATGTACTTCACATAATGTAATAAGTGTAATTTACACACATATAATCCATGTACGTTTATCTTACTGATATAATACAATCGGATACTACCACATTACATTATATCATATATTATTAAATTGTATTAATCAACAATTATTTATAATATATCCATGATACATTATTTTACTGTAAACACACTCACCTTGTCACATAGGCATTATCATGTATTCCTAATATATAGTTTTAATATAACATAATCACATTATACTTCATGTAATATACAGTTTCTATGTGTAATATATTCGCATTGCATTATATAACATAGTTTATGTATATACATGCATGGTCACACTTAAGTGTCTCTCTACACTATATAATATAGTTGTATTCCATATACTTTATATATTCAAGTATTGCACATTTGTACATATCAATATAATTGTTAACCTCCATAACAATTTAATTAACCCTTATATGATTAATTATCACTTTGATATAAATCTTATTATATTTATAAACACGTTGCTCATTATTATTATGTTTCTTGCAATAATAATAATCACATATTATTAATCAATCCTCATTAGTATTTTATAACAGTTAATTAATATTCTTCGATTAACAATTAATATAGATTAATTGTTCGCTTAAATTAATATAATCATTCTTATATTACGTCACTGTGCCACACAAGGCAATCAACGAGTTTATCACAAACTCCACCAATTTCTCAATTATTATAATTATTCAATTATATATAATTGAATTAATTCATCTCATAACACAAAATCATTTATATTCAAATAAATTCTCATTTCCATTAATATATTTATTTAATAATATATGGAAATTCTCGGGTATTACATCCTCCCCCCCTTATAAAAATTCCGTCCCGGAATTGCTACAAGGTTACACAAATATATGGGGATAGTCCCTCATCATCCTATCTTCTAACTCCCACGTTGCCTCCTCGACATCGTGGTTACGCCAAAGTACTTTTACAGATGAAATAACTTTATTTCTCAAAGTTTGTTCTTTCCTATCTAATATTTGGACAGGAATTTCTTCATACGCCAAGTTCTTCTCCACTTGAATGGGCTCGTAAGAAATCACGTGCTTGTAGTCGGCCTTATACGGTCGCAACACGGAAATGTGAAACACGTTGTGGATGTGCTCCAGTTCGGGTGGCAACGCAACTTTGTATGCCACTTCGCCCACTCGCTTCAGTATCTCGAACGGTCCTATGAATCTTGGACTCAATTTTCCTTTCTTGCCGAAACGGATTTTTCCCTTCCATGGAGATACCTTCAAGAATACGAAACTGCCGACTTTGAAGTCTCGGTCCTGCCGATGCAAATCTGCGTATTTCTTCTGGCGATCTTGAGCTGCTACAAGTCTGGCTCTTATCACTGTCACCACGTCTGCGGTTTGTTGAACTAACTCTGGTCCGAGTATTCGTCGTTCTCCGACTTCGTCCCAACATAACGGCGTTCTGCACTTTCTCCCGTAAAGAGCTTCGTACGGTGGCATGCAAATACTCGCATGGTAGCTATTATTATATGCGAATTCTACTAAGGGTAGGTGGTCGTCCCAATTTCCCTTAAAATCCATCACACAAGTCCTAAGCATGTCTTCTAGCGTTTGTATTGTTCGCTCACTTTGTCCGTCTGTCTGAGGATGGTAAGCTGTACTCAACCTCAACTGCGTTCCCATTCTTTCTTGCAAACTCTTCCAAAAAATTGGACGTGAAGCGCGGATCTCGATCAGAGACAATTGACACCGGCACTCCATGTCGTGAAATAATTTCTTTTACATATAGGCTTGCTAATTGGTTCAAACTGTAGCGGATCTTGATTGGTAGAAAGTGTGCGGTCTTCGTTAGTCGATCCACGATAACCCAAATAGCATCATAACCTTTCTGTGTAACTGGAAGTCCTACCACGAAGTCCATGGTAATATGCTCCCATTTCCACTCTGGTATTTCTAATGGTTGTAGTAAACCACTTGGCCGCTGATGTTCTGCTTTAACGCGTTGGCAAGTCAAGCATTTACTGACGCACTCTGCGACTTCCCGTTTCAAATTAGGCCACCAAAAATGTTGCCTTAGATCTCGGTACATCTTTGTGCCTCCCGGATGAACGGAATATGTCGTATTGTGTGCCTCGTGCAAAATCTCTTCCCTCAACTCGGTTACCGCTGGTACCCACACTCTCCTTTCAAATCTCAAAATACCGTCTTTATCCATTCGAAATTTTTCTCCCTCACTTTCTGTGATCCTTTTTCGGATTTTCTCACACTCTTCATCCTTTTCCTGAGCTTCCTTTACTCTATTCAACAACGTCGGACAAGCTTCCATTACAATTAACTTCTCACCAGACTTTTCTGGTCCTTTTACTTCTATCTCCAATTTCTCCATCTCTCTTATCAACTCTTCTTGAGTCGTCAAATTAAACAACTTCTCCCTTCCTTTCCTGCTCAGAGCGTCGGCAACCACATTTGCCTTTCCCGGGTGATAAAGAATATCGCAGTCATAGTCTTTGATTAATTCTAACCACCTTCTCTGCCGCATGTTTAACTCCTTCTGTGTGAAGATATATTTCAGACTTTTGTGGTCCGTGTATATCTCACATTTTTCTCCGTATAGATAATGTCTCCATATCTTTAACGCAAAAACTACTGCCGCTAACTCTAAGTCATGAGTAGGGTATCGTTTTTCGTAATCCTTCAATTGTCGTGACGCATATGCAATAACCTTGCCATGTTGCATGAGCACACAGCCAAGCCCCTTGTGCGATGCATCACTATACACCACAAAATTTCCCGCATCATCTGGTAATGATAACACAGGTGTTTCGCTCAATCTCCTTTTCAGTTCTTGAAAACTTTCTTCGCATTTGTCGGTCCATACAAATTTCACCGTCTTTCTAGTCAAATTGGTCAGCGGGGTTGCTATCTTAGAAAAATCTTGGATGAATCTTCGATAGTACCCAGCTAACCCTAGAAAGCTTCTCTCCTCCGTCGGTGTTCTCGGTTGTTCCCAATTACTTACTGCTTCAACCTTCGCAGGGTCTACAGAGATTCCATTCTTATCCACCACGTGGCCTAAGAATTGAACCTTCTCCATCCAAAATTCGCACTTAGAAAATTTTGCATACATCTTCTCCTTCCTTAGTGCCTCCAAAACAATCTTCAGATGTTCGGCGTGTTCTTCCTCTGTCTTTGAGTAGATCAAAATGTCGTCGATAAAAACCACTACAAATTTATCCAAGTATGGCTTGAAAACTCGGTTCATCAAGTCCATAAATGCTGCCGGAGCATTAGTCAATCCGAATGACATTACCAAAAACTCGTAGTGTCCATAACGGGTTCGAAACGCAGTCTTTGGTATGTCCTCGTCCCTCACTTTCAGTTGATGATATCCTGTTCGTAGGTCGATCTTTGAGAAACACTTTGCTCCCTTCAGTTGATCAAATAAGTCGTCTATCCTCGGTAGCGGATACCGGTTCTTGATCGTTACTCTGTTCAATTCTCGATAATCGATACAAAGCCTCATCGATCCGTCCTTCTTCTTAACGAATAGTACTGGTGCTCCCCAAGGAGAAACACTCGGTCGAATGTAACCCTTATCCAATAATTCTTGCAATTGCATCATTAATTCCTTCATTTCTACTGGCGCCATACGATATGGAGCTTTCGAAATCGGTGCCGTTCCCGGTGCTAAGTCTATTACGAATTTGATTTCTCTGTCTGGCGGAAGACCAGGCAGATCGTCCGGAAACACGTCTTGAAATTCATTAACTACGGATATATCCTTAATTTCTACTCCCTTTTTCCGAGTATCAACGATGTAAGCTAAATAACCTACACATCCTTTCCTTAACAATTTCTTGGCCTGCATCATCGTAACGCAACACGATTGCTTAAGCGATGAGCTACCATAAAACACTACCTTAGACTTACTCGGAGTCTGAAGGTTCACACATTTGTTCTGACAGTCAATTATCGCAGCATGGTTATACAACCAATCCATTCCCAGTATTACGTCAAATTCTCCCAGTCTAATAGGAATCAAGTCTACGCTCAGTTCATGTTTACTAATATTTGCGCGACAATTTCGATAAACGTATTCTACAGGGATCACTTCCTTATTAGCAACTTCTATGATCAAAGGATTTTCTAATAGTTCTCGAGGTGTACTAAGTCTACTAGCAAATTCTTCAGATACAAAAGAACAGGTGGCACCCGAATCAAATAATACATAAGCATTTATATCATTGATTGGGATTATACCTGACACCACATCCTTCGCAGCCACTGCGTCTTGGACGGTCATATTAAAGGTTCTGGCGGTTGGGCGGTTGGATTGTGCCGGTCCACCGATCATCAGCTTGTTGCCTCCTTGCTGATTACTACCTCCGCCACTTCCCTTCTTTGGGCAGTCCTTAATTCGGTGCTCCGTCGAGCCACAAGCAAAGCATCCTTGTATCTTCTTTGGTTTCAAACAGTTGGGCGAGATGTGCCCTTCCTGTCCGCAGTTGTAGCAAGTGCCACGTCCCTTCCAGCACTCGCCCTGGTGATTCTTCCCACACTTCGGGCATCCTTCAGCCCTCTTCTTGAAACCTCCACGAAAATTCCCTGATTGATTATTATTGTTGTTTTTGTTGTTGTTGTTGTTCTCCCACTTTCTCTTTCCCAAGTTGCTTCCTCCGCTACTGCTTCCTCCCGTACGATTCTCTCCTCCAGTATTCTTTCCTTTCTTTTCTTTGTTATACAGACTTAAGGCCTCACTGCCACCTTCCGCAATGATTGCCTTCTCCAGTAATGTTGCAAAGGAATCAATTTGAAGAACTGATACCTTATTGAACAGCCACGGCTTCAACCCTTGTTCAAAGCGTCTAGCCTTCCTCTCTTCATCACCAACTTGGTGCTCCGCAAATCGCGCTAGTTCGTTAAACCTAGCCGCGTATTGCGCCACCGTCATCTCACCTTGTTTTAACTCTAGGAATTTCACCTCCATCCTATTCTTCATACTCTTTGGAAAGTAATTCTCGAAGAACAGTGTCTTAAACTTATCCCAAGCTATTATCCCTTCTCCAGCTCTTTGTTGATTAGCCTCCCACCAGTAGTTCGCTTCTCCCCTCATCATGTACGTGGCAAACACCGTCTTCTGATCTTCGCCTACGCTAGCTATAGTGAAAGCTTTTTCGATCTCTTTGATCCACGTTTGTGCGATGATTGGGTCGGTAGTTCCCTCGAACTCCGGGGGTCCTACACTCTTAAAGTCTTTAAAGGTTGTTACTGGCACAGTTTGAGGGTTCGGGCGAACGGGTTCATTGTTCCTTCCCCTTAAGGCTTCTCCTAACAAGTCTACCAGTTTCTGGATCGGGTCTACTTGTTCTCTCTCATTGTTAACGGATTCTTCGGGTGCTGTCAATCTACGTCTGGGCGGCATTATCTGCATCACAAGTTTTCATTTTATCATTATTCAAGTATATTACTTAAGTATTTCTTTTAATACTAAAAGAATAAATTTATAACACGTTTCTAAAATCAACTCCATTTATATTCATATGCCATTTCATTTTCATTACATGATTTTCCTAGCATACTGCTATAAATGTTATCATATATATCCCCTAATATCTCAAAAGACGGGGAATATACCAACCTACTACCATACTACCCCTCTAACAGAAGCTAACTCGGGGTTTACATCATCATCCCACATCTTACACAAAAGATCGGGATTACAACATAGCATATACAATACATAAAGACACAACTAGTACTACCACTAGACTGACTAAGGAAATCTCATCCCATCATCCCGCGCTCCACTGCGCTCTTGTACTCCAACTGTGCTATATACGCAAACAGCTCTCGGCTCAAGGTATGTAGAGTCTGTCCCTGTTCTGCCGGGTAGTGGTACACACCATCAATCACCCTTTCAAAAGCTGAACGGAACACATACCCCATCTTGTTCATCTTTCTCTTCTTGCACCTGACCTCGTCCTCAAGGTCGTCAGCTCTCTCATTGGACGCTTCCCACTTCTCCTCGAAGTGTAACCTATCCATCACCTCCAACTCTAGCTGAGTACGGAGTGCCTCTTTCTCAGTCTTCTCACTCAGCTCCCTCTGCTCAACCTCTTCTAGCTTCTCTGCCAAATATGCATTCCTAGCCACTGACCTGTGAAATAGAGTCCCCATTTGGATCCCTGCCTCCCTACGGTAGGCAATCTCCACTTCTAACTCTTGCATAGCCAGCTTCCTCTGGTGGTCCTCATCCCTCAGCTTCTGGAACTCAGACTCTCTCTCGTGGGCCTCTGCCTCCAGCTCCTGAACTCTACAGTCTAACTCTAGAATACGCTCCTCGTACTCGCCTAACATCTGTTCCTCTATAGTAGCCTCATCAGAGTCCTCTACTGGCTCATCCTCCATCGGCTCCTCCTCTGGATCAGTCTCTATCTCAATCTCGATCTCATCCTCGTCATCAAACTCGGATGGTGCAACTGCCTGCACTGGTGTAGCCTCTAGAGGTGCCTCGTATACTACGTGTATATCCCTGGGCTCCTCCTCTACAACTCTACTAAGTACCCCTGTGTCTGTCATCCTACACTCACAAACACAAGACAAGAAATAGCATCTCCATTAGAATGTTAAGCAAAATATAAGTTCATTGTATAGAATGAAGTTACATTTCATAACAGACTAAGTCTCTCAAGGAAAACTCTACATGAGTTTTATCTCCTTCCTAACTTCTAAGTTCACCTAAGCTATAGTCTAAGGACACTCGTTCCTAAGGTTTATAACTACAGCTCTGATACCAACCTGTGACGCCCCCAAATTCCAGGACCGCCACTTGGTCTCTCGAATTCGGTTCATCACGTGCTCATGGTAATACATCACAATAATAATAATTAAATATCATACGATCACAGCGGAAAATCTATTCTAGAATAATTTACAATGATTTATTATAATTATTCCCCCAAGTCTCGCAACCTACAGTACTTAATAGATTACATAATAATATCAGTTAACGACTTATTACATAATCTAACTTAAGCTTAAACACAATCAAATCCAGTCTTACTACATCATCTTCATACAATATTAATATATTTAAAACATAACAGACATAAGCTAGTTGGTAGCTTTGCCCTTGCCCTTATCAACGCCCGAAGGTTCACCATGCTCTGCCTTAACTGAAATGTTTTAGGGAAAGCAAGAATGAGCACAAATTGCCCAGCAAGTAATATACAATAAGGGTAAGTAATAAGATTCTCAATTCTCGAAAGGGTATAACAAGATTTGATAGTTCAAGAATAACAAGAATATCAACAGTTCCCAATATCAGTCGCTAAGGACAGGATAATATCAATATGATTCAATAATAAGTCAATTCAAGATTTCAGATAATTGAATACTGAGTAGTCACTACGGACTATGAACTTCTACTAGAATTGACAGTAATAAACTGAAAATTCAACAAAAACAGGTACAACAGGTGATCAGCCTAAAGTACCCTTGTTATGCATAACAATCAATCATACTCAAGTGTGCACGTCGGTTTTCCGACAATTATATATTCCCTTCAAAGAAGGTTGTTCTTCTCAGTCAAATACAAGATCCCGCACCAATCAATTAGTTTGGGTTGCTTTTCAATAACATAAGTCCAGCCGAATCAAATGGCATAGACACTTTCACAATATTCAAGAACAATACTAAGTTCAACATGAATAATAGCTTTAATGAAATAAGAGTTCAAGTATGCTAATTCGATTCAACCGATTAAATAGGAAACTAGTTCGCAATACACAAGTTAGGATACTTGCATAGTAAAAAGTATAAGTTAGGAAACTTTCACAATCATAGATTTCCTTGCATAAAGTAAATGCGTCGGTTAGGATACTTGCACTTTAAAAGAGTGTAAGTAAGAGAACTTGCCTTTAGCGTAGTTTATCCACGAAAAGAAATCAACACTTTCGAATTCCTATCGTAATACAGTTACGTATATATATGATATTCATTAGTCATATAATTTAACTTCACATTTTCTCTTTGAATATACGATCAACACATAAGCTAAGTTTTGCCTAGCTACACAGTTATATAGAATATAATTTCTATCCTTAACGTTCCTTCTTTAGAGTTTAAACGCATTCTCATATTATATAAGATCTCAACAATTAGCAAACATGCTTGCATATTATTAATATCTCATAAGACCACAATCAATACTAAATATATTTCATTTTAGCAAGTTACGGCATCTCCTTAAGTTAACCGTCAAAATCGGGTTCAAGTAACATCATATAATATCACGTAGCATGTATTCATATACTTTACATGCTTGTATAACTTTTCCAAATCCAATCGTACATGGTATAGGTTCTTAAGTTAATACTTAAAGCCATTCAAGGACATGAACTCATATGGTCTAACATGGTCGCTTTTAAACACATAAGATATTCATATAACTTGTATTAGTCATGCTCATGAGTACTCGTATTGCATATATGTAGCTAGCATTGTTATTATCTTGAAAACATGCTTTGTTCATGCTAAACTTTAATCATGGCAACTAATAATGGTATATATACATGCATGACACATGAATGAGTCTAAGAGTACTATCACATGTGTTCATAAATGTCAAATTCTAATTCTCGTCATAACATACCAACGTTCACGTTCAAAGCTTATACTTTGTTAGTTTAGTTCATTAATAAGGTCTATCATGTTCATGCTTCCTTATGAAACCCATATACACAAGTTAACATGCTTTTCATGTATTTCAAGGCCCTATAAACATGCTCGAAAAGTCAGAATGTATACATGGTCTTTACATGTCAATATCAACCTTCAAAACTTGTATTTTTGTTAGAAAGGTGCACTAGTTGGGTTCACATGTCCATATTATATCACGGAACCTATATACATAAGTTAGTATGCATTTCATGTGTTTCTAGGTCATACTAACATATCTCGAAAGTCAGAATATTAACATGCTTCATATATGTTAACGTCGTTCATGAAACTTTAAGTTCGTTTTCAAACTATATGTCGTTTGGTTAACCATGCATGCTAATATACTAAAACATGCTCACATTGCCTCATTAGGTTTATATATATGTATTAATCATGCTTCCATGCTTGTTTAAACAAAAATCAAACAATTAGTTCATAACAGTTTTGTTGCAGAATGCAGAAAAACTGAACACAGAGGCTGGCGCTGCGGCGCGGCTCAGCAGCTCACTACTGGCGCTGCGGCGCGAGTGGCGCTGCGTGCGGCGCTGCGGCGCGGGCTGCGGCGCGTGTGGCGCTGCGGCGCGGGCTGCGGCGCTGCGGCGTCGAGGCAGTTTTCTGCAGTTCAGACTGCAGCGAAATCCGACCAAAAACCTCCCATTTCATCGATTTCAACATACCCAAATGCTATTAGACTTGTTTAACTTACTAACACATACATATATGCTTATATAACAGTCAATAGCAATTATCAATTCCCAATTTTATGAACTCTAACTAATTTCACGAATTTCATGTATTTACAGAAATTAAAGAGGAACAATGGAAATGAAAGACTATTCAGTGGTTCTATCATGTGTGTATGTTCATATAACAATAATATAAGGGTTCTACAAACCAATCATGATCCAATTTGGCATAATCAAGAATTTCAACAAAACTCAGAGAACAACAATGGAGTTCTTTTGACAGAAAATGAAAGTGAAGAATATGGAAATTGTATTATACCTTCTGCTAGAGCTTATTGCTGCCTCACTCCCTCTTTAACTGATATATATATATATATGGATACTCACTCTCTACTTTCCTTGCAAGAAATTCTCAGCAAAAGAAATGTGAAGGAGATGAGGCTATATTTATAGAACTCCCATTATACAGACAAAGCAATTGTATCCCATATCAAACTAACGGATTATAGGAATGCATGAAGGTTATCAAAGGGTAGGTAATTAGTGGTTGGATTCATCATGAATCCCACTCCCTCCACAATCATGAGCTATGAAATGCTAGTTGCTGAGTTTGGGGAGAAGAAGAAGGAATAGGCCTTAGCTGTATGTCAAGCACGTGAAGAGCAAATGGGACACTTAAAATGAGACAGTTGATTTAACTCCTCAGCATTTGCAAATACTACACTTGTATATACACACCATATACATATGTTATATATATATGTACTCTTAGGTTATAATTTAAATCACAATGTACTTCACATAATGTAATAAGTGTAATTTACACACATATAATCCATGTACGTTTATCTTACTGATATAATACAATCGGATACTACCACATTACATTATATCATATATTATTAAATTGTATTAATCAACAATTATTTATAATATATCCATGATACATTATTTTACTGTAAACACACTCACCTTGTCACATAGGCATTATCATGTATTCCTAATATATAGTTTTAATATAACATAATCACATTATACTTCATGTAATATACAGTTTCTATGTGTAATATATTCGCATTGCATTATATAACATAGTTTATGTATATACATGCATGGTCACACTTAAGTGTCTCTCTACACTATATAATATAGTTGTATTCCATATACTTTATATATTCAAGTATTGCACATTTGTACATATCAATATAATTGTTAACCTCCATAACAATTTAATTAACCCTTATATGATTAATTATCACTTTGATATAAATCTTATTATATTTATAAACACGTTGCTCATTATTATTATGTTTCTTGCAATAATAATAATCACATATTATTAATCAATCCTCATTAGTATTTTATAACAGTTAATTAATATTCTTCGATTAACAATTAATATAGATTAATTGTTCGCTTAAATTAATATAATCATTCTTATATTACGTCACTGTGCCACACAAGGCAATCAACGAGTTTATCACAAACTCCACCAATTTCTCAATTATTATAATTATTCAATTATATATAATTGAATTAATTCATCTCATAACACAAAATCATTTATATTCAAATAAATTCTCATTTCCATTAATATATTTATTTAATAATATATGGAAATTCTCGGGTATTACAGAAGGTATTCTTATTTTATTACTTTCATTGATGGTCACTCAAGATTTGTATATGTGTATTTAATGAAAAATAAATCTGAATCATTTGAAAAGTTCAAAGAGTTCAGAAGTGAAGTAGAGAAACAAACTGGAAAAAGTATTAAGATTCTTTGATCGGATCGAGGTGGAGAATACTTAAGCGGTGAGTTTCTCAATTGTCTCAAAGATAATGGTAAAATCTCACAATGGACTCCACCAGGTACACCACAGTTAAATGGAGTATCTGAAAGGAGAAATCGAACATTGTAGGACATGGTTAGTTCCATGATGAGTTTTACTGATCTTCCAATTTCATTCTGTGGTTATGCCCTAGAAACGGTTGCATACCTACTTAACAAGGTGCCTACCAAATCCGCCCCAAAGACTCCATATGAGATGTGGAAAGGGATGAAACCAAATCTTAAGTATGTTAAGACTTGGGGTTGTCCAGCTTATGTCATAAAGTTTGAAAATGATAAGCAACAGAGTAAATCTGACAAGTGTAGATTTGTGGGATACCCTAAAGAAAGTTTAGGGTATTATTTCTATCATCTAACTGATCAAAAGGTGTTTATTGTGAAATATGCTGCCATCTTGGAAAAAGAGTTTATCCATGAAGGGGTCAGTAGGAGTAAGATATATTTTGAAGAAGTTCAAGTACCACAAATTACTACGGATCAAAGTCGGGTATCTGACCAAGTGGATGAACCTACTATACCACACCCTATTCGTAAATCTGGAAGAGTACCGAAGATACTTGACAGGTATGGATTTATCATAGAGGATGACCATGAGGTACGTATCATGAATGCTAATGATCCATTGAATTACGAACAGGCTATGAGTAATAAAGACTTAGGGAAATGACTTGAAGCCATAAAATTAGAGATGGACTCCATGGATGAGAACCAAGTATGGACTTTGGTTTCACCACCTGAAGGCATTAAGCCTATTGGGTGTAAATGGGTCTTTAAAAGAAAGACTGGAGCGGACGGCAAGGTAGAGACCTATAAGGCCCGACTGGTTACAAAGGTTTCAAACAAAGACAAGGAGTTGACTATGATGAAACTTTCTCACCAGTAGCTATGCTCAAGTCCATTGAGATTTTTCTTGCGATTATAGCTTATTACGACTATGAGATCTGGCAAATGGATGTGAAAACTGCCTTCCTCAATGGGAAACTTGATGAGGATGTGTATGACACAGGCAGATGGATTTTTTTCAAAGGTTAGAACAAATCAAGTCTGTAAGCTTCAACGATCTATTTATGGATTAAAGCAAGCTTCTCATAGATGGAACATCAATTTTGATGAGATAATCAAAGAGTTTTATCAAAATCGAGGATGAACCATGTGTTTACAAGAAGGTTAGTGGGAGCGCTGTTTCATTCCTTGTATTATATGTTGATGATATATTACTGATAGGGAGTGACATTCCTATGCTATAATCGATTAAAGTCTGGTTATCTAAACACTTTTCCATGAAGGACTTGGGAGAATCATCCTATATTTTGGGGATAAAGATCTATAGAGATAGATCTAAAATAATGCTAGGCTTATCCCAAGGAACGTACATTGACTCGATGCTAAAGAGGTTTAGCAAGGAAGATTCCAAAAGAGGTCTCATACCGATGAGACATGGAATACATCTCCAAAAAATAGGCCCCAAAGGTACCTAAGGAGAGAGATCGTATGAGTAAGATTCCTTATGCTTCAGCAATAGGATCTATCATGTACGGTATGATATAATATATATTAGACCGGATGTCGCTCATGCACTTAGTGTAACAAGAAGATATCAGTCAAATCCATAAGAAGAGCACTGAAATGTAATGAAAAATATCTTAAAGTACTTACGAAGGACTAAGGATGTATTTCTTGTCTACGGTGGGTCTGAATTAAAACTCGAGGGCTTCACAAACTCATGTTTTCAAACGGACCAAGATGACAGTAAATCCATTTCGGGGTATGTGTTTACCTTAAACGGTGGCGCAGTGAGTTGAAATAGTTCCAAGTAGCAAAGCGTTACTGATTCAGTGACAGAGAGAGTACATAGCTGCAAGTGAAGCTGCAAAGGAGGTTGTTTGGATGAAGAAGTTCATAACCGAACTTGGTGTGGTTCATAGCATTGGAGGAGCAGTCCCCTTGTATTGTGACAACACCGGAGTTGTTGCACAGGCTAAGGAACCCAGGTCTCATCAGAAATCCAAACAAGTGTTGCGGCGATTTCACTTGATCAGGGAAATCTTTGAAAAAGGAGACGTCACCTTGGAGTGTGTAGACTCTCAAGACAACATTGCAGATCCAATTACTAAAGCTTTAACACAACAACAGTTTGATCGTCACTTAGAGAAGATGTGTATAAGATACCATGGCGATTTGCTTTAGTGCAAGTGGGAGATTGAAAGTAGTATGCATACAAGCCAATCATGTATGATGATAAAGCATATACTTTGTAAACGATCTTATTTATTTATTAATAAAAATATTCATTTATCAAAGATATTTAATTATCTACATGATGTTGTTTTTATAATATGTAAATAACCCATAGTTTTAAGCAATGCTTTTAGAATCATGATGTTGATCATGCTAATGAGATCTAAATTCTTAGAAAGCTTAAAACTAAAATAGTTCCTAATCGTTGGATTACTAAAAAAAGGATTAGTAAATTCGGATAGATTGGTACATATGTTGCTTGCTCATTGGATGAGGATGATTGATCTAATGATCATTTGTGTGGAGACACTAAAGCAAGTATGTAGGTGCTTATTAAAGAATAAGTACACTAAACGTGACTCGCTAAGGAATACCTAATGGAGTTTTACTTGCCTATAATTGGAATTTCTAATGTGGTAGTAGTACAAGTGATCCTCGGACTTGAGATCATCATAGTATCTTGTGTGTAATGAATTATACTTTGACTTATTCCTTAAGACCCTTAAGGTATATCAAAGGTATGCTTGGGTGTAATAAGTTACATATGAAGATAATGAATGATCAATAAAGAATCTATCACTTTTATTAAAAGAAGAGATATGTCATATGTGATTCGTTAAATGACAACCTAGTAGTCCTTGGCCAAGGCAAAATGAAATAAAAAGGAGTTTCTAATTTGTATTATTTGGAGTTGTGCATTTTCTAATTGAAATACATATAATTAAATAAAATAAGACTTGACAGTAATTCCATGTCTTATATTTAATTGAGACATTATATGGTAGAAGGATTGAATTGTACGGTAACTATTTACTCACATGTTCTTTTATGATTAATGTTGAAATCTATATTATTTGGAAAGTCATTGATCGCTAGGGAGGCTTATCCCTATTATAGAATAAATATTATTTATTTAAATAGATTATTAATTTAATTTATTTATTTAAATAAGATTAGAATTGTTCTAATTGATTTATTCACAATATGTTTAATATAGAGAACCTAAAGGGTCACACCATAAAAGAAAAAATAATTATTTAAGAAGATAATGACATAATCGTAATAATATGGTAAGTGTAATTAATTTAATCTATAGTGATAGAATAAATTAAATAGCTTAATATTTATTATTTAATATTTTAGAAATATTAAATATAAATTAATAAGAAAAGTCTTATTAATATTATTACAATTATTATTATTTTAATTTCTAAAGTAGTTTAGGAATTAATTTAATATTGGTACTCTCAATTATTTCTAATGAGATTAGGAGACAAATTAATTAAATGAGTTTAATTAATTAATCCCAATGTGTTGGGAAGCCTAATTAATTAAAGAAGTTTAATTAATTAAATGAAACCCAATTTTTGATTAGATTAGAAGGGTTGACCAATATCTATATAAGAGGAGTCTTATATTAGATATCAGAAGACGTAATTCCAATTGTTGGAGAGTACTCTTTTTCTACAGAGAATAGAAAACAAGGGTTTAACCAATCACCCTCTTTCTTGAACAATTCATCTTCCTTGGTGGATCACCTCTAGAGGTCAAACACTTGGGTGGCTAACGTTAATCAATGGAAAGAATCAATCCAGGAGATTCGAGGAGATCACGAAGAGCAAGGAGTTGAACTCGTACATATAGAAGCTAGTTTCTACCATGATTCTGATTTATCCTTCTCTTTCTATTGATTGATAATTGAGCACAAAGTATGATCATGGTGAGTGTTTGTATAAAAATTTTAAAACCAAAATTATCGCGCTTTCGCCTTTATTGTATAATTTGATTACAGGTATGCGTAACATACAAACCCAACAGTCGTATCAGAGCCAAACTTTGTGCTAATTATTAATTTTATGACTCCATGTATGAATTGATGTGAGAATGGATAGAATTTTCTGGACAAAAAAAATGGAGTCTGCTGTTTCTGCTACACAGCGCGATCGCGTCGCGTCCCAGTTTATTCTGGGCACGGGAGCGCCTGTTTGCAAAACTCAAACTGATGAACAGCACGGCCGCGCCGCGTCCCAATTCATTATGGGCGCGGGCGCGTCACTCTTCATATTTTGAAAATTTTATTTTTCATCAATTAAAGTAAATGGTTTATTTAATTGATAAATTTTTAAAATAAAGAAGTTTATTTTATATAAAATATGACTTCAGATTGCTAAAAATTAAAGGAGTTTAATTTGAAATTGGTTTTTGATTAAAATAAAAGAGTTTATTTTGTTCCAAAATCAAAATTTAGCAAACTTTTGCCCATTAAAAGACATCGATGCATATATGGAATGATTTTATTATTCATGAGATGAATGTTAATTTATTGATGCATATGTTTATGTGTATGATAATAAATGGGGTTGATTATAGACTATTTAACCAATGTGATTGGATTTTATTTTAGTTGGATGCTTGAATGTATGGGTTTTATTAAATGAGGTCTGCGTACCTCGTCTTCTTTAATTTTTCTTAATATAAAATTCTATCTCCCTCCTATGTACTTCTCCTTGACTGCTGATCAAGGTTTCTATTTAAATTAAAAAGTTTATGTAATAGGACTAGTTATAATTATCTTGAAGAATTAGAGACCAAGGAGCAAGGAGCGCGTGAAGACCAGTTTGTAATGGAGCTCGGGTTTAAATGTAATAGTTACGTTTAAATTTAATTCTTGCACTCTTAGGTTTGACCTTTTGGTTCACTTGGTGGCTCCAGTGAACCAAACTAGAATAAAAGTCCATAATCAATCCGGGTAGAATATAGTATTTTATATATGCATGCTAGTATTATATATATTATATTTTATGCAAACATGCTTCACATGTTTTAGTAAAATGACGTGTATTATATATATATATGTGTGTGTGTGTGTGTGTGTGTGTGTGTGCATGCGCTAAACAAGATGAGACTAATAAAAACAAACCCCTCAAACAAATTATTTTAAGTCTAAAGCGTTCAAAGATATTTGGAATATCGAACAGTGCCTTCTAGCGTGATAAAATTAATAGAGTATTAAATATTTAACATGAGTTTGTTGTGCTATCCACAAGGTAAGTATTAAGTATTTAAGATATTAATTTAATCACATTTGAGGCTTATAAAAAAAATTGAACAATATTATTTTGCTGTGCTATCCACAAGGACAATATATATATTTTTTGAATATATGGAAGTGCTAGGTTGGACTTAACTTAAATCATTTTAGTTCGGATGTGCACACACTTGACCATTATGATCTAGGAGGCAAAATAAAAAAGAGTTACATGTTGATGTAATTGACAAAGAGTTGTCTACCTATTTATTTATATATGGTTTGTTGTGCTATCCACAAGTCTGTGACGCCCCCAAATTCGGACCACCACTGGTCTCTCGAATTCGGTTCGTCATGATCTCATGATAATACAATATCAATATCTAAAACATACATTCACAGCGGAAGATCTAATCTAGAATAATATACAATGATTTATTATAATTATTCCCCCAAGTCTCGCAACCTACAGTACTTAATAGGTTACATAATAATATAAGATAAAGACTTATTACATAACCCTACTAAGTTTAAACTAGTTCTGAAATAGTCTTAATACATCATCTTAATAGACGTAAAACAACATCATAATATTTAAAACATAAAAGGGTCTAGCTAGTCGGTAGCCTTGCCCTTGCCCTTATCGACTCCCGAAGGTCCACCCTGCTCTGCCTTAACTAAAATATTTTAGGGAAAGCAAGAATGAGCAATAAGTTTGCTCAGCAAGTAATATAAAAACAAGAGTGAGTATTATAGTTCTCGAATCTAAAAGTGTATAGCAAGGTATGATAGTTCAAAGATAGCAAGAAATATCAACAGTTTTCAATAACAGTCGCTAAAGACAGAATAATATCAATAGGATTCAATGCTAAATCAATTCACGATTTCAAGATAATTGAATACTGAGCAGTCACTAAGGATTATGAACTTCTAATAGAATTAACAGTAATATACTGATAATCCAATAAAAATAAGTACAACAAGTGATCAGCCTAAAGTACTCTACGTTATGCATATCGTTCAATCGTACTAAAGTGCGCACGTCGGTCTCCCGACAATATATAATTTCCCTTCAAAGATGATTGTTCATATCAGTCAAATACAAGATCCTGCACCAATCAATTGGTTTGGGTTACCTTTCAACAATATAAGTCTAGCCGAATCAAATGACATAGATCGCAACAATTTTAAGTCCAAATCTCAAGATTTAAAGTTCGAAGAATATAAATTGACTTTTATCTTATCCATGAATTATATAATTATAATATCTAAATTGTAATCTCAAAAGTTTACTTATACGACAATAATATCACAAGCTTAATGAATGCTCAATAAAGAATAGGGTTAGGAACTTGCTTACAATGTTCCTTGAATAAATTAAACACAAGGATCGGATACTTGCCTTATGCGTATATCTATCCACGTAAAGTAAATCAATACTTTCGAATCCCTATCGTAATATAGTTACGTATATATATGATATCCATTAGTCATATAGTTTAACATCATACTTTATCTTATGTATACAATGTAACGATTGAGATTTTATATAATAATTTTTAATATTTATTGAGTTAAATAAATATTTTATGTGAATTATTTATTGAGTTAAATAAATAAATTATATAATTTATGGAGTAATTTAATTAAGTGTTATATATTAATTAAATGAATGTGTATATTAATTCTATATTATATTTCTAATTTAATTGAGATAATTGAATTAGATGAATTATGTGATGAAGTGTTACATGAATTATAATTAGCGAGTAATTATAATTATGTGGCAAATTTTAAGTGATTAATTAATGTTAGATTTTAATTGATTAAATTAGTTGATTAATATTTAATTGATTAAAATATGACATTAATGTATGTGTTAAAATAAAAGAAAAAAAAGAATTTTAAATGATTTTAATCAAAGAAGGCCCTGGTAATTGTTTTAAACCTATTTCTACCAAACGGGGCCCTAACTATCAAAAAGCTGTTTTAAATAAACTGTTTACCAAACAATACCTTAGCATTAATAATCTGTTTTTGAAAATAACCTTGTTTTGCCAAACAAAGCCTTGTGGATTTTGATTTTTGTAACTGATATACATTAATTGTTAGTTATTATAAATAATTATACGTATTAGTGATATATCAGTTATATATTATTCCTATACTACGTTAGATTAGAAGTTAGTCTGTAAAGCAAAGAACAAAGAGAGAAAAGAAGAGCAGAGAAGTTAGAGAAAAGAAGGAAGAAGAAACTTGTGAAGGCTAGAGTTAATCTTTATATTCTTCTCCAATCATCAAAAAGGTAATTACTATCTTATAGTTTTAAAGAATTGTAATTAGTTGTTCTTCCTTGTTTTGAGTTTTTGCAAATTTTAGTTTTCTGTGAATTTCATTAAATTGTAAAATCATGAATTTAATATATGTATTGTATCCATGTGTTGATTGTAGTAATTGTAAGACATAAGAGGATTTTCAGAAATCAAAGTACTGTAAAAACAAGTTTTAAATGAAGAATATGAGTTCATATGGAGTTTCATGTTTTGGGTGATTGTAGAGTAAAAATTTGATGAAATTAGTACGTGTTAATATGCTTATTAGGAATTTGTTTGATGATATCTTTAATTACGTATATAATGCATGTATATAGAGTTGAATTACTTGAGAAAGTGATTTACATTGAATGGTTTTATAAAATATATAAGTTTTATGAAAATATCAAATTTGATTTCTAAAACTTTTGATTATTGTTGTTTAAATGGTTTTTGTGTTTGGAGGTATGTTATATGAGTGGATTGTATCAAGTATGTGCTATACATTGTTCTAGTAGCTTGTTATTGTTGTTTGATGGCATGTTGGGTTTAATCGGTGAAATAGGGAGGGTGCACTGCTTGCTTCTATCTGCGTACCTGCGCAGCTGCGCCAGTAGCACAGCCAGAAGCAGCGCAGCTGCACCACTAGGTTTTCTCAGGCTGGTCACATGCGTAGCTGCGCCGGTGCCAAGGCCTACGGCTGCGCAGCAGCGCCGTTGCCTGATTAGAGGCAGTGAAGGTTAGATAGTTGTGCAGTGTATAGTTTAAGCTTAGTTTCATTAGTCTATGATAGTGAACGTGTATCTAATTTCAACAACATGTTGTTAACATAAATTTGACAAATTTATATTTAGAAAAGAAAAGAGGTTTGAAAAACCTTAAAGTATGATTTGAATTATTATTTAAATTGATATGTGATTATAATTTGAATAATTATAATTAAAAGTAAATGTTTAATTTAAATTATAATTTTGTTAAATTATAATAAATAGTAGTTGATTTATTTTAATCAATTGAATATAATTTAAATTATAATTTATGTAATTATAATTTAATAAATGCATGTTTAATTATAGATTATAATTGGGTGATTTCATGATTAACTATAATTTGTGTATTTATAATGCATGATATAGTTTAATTGATTATAAATTATATTTGTTTATAATTTAAGAGATAATTATAATTTAAGTAATTATAATTAGATTAAGTGTTTAAATTATAATTGTTTAATTATAATTTAGTTAAACACAAAATTGATTTAGTTATGTGTTAAGTAGCTTGCGCTTAAGCCAAGTCTTCTAAACCCTAAACTCGCTATTTCTACGCAAGTTTTTTGAGTTCATATATTCATTGTTGAGAATGTCCTTTTCATTTCTGTACTGGACAATTATTTACGTAACCGAAGAGATCTTAACTTATTGTTCAAGTAAGATCCACTTTATTATTTTAAATACTTTAAGTTTACTTCTAAAGCATATGTTAATTCATAATTCTTTTATTTATGAATTATTGAAAGTCGATTCAACTAATCCTTAGTTGATGAACGTGAATTCTAAATTACCTTTGTAAGCTTATCCAAACCAAACTTTCTTTGGTGCGGACTTGAATTCAAATTACTGAGTTGAACAACCTTTTTATTAGGGGAGGTTACTACGCATAGCATTAAGATGTTTGTACACAATGCATGGTACAAAGGGCTGATCCCCCTAAGTACGAGTTAAGGTCCATAGTCTTATTGACTATTAGAGGTTTAAATAGAAATATTTATAACCTAGGACAAGAGTTCAAAGTTCTTATGACCCTCAGATAAATTCTATATTCGAATTATTGATGTTGATAGAGAATTATTATTCAATTCTTTATTGTTGAAGTAAGCTAAGTTATTCAGATCTTTTTAAAGATATCCTTTTATGTATTTATTATTGTTAAACCCCAGTGAGTTGTTGTTTGCTCACTCTTGCATTAAATAACAATTGCAGTTAAGGTTGATAACGTTGATGCCCCGTCTACGAGTAAAGGCAAGGGAAAGATGAACAAGTGAAGACTTGTTTAATTATTTTGAAATGATTGTAATAAGACTTTTATGTCATGTTTTTATTCCGCACTTTATTGTTTATGTCAAGGTTAGAGTAACCCTGAGATTATTTTTTTAAGGTTGTAACCCTTATTTTAAGGGAGATTTTATATTAATATTGTAATTTATTTTGAGATATATTGGGTAGATGTTTGTTATAGTTAGAAAGTGAATACCAAATCGTGTGGAAACGAAGTACCCGGATTTGGGGGTGTCACAGGTTGGTATCAAAGTTGTATGCTATGAAACCTTAGGTGGGGAAAAACCTTAGGTAGTAGCCTTATGGTAAGATCGAAAAGATTGTGATGCTAGGTAAAGATAATAAACTACCTTATGTGCCTATGTGTGTACGTTTTAGTATTCGAAGAGTGTCAATTCGATGTCACGTAATAATGAACTTTAAAATTCTTTTGTCAGGATGTCAAATATTGGAGAACCTAGTCAGACTAGAGAGGATGTACCTCAGGTGCCTAGAGAGGAGGAGCCCCGTGACATACATATTGTTTGGGAGCAGCTGGTTAGGAGAGAGTCATTTCTAGTGATCACCGTAGCTGGTCGGGAGCGTGAGCTGACACCTATTCCAGAGGATGAGGACGAGGACAAGTCTGAAGAGGAGGAAGAGGATCCCGAAGAGGAATTCCCACCTCACTCTACTAGTGCTTGAGATGTACGAGGTAGTTTACGATAGAAACGTGGAGCTTCATGGACGAGTAGGAGATCTCGAAGAAACTGTCCAGCGACGAGATGAGACTATCGAGGATATGACTAGTGACCTAGGAGAAGCACAGTGAAACCTGATACACGTGGAGAATGATAGAGACGCGGCTCGAGCTGAGATAGCGAAGCTGAAGCAGGACATCTAGGAGGAGTCGAGGAAGCGAGCCAGAGCGGAAGAGATAAGTTTGAGGGCTAATCAACGAGCCGATCGAGCTGAAGGTGAAGCTGAAGCCAAGAGGGCCAAGCTGAGGGAAACAGAATATGCTTTTCATACAGCGATAGAGAGAGCTCAGGACCGTGTTTTCTACTACCCAGCTCAGTTCCAAGGTTTACCGTGGTATGTGGTGGACCGAAGAACGGCGTTTCGGGTAATGGAAGAGGAACGCAGAGAGACTGTGCGACGTATTAATATGCCTAGACAGTAGTAGTAGAGCTTTTGTTTATGTGTTGCTTTTTGTAGTAAATAAAGTAAATCCCATAATTTGATATAAGAATGGGATAAGTTAATAATGTAATCCTGCAACTTTTCCAGTTCTGGAAGGATAGTGTAAATGGCAGAAATGTTATCTGATTGATGTTTTTAAACTACGACTATTGAATAAAAGAAGTTTATTGACGTGCTATGTGAACTAAGTTATTTGAACGTTTAAGTATGTACTTGAATACTTAATAGTTGAATAAAGGGTCTAATAATAATATTTTCTTAATAGAAAATGGCTCCTAGAAGAAAACCAACACGTCAAAACCCTGAGGGTTCGACGAACAACAACAATAACGATGGGACGAATCCCAACTCGGTTCAGTAGTTGGTGAACCTGTTGACAGGAGCTCTTGCGAATCAGCCGCAAGTGCAGGGTACTACGTTCAAGGAATTCAAGGCAGTAGGACATCCTAACTTCAAAGGATCGACCAACCCTATTGAGACTCAGACGTGGGTTATGGAAATGGAGAAGGTATTTGACGTTGCCCGAGTAGGTGAAGACCAGAAGACAGCATTCGCGGCTTTCATGTTGAAGTAGAATGCTAGCTTCTGGTGGCAGGCTAATTAGACCCGGGAGGGAGAAGGAGTCATAACGTGGGAATGTTTTGAGGAAATGTTCTACGAAATGTACTTCCCAGTGAGTTCCCAGGACCAGATTGAGGTCCAATTCCTAGAGCTTCAGCAGGGAGGGATGATGGTGTCTGAGTATGCTGCGAAGTTCAACGAGCTGGCCAGGTTTGCTACTTACCAGGTCAGCACTGACGCTAGGAAGGTGAGAAGGTTTGAGCGGGGACTGAAGCCCTAGCTCTACAACAAGGTTTCCATGTTCCAGCTGAACACATTTGCGGCTGTGCTAGAGAAGGCCATACTTACTGAGGAAGGAAGCGAAGCGGTGACAAAGTTCAACCAAGATAAGAAGAAGAAGACTGAGGTAGAAACCAAGATTGGGGGTAGCAGCGCTGTGAATCAAAAGAGTGAATGGAATGACAACACCTCTGCTGGGAGTCAGCAAGGAAGCCAGCAGAAGAGGAAGTTCGAAGCATGTGCTACATGCGGTAAGAATCACACTGGCGTGTGCATGAAGGGGAAGCGGGTGTTCTTCACTGTGGTCAGGAAGGCCACATTGCACCTAGTTGCCCAAACTCGAAGAAGGGAGCTTGCTTTACATGTGGCTCCAAGGATCACATGGCTCGTAACTGCCCTAAGAAGCTGACGGCAGGGTCAACAGGGAGCGGAGGGAATGGAAGTGGTAGTACCGTTACTATCGCTGCACCATTACAAGCTGTTCGACCCACTGCACGGACATTTAATAGGGTTAGGAACTTGCTTACAATGTTCCTTGAATAAATTAAACACAAGGATCAGATACTTGCCTTATACGTAGTCTATCCACGTAAAGTAAATCAATACTTTCGAATCCCTATCTTAATATAGTTACGTATATATATGATATCTATTAGTCATATAGTTTAACATCATACTTTATCTTATGTATACAATGTAACGATTGAGATTTTATATAATAATTTTTAATATTTATTAAGTTAAATAAATATTTTATGTGAATTATTTTTTGAGTTAAATAAATAAATTATGTGATTTATGGAGTGATTTAATTAAGTGTTACATATTAATTAAATGAATGTGTATATTAATTCTATATTATAGTTCTAATTTAATTGAGACAATTGAATTAGATGAATTATGTGATGAGGTGTTACATGAATTATAATTAGCGAGTAATTATAATTATGTGGCAAATTTTATGTGATTAATTGATGTTAGATTTTAATTGATTAAATTAGTTGATTAATATTTAATTGATTAAAATATGACATTAAAGTATGTGTTAAAATAATTTGTTAAAATAAAAGAAAAAAAAAGAATTTTAAATTATTTTAACCAAACAAGGCCCTTGTAATTGTTTTAAACCTATTTCTACTAAACGGGGCCCTAACTATCAAAAAGCTGTTTTAAATAAAATGTTTACCAAACAATACCTTAGCATTAATAATTTATTTTTGAAAATAACCTTGTTTTGCCAAACAAAGCCTTGTGGCTTTTGATTTTTGTAACTGATATACATTAATTGTTAGTTATTATAAATAATTATACGTATTAGTGATATATCAGTTATATATTGTTCCTATACTACGTTAGATTAGAAGTTAGTCTGTAAAGTTGAGAACAAAGAGAGAAAAGAAGAGCAGAGAAGTTAGATCAGAGGCAGTGAAGGTTAGCTAGTTGTGCAGTGTATAGTTTAAGCCTAGTTTCATTAGTCTATGATAGTGAACATGTATCTAATTTCTACAACATGTTGTTAACATAAATTTGATAAATTTATATTTAGAAAAGAAAAGAGGTTTGAAAACCCTTAAAGTATGATTTGAATTATTATTTAAATGAGATATGTGATTATAATTTGAATAATTATAATTAAAAGTAAATGTTTAATTTAAATTATAATTTTGTTAAATTATAATAAATAGTAGTTGATTTATTTTAATCAATTGAATATAATTTATGTAATTATAATTTAATAAATGCATGTTTAATTATAGATTATAATTGGGTGATTTCATAATTAACTATAATTTATGTAATTATAATGCATGATATAGTTTAATTGATTATAAATTATAATTATTTATAATTTAAGAGATAATTATAATTTAAGTAATTATAATTAGATTAAGTGTTTGAATTATAATTGTTTAATTATAATTTAGTTAAACACATAATTGATTTAGTTATGTGAGCATGCATATGCGATGCTTAATTGTTATTTAATTAGAATGAGTTAACCATGAGGGCTGACCAATTATGTGAGTTAGTTTTGTGTTAACTAATTTAGGTTATTGTGATTAAATATATATGTGTAGGAAGTGTTAAGAACGTGATTGAGTTAAGTAGCTTGCGCTTAAGGCAAGTCTTCTAAACCCTAAACTCGCTATTTCTACACAAGTTTCTTTGAGTTCATATATTCATTGTTGAGAATGTCCTTTTCATTTCTGTACTGGACAATTATTTACGTAATCGAAGATATCTTGACTTATTGTTCAAGTAAGATCCAGTTTATTATTTTAAATGCTTTAAGTTTACTTCTAATGCATATGTTAATTCATAATTCTTTTATTTATGAATTATTGAAAGTCGATTCAACTAATCCTTAGTTGATGAAAGTGAATTCTAAATTACCCTTGTAAGCTTATCTAAACCAAACTTTCTTTAGTGCGAACTTGAATTCAAATTATTGAGTTGAACAACCCTTTTATTAGGGGAGGTTACTACGCATAGCATTAAGATGTTTGTGAACAATACATGGTACAAAGGGCTGATCCCCCTAAGTACGAGTTAAGGTCCATAGTCTTATTAACTGTTAAAGGTTTAAATAGAAATATTTATAACCTAGGACAAGAGTTCAAAGGTCTTATGACCTCAGATAAATTCTATATTCGAATTTTAATGTTGATAGAGAATTATTATTCAATTCTTTATTGTTGAAGTAAGCTAAGTTATTCATATCTTTTTAAAGATATCCTTTCATGTATTTATTATTGTTAAACTCCAGTGAGCTGCTGTTTACTCACTCTTGCATTAAATAACAATTGCAGTTAAGGTTGATAACGTTGATGCCCCGTCTACGAGTAAAGGCAAGGGAAAGATGAACAAGTGAAGACTTGTTTAATTATTTTGAAATGATTGTAATAAGACTTTTATGTCATATTTTTATTCCGGACTTTATTGTTTATGTCAAGGTTATAGTAACCTTGGGATTGTTTTTTTAAGGTTGCAACCCTTATTTTAAGGGAGATTTTATTTAAATAATTGTAATTTATTTTGAGATATATTGGGTAGGTGTTTGTTATAGTTAGAAAGTGAACACCAAATCATGTGGAAACGAAGTACCCGAATTTGGGAGTGTCACATACAATCCACATATAAGTTAAGTCTTCAACCTTACTATACAGTCATACCATGTATAGTATCATACAAATTCACAAGTCTCGACTAATATAACTTTTATTGTCTTTTATCCTTAACGTTCCTCTTTTTGAGTTAATCATCTTCATATATAATCATTAACACATAAGACCATAATTAATTCCAAACATACTTCGTTTAGTAAGTTATAGCATTGTTATAAGTTAACTGTTAAAATCGGATTCAAGTATCAACATATGATATCACATAACATGTATACATATTAAAGGGTCCTTTTAGGTTCGTATAACCTTTCCAAGTTCAATCATACATGATATAGATTCTAAGTTAATACTTTTAATAACTTAAGGCCATTGAAGGTCACGAACTCACAAAGTCTAACATGCTCGGCTTTTAAACACATAAGGTATTCATATAACTCGTTCTAGGCATGCTTATGAGTATTCACATCGCATATATGTAACTATCATCGTTATTAGTTCGAAAACATGCTTCATTTATGTTTAACTTGATTTCACGACATCTAACATGGTAGGCATACGTGTATGATATATTAGCGAGTCTAAGAGTACTATTAAACATGTTCATAAATATTAAAATCCAAATCTCAATGTAACATGTCAAGGTGCACGTTCAAAACTTATACTTTCATTAGTAAAGTTCACTACTAAGGCCTAACATGTTCATGTTACATTATTAAACATGTATACGCCAATTAACATGCTTTTCATGCCTTTCTAGGACATACTAACATGCTCGCCAAATCAAAATATCAACGTGACTTATATACGTCAAAGTTCGATTATAAAACCTTAAGTTCACTTCAAAAATATAAGTCTTCATTAATCATGCATGGAAACATAATAACATATGTTTACGTTATATCCAAGTACTCATATATACATGCAAATCATGTTCCCATGTCCGTCTAAGTAGTGTTAACACATCAGCACCTAACAGCCTTTAGTAGAATCAAAAAAACTGGTGCAGGGGACCGGCACAGCTACGCTGCGCCTCAGTATTAAACTGGCGCAGCTGCGCCATGTTTGGTTCACACCAGACAGCAGCTTGCTACGGCATAAATCCAGCCCAACATCAAAATTACTTCACCAATTTGATTGTGATCAGTCACAATGTCTCACTAACATGGTCATAAGCTAATATAACAACTGAATAAGTGTTCTACAATCCAATTATCATCTAATTCAACATGTTCAAGAATTTAAATTTTGATAGAGAACCAAAATGAACAACAAGAACGAGGGATAAGAAATGTACATTATACCTCTATTAACAATTGAGCTTGCTGTTAAAACACTGAAGTCTTTCTCTCTCTTAGTAAACTATCTTGCTAACAACTAATAATTCACTCGCAATATGCTCTCACTTAAGCAAAATCTCAGTAATGAATTAGAAGGAGAAGAAGCCATATATATAGAGAAATTCATAACCAGACAATGCATTCCTCCATTAAATAAAACTAATAGATTGAAGGTTTGTATTTTGGTTAAGGTGGAGTGGTTGAATGGTGGTTGGATATCATCATAATGCCCACACCTTTGAACATTGCTATGATTTTGTTGAATTTAAGGAGAGGAGTAGGCTTAGGCTTGCAAGCTATACACGTGAAGGAGAAGATGGGCTCTTGATTTGGGACAAGGCATTATATCTCAGCATTCTAGCAACATAACACTTATGTTACTTTGCACATATCATATACCTAAGTTGAATTCATATAATACATGTTTAGGTTGTAACTTTAATGTTACAATGTAATTCACATAATGTAGTAAGTGTAATTTGCACACATATAATCCATATACATTTTATCATACCGGTATAATTTAATCGAATATTATCACATTACATTGTCTCCATTATTATTAAATTATATTAATCAATAATTGTTTATAATATATTCATGATGTATTATTTTAATATATACTCACACACAATTGTCACATAGGCATTGTTCATTTATATAATTAGCCATAACATATAGATTCAATATGTATAGTCACATTGCATTAATCATGTAACGTTCACAATTTAATAAACTTTACTATATAGTTTATATATAATTGCACGGTTACACTTAAGTGTTGCACAACACTTTTTTATAACATGTGTAACTACTATATATTATACTTTTAATTATCGCATGCTTGCACATAATCAATTAATTGAGCAAATATAATCTTAATTGTTATTAATATATTATTATTCTCAATGGTAATTAATTAATTACTTATCTTATCAATTAATTAATAATAATATTAATTAATCCATCCTTCATCAATCAATGTAATTATTAATCTCCATAACAATTAATTAACATTTATATGATTAATTATCACATTAAATAAATATAAATCTTATTATATTTATAAACAAGTTACTTATTATTATTCTATTACTTGCAATAATAATAATCAACATATTATTACTCACCATTAATATTCTATTACAATTAAATAACAATTAATATTTGATTAATTGTTCATGTAGTAATTCCTTCATTAATTAATATAATTATTAATATTTTTCATCATTGTGCAACACAAGGCGTTCAACAAGTTTATCACAAACTCCATATTTTCTCAATTATTATAATTTCAATTTGAATTAATTGAGTTAACTCATCTCATAACACTTACATATTTATATTCAAATAAATATTCATTTCCATTTATATATTCATTTAATAATATTCAGAAATTCTCGGGAATTACATCCTCCCATCCTTATAAAAATTTCGTCCTCGAAATTTGTAATATTCGAGATTGTATATGTAATTTAATAATTATCAATAAATAAATTTATATGAAACTCTTGTGTGATTTCTTTTATTAGATGTATATGTGTTATACATGTATGTGTATTTTAAGTTATGTGATGTGAGGGATTTAAATAGTTGGGTTGGATTAATCTAACTATTTAGATGGGTTAAGTATGGAATTAATCCTATTAGTTTTATGAGATGGCTTTAAAGTACGAGTTGGAGTTCGAAGCAGAATTTAGAGACGCGGACTGCGTATTTGAGTCCGGAACTTCGAAATTAGTCAAGATAGACTGAAACCACAAAAATGTGTCACGGTTGACTTTTGGCTAAAGTCAACCGGTTGACTTTTTCAGGTAAAAAGTGAACCACAAATTTTGGAGATGAATTTGACTAAACGGATAGTCCCATGACGTCCGGAACGTCGACTTTAGTAGGAATCGATATGAATATCGAAACGTTTGGCTAACGGAGGGCATAACGGTCAAATAGTGATTTAATTGATTATAATAATATTATTTTTAACAAATCAACAGCTGGAGGGGGGGGGGGGGTCCACGTGGCCATGTAATTAGGACAACATGGAGGATTATATACGTATATAACAATGATAATAAGGAGGGAGTACTTCATTCTCCTGTTTAAACCAAGAAACTCTTTCATTTTCTCTAACTCCCAAGTTAATTCTTTCTTTTAATTGTGTATTTGTTGCAAGCTTGTGTAACTCCTGAGATGGGAATGGAAGAGCTAAGGAAAACCAATGCTTATAATATATATATATATACTCTCCACCTCTATACTTCCTTCCTTTTAATAAAATTCCACCAAGAGAGAAGAAAAAAATGAGAAATTGTGTATGAGAGTTTGAGTGCTATTGAGGATTCTGGAAATTTCAGAACATAAGCAAGCAAGGAAGGAGAATCACTAGCTAATTCAACCAAGAATAATTCAACAAGTACTTCATATTCGTCTTATTTGTTCTTGAGGAAAATGGTAGAAAATGCATGTGTAGGTATGGAAATGCATTGTTTTGAATTGTAATGCCATGGTTTTGTGTGTTTCTGTTATATGGAGAAGTAAGAATGAAAATTCTGGACTTAATCATGCTTCTATTGCATAGAGAATCAAGATATTATGTCATGTATGCTAACTATTTGATAATATGCTTCTTAGATATCAATTTGATCAAAACGTGGAAAGTTAGTGTGTTTGATTGTTGTAACATGTGTATATATGCTAGTGGAGGTGATCTTGACAGTAGGAATCGAATCTTTGCATGCTAGAATCGAAATCATGATTTTGTCAAAGTTGGTTAAAAAGTGAAATCTGTGATTTTTGGGTTTTTCGGGGCCTTGGAACCATGGTTTCTGTGACCCGTTTGTGGTAGGTAATAATTTTATAAAATAGTATGTTGTATGAAGTCCAATCTATCCAAATTGCAAAGGAATCGGAGTTATATTGAGCAAGATATGAAATTCGTAAGCATGCATGTTCATAATAAAGTCTGCAGAAAATCTGGAAATTCCAGAAATTTTCTAAGTATGAAAACCTATTCCGGCACGCTTTTCAAGGCAGCCGGTTTATGGTCTTAACATGTTAGTTTCATGTATGTTGTATTTTTGTAAAATACTAGGATGTATGGAGTGTATGGTGTCCAAATATCGTGGTCATACAACCTGTAAACAAGTGGGAATTAAATCGGGAAGTAGGCTGCTCGGCAGGAAAAAATTTCTGGGCATGAAGAACAACGCAGTTGCGCCGGTAACACGGCTTGAGGCTGCGCAGCTGTGCCGGGCCGGGTCGGGTCGGGTCGGGTCAGAATGTCAAAAATTTATTTTCTTTCAGATTCAAATATTGAACACCTTTATCTATGTAATGCAACATGCTTGTGTAATTAAATTGTATTGATGATTGAATGCAAGTTGGTTTAACAACCTAATTAATATAAAAGGAAACAGTTATATTTTAAATTAGAGTGGGATTACTTAGTTGCTTAACGTGACATATGTGATTAGATTACGTAAAGGACTAGTTGATAGCTTAAACTGTAGAAGACGTATCAGGCAAGTTTCCTAACCCTAATTTCTATTGGGCATTTATTCAATGCTTACTCATTGTTATCGCAGTAAGGGTAAGTATTGGACTTGTGCTAGCTATTTATTCGTGCAAGTTCCTTTGTTGTGTAGTTATACAACTTTAATTGTCTTGCAATTTTATCGATGATTACTCAGTTATTCTTCTAACTGCTATGCTTATAAGTTTCATGTCATTATCGAACTGTTTCTAAGTATGCTTTCTGGTTTTTTATCTCGGCTAGATATTATTGATGATAAATGATATAACATTTGAACAATTCAAATCCTTTGAAGCTATTTAATGTTTACCAATACAAATTGCTTTGGTGCGGTCTCGCATGAATACTAAGCTGAACAACCCGAATAAACGGGCAAACAGATGTCGGGCATATAGTCCCATTTATGCGTATGCAAGTTAAACTTTATACTTGTGCACAATGTAATGTACGATAGGCTGATCACCTAGAGTACTTGTAGAGACCGTTTGCAATCTATTTGATTGTTAAACCATCTGATGGTTTTCGATGAAATAAAGTAACGTTCAGGGTATTTAACACCCCTTAGTATGCTATTGAGAATTCTAAACTCTTATCTCTGATATTCTTGTTTAACACTTGATAATTCTTTCAATCATTGAGATATTGCCATACAGATGTGTTTACTCCTGATGTATGTTTTCAAACTTCTTTATATACTTGCTGGGCAATTTGTGCTCACTCTTGCTTAAACCTTTCAGTTAAGGATGAGAAGGCTGAGGGCTCGGGCAAGGACAAGGGGAAGTCTAAGATGAAATGTTGAGAGTTGTTTATGTAATAAGTTTATATTTCCGCATATGATGTTATGTAGCGATAAACGCTAAGTTTAAGTTTCAGTTTATTTATGGTTGTAAAGACTTGGGATTTTATTTGAATAAGTATGTAATAGTTATATTATTATTATTATTGTTAGAGTTTACATAGATAGATGATGATGTTTGTTGTATCGTGAGCACCAGGTCCTGTAATCGATGTTACACGGATTTGGGGGCGTCACAGGTTGGTATCAAAGCTGTAGGTTATAAACCATAGGTGAGGAACCTTAGACTATAACCTTAGGGAAGTTAGTGGAGGATATAAGGAGATGAACTCACGTAGAGTTCTAAGGGTTGTGTCAAATCTATTTTTCTAAAAACAAAATTAATATCTATTTTAAAATACTAATTGAGTTGTTTGTCTTAATTGTAGGATGTCAGGAGAAGATGAGATTAGAGATATTCACGTTATGAGTGAGCAGTTGGTGACAGCTGTACCTCAGCCCATAGCTAAGGCAGCAGCTGACTCAGACCCAGAGAGTATCCTGAAGAGGAAGAGGAGGCCGAGAAGGACTTCGAAGAAGCACCTAAGGATACTATGTTGGATGAGTTGATGGATAGGATTACTGAATTGGATGATAAGGTCCATGAGTTGGAGGAGCTGTATCAGGGGGAGCAGCAAGCTGCAGCATTGCTGGAGGCATTGGTGCACCACCTGATAATTAGGAACGGGGATCTGGCTGACAAGCTGCGAACAGCAGGTCAGAAGGCGGATAGGCTGAAGGATGAGAAAGAAGCTATCAGGACCCACTTGGGACATACCATTAATGGGTTGGAGTCGAGGATCCAGAGTCTCCAAACTGACAAGCAGATCATTACCACATTCTGGGGAGATGAGAAGAGAGGTCGTGCTCGTGCCGAGAAGCTAGCAGGCGAGTTTGAAGGAGAAGTGAGAGATAAGAAAGTTAGGATGGAAAAGATGAGGTACACGTTTAAGTCAACACATGGAAGGTTCCAGCATAAAGTGCATCACTTTCCACGTGAGGAGCATCGATCTAGACATGCTATAAGCCGAGGGCTGGTGCTGGAGATAGCGGATAAATAGCATGAAGACGCCATTAGGCGGGGTCTTTAGTTTATTCGTGTTGAACTTTTACTACTAGCGTATAAAACACTTATCTATGAAATAAAACTTGGTTTTCGATTTTTCCAAGTGTTTTGGGTTGAAGAGATGTAAAGGGTATAATGCCATAAGATGATGAGATACTTTGTGATTACGTTTTTTAAATAAATATGCTTTTATTTAAATATGTGATGTGATGATTAAGTTTTATATGAATTATTTATGCTGTAGAATAAGTTATGAGATGATAACGTTAAGTTTATTTAAACAGAAGGATGGCTAGAGGAAGACGTCGTCAACAAGTACCAGAAGGGTCAGGTGGTAATGATGGGGGTCCACCGAACCCCATGCAACAATTCGTAGACATGTTAGTTGGGGCACTTCAGAATCTAACCCCGAATACTAATAACCCTCCAGCGGGCCAGGTGGCACACTTTAAGGACTTCAAGAGCGCGGGACCCCTAGAATTTAAAGGAACCACCAAACCCATTGAAGCCTAAACTTGGGTTAAGGAAATCGAAAAGGTGTTCGCTATCGCCCAAGTAGGAGATGATCAGAAAGCAATCTTCGCCACGTATATGCTGAAGGGTAAAGCCAACTACTGGTGGGAGGCAAACCAGACTAGGGCTGGAGAAGGTGTGATACCTTGGGAAGGGTTTAAGAAGATATTTTTTGAGAATTACTTTCCTGTGAGTATGCAGTGTCGCATGGAGATGCGATTCCTGAAGCTGAAGCAAGACGACATGACGATACCCCAGTATGTCGCAAAGTTCAACGAACTGGCGAGGTTCGCGCCTCATCAGGTCGGCACTGAGGAGAGGAAAATGAGGAGGTTTGAGCAGGGTCTCAAATCATGGTTATACAGTAGACTTTCGGTGTTGCAGACGAACAGCTTCGCGACTCTCCTGGAGAAGGCTATAATTGCTGAGGGTGGAAGTGAAGCCCTAATGAAGTTTAATAAGGAGAAAAAGAAGAAGAATGAAGGAGGGAATCGCGGGGAAGGTAGCAGCAGCAGTGGTGCAAACAAGAGGAAGTGGAACAACAACAACAACAGCAACAGCAACAACAATTTTAACTCAGGAAACTCTAGGGGAAAACCAGGGGAAATAAAGAAGAGGACTGAGGCATGCAAAGAGTGTGGGAGGAATCACTCGGGTTCATGTCTAAAGGGGAAGAATGTCTATTTCAATTGTGGGCAAGAGGGGCACATCTCTCCCAATTGCTCTGCATCAAAGAGGAATGGATGCTTCAACTGTGGAGCATTGGATCATCAGGCAAGGAATTGCCCAAAGAAGAATTCAGCAGGAGGAAATGGAGGAAGGGGACCAAGTGGTGGAAATCTCACAATTACTGGACCACCAACTCAGAATTGACCAACAGCAAGGACTTTCAACATGACAGCTCAGGTTGCGATCGCATCCAAGCATGTGGTTTCAGGTATCATTCCGATCAATGATATATCTGCTTATGTATTGTTCGATTCGGGTTCTACTTGTTCCTTCGTATCGCATAAATTCTCCAAAAGATTAAACTTACCCCAAGAAGAATTAGAATATCCTATGAACATAGAAGTCGCTAATAAGGAAGTCATTCCCATTAGCCATGTCTATAGGAATTGTGTTGTAGATATCAGGGGGTATAAGTTACCTGTGAATTTAATTCCGATTCAATTAGGGGAATTTGATGTAATTCTAGGAATGGATTAGTTATTTAACCATGGAGCGATGATAGATTGCCAGAAGAAGTGTATAAACCTTATGACTCCAGATAAGTCTAAGGTAGTGTTCTACGGGAGTAAGTCGCCGAGACACTTCGAATTGTCTGACGATGATGCAAGCGAGGAAGTTGCTAAGGAAGTGATGTATAGGTTATTTGGCCCATATCAGTCGATACGCAGAAAGTAGGGGTAGGGATGGGACAGATACCAGTAGTGAATGAATTTTTGGATGTATTTTCAGAGGAATTGCCAGGTATTCAACACGGAGATGTGGAACACGTTGTGGATGTGCTCCAACTCGGGAGGTAATGCAACTTTGTATGCCACTTCGCCCACTCGCTTCAGTATCTCGAACAGTCCTATGAATCTTGGAATCAATTTTCCTTTCTTGCCAAAATCAATTTTTCCCTTCCATGGAGATACCTTCAAGAATACAAAATTATGGACTTTAAAGTCCCGATCTTATCGATGCAAGTCTGCATACTTTTTTTGGCTATCTTGAGCTGCTACTAGTCTGGCTCTTATCACTATCACCACGTCTGCGGTTTGTTGTACTAACTCTGGTCTGAGTATTCGTCGCTCTCCTACTTCGTCCCAACATAATGGCGTTCTGCACTTTCTTCCGTAAAGAACTTCGTACGGTGGCATGCCGATACTCACATGGTAACTATTGTTATTTGTGAATTCAACTAAGGGTAGGTGGTCATCCCAATTTCCCTTAAAGTCCATCACACAAGTCCTAAGTATGTCCTCCAGTGTTTGTATAGTTCGCTCACTCTGTCCGTCTGTCTGAGGATGATAAGCTTAACTCAACCTCAACTGCGTTCCCATTCTCTCTTCCAAGCTTTTCCAAAAATTTGACATACAGCACGAATCTCGATCAGAGACAATTGATACCGGCACTCCATGTCATGAAACAATCTCCTTTACGTAAAGACTCGCAAACTGGTTCAAACTATAGCGGATCTTGATTGGTAGAAAATGTGTAGTCTTCGTTAGTCGATCCATGATAACCCAAATGGCATCATATCCCTTCTGTGTGACTGGAAGTCCTACCACGAAGTGCATCGTAATATGCTCCCATTTCCACTCCGATATTTCCAACGATTGAAGTAAACCACTCGGCCGCTGGTGCTCTGCTTTGACGAGTTGGCAAGTCAGACATCTACTAACGTACTCTGCAACTTCCCGTTTCAGATTGGGCCACCAAAAGTGTTGCCTCAAATCTCGGTACATCTTAGTGCCTCCCAAATAAACGGAATACGTCGTATTGTGTGCCTCGTGCAAAATCTCTTATCTCAACTTGGTTATCGCTAGCACCCATACTCTTCATTCGAATCTCAAAATATCGTCTTTATCCATTCAAAATTTCTCTTCTCCATTTTTTGCGATCCTCTTTCTGATTTTCTCGCACTCATTATCTTTCTCTTGTGCTTCTTTTACTCTATCCAACAAGGTTGGACGAGCTTCCATTACAAATAACTTCTCTTCAGACCTCTCTGGTCCTTTTACCTCTATCGCTAATTTTTCTATTTCTCTTATCAATTCCTCTTGAGTCGTCAAGTGAAACAGTTTCTCCCTTCCTTTTCTGCTCAGAGCGTTAGCAACCACGTTTGCCTTACCCGGGTGATAAAGAATACCGTAGTCATAATCTTTGATCAATTCTAACCACCTTCTCTGACGCATATTCAACTCCTTCTGTGTCAAGATATATTTCAGACTTTTGTGATCCGTGTATATCTCACATTTCTCTCTATACAAATAATGCCTCCAAATCTTCAACACAAAAACTACTGCCGCTAACTCTATGTCGTGAGTAGGGTATCATTTTTCGTAATCCTTCAATTGTCGTGATGCATACTTAATAACTTTGCCATGCTGCATTAGCACACAACCAAGTCCCTTGTGCGATGCATCACTATACACCACAAAATTTCCCGCATTATCTGGTAGTGATAACACAGGCGCTTCGCTTAATCTCATTTTCAGTTCTTTAAAACTCTCTTCGCATTTGTTTGTCCATGAAAATTTCACCGTCTTCCTCGTCAAATTGGTAAACGGGGTTGCTATCTTAGAAAAATCCTGGATGAATCTTCGATATTACCCAACTAACACTAAGAAACTTCTTACCTCTGTTGGTGTTCTCGGCTGCTCCCAATTACTCACTGCCTCTACCTTTGTAGGGTCTACTGAGATTCCATTCTTATCCACCACGTGGCCTTAGAATTGAACCTTCTCCATCAAAAATTAACACTTAGAAAATTTCGCATACATCTTCTCTTTCCTTAACGCCTCCAAAACTATCTTCAGATGTTCGGCGTGTTCTTCCTCTGTCTTCGAGTAGATCAAAATGTTGTCGATGAAAACTACCACAAACTTATCCAAGTGTGGGTTGAAGGCTCGGTTCATCAAGTCCATAAATACTTCCGGAGCATTAGTCAATCCGAATGACATTACCAAAAACTCGTAATATCCGTAACGGGTTCAAAATGCAGTCTTTGGTATGTCTTCTTCCCGTACTTTTAGCTGGTGATAACCTGTTCGTAGGTTGATCTTTGAGAAACACTTCGCTCCCTTCAGTTGATCAAAAAGGTGGTATATCCTTGGTAATGGATACCTGTTCTTGATCGTTACTCTATTCAATTCTCGATAATCGATACAGAGCCTCATCGCTCCGTCCTTTTTCTTAACAAATAACACTGGTGCTCCCCAAGGAGACACACTCGGTCGTATGTAACCCTTATCCAATAACTCTTGCAGTTGTATTGTGACATCCCAGATTTTTAAGAATTAATAAATGAGAATTTAATAAATAAAATTCTTATTTTAAGATGTCGAGTACTAGTATATATATATGTGATATATATTGTGAAATATGTGACTTGGTGTGAAGAGAATTTAAATGTTAATTTAATATTTATTGAAGTAAATAAATATTTTAATTGAATTATTTATTGAGATTATGTGATTAATATGGAGTAATGTAATTAAGCGTATTATATTAATTAAATGAAGTGAATAAATATTTTATTGAATTTATTTGTTGAGTTAAATAAATTAAGTATGTGATGATGTGGATTGATTTAATTAAGTGCCATGTATTTAATTAAATTGATATATTAGCAATGGTGTAGAATAATTCTAATTTAATTAAGAATAATTGAATTAGATTTAATGTTATGTGCTACGTGTTAATAATAATTTGTTACATGTATTATGTTTAATAAAGAAATTATAATTGTGTAACAATTTAGTATTGTGTGTTTTTATTATTAAATGAGTGTTAGTTTTATTTAATTAGAATATGGTAATTTAATTAAATAAGTGTAGTAATTAAACTATGGAGTAAAAGATTTATTAAAATAATGGGAAAGGATTTTAAATGGTTTTACCAAACAAGGCCCTTATACTTGATTAACCCTATTTCTCCAAACAAGACCTTAGCTAAAAAGTGGTTTTTAAAATAGCTTTGTTTTACCAAACATGGCCTTAAGCTCAAAAAGTTAGTTTTTTAAAATAATGTGATTTTGCCAAACATGGCCTTGGGCTTTTCAAATTTTGTAACCTATGTAATAAGTGGTAGTTAGCATAGCAATTAGTATATTATTTATTAGCTATATTAATAATATAAGTTACATATATATTATATATGTATATGTATATTGTATATTGTATAATATATGCTAAGTTAAAAGATACATTAGTTTTTAAAAGCCTAAGTCAAAACAAAGAAAGAAAAAGAAGAAGAGAGTTAGAGAGAATTGTTAGAGAAGAAGGAGAGAGAAGAGGAAGAAAAGCTTGAGAATGCAAGAGAGGATCATCATCTTCATCATCTCTTTAATTAAAACTAGTAAGATTATAATCTTAACCCTTGTACTCAATTCATATGTTTTGTATTTAGTCTTTGTCAAATTAGGTTTTCATGATTATGAATTTATATGTATATATGGTGTTCATATGTTTTCATATGTAATTGTATGCCATAAAAAGATTTTCAGAAATCAATTGTTGTAAAAACAAGTTTTAAACTATGTTCTTCTATGTTTTCATGGTTTTAGAGTTTCTTGTAAAGTCTTGGTGTGAAAGCTCTCGATTTTGATATATATATGGGATGTGTACATATATATATATATATATATATATGTGTGTGTGTGTGTGTGTGTGTGTATTTATATGTTACATATGATTTTATAGTTATATAAGTGTTTTAATTCACAAAGATAGGATGAACATGGAGAAATCATGTTCATAGTGTTTTATCATGAAGTTATCTTGAAAATAGTTCTTAAATTATCAATGGAATTGATGAAAACATGAAGTTATATGTAATATGTGATATAACATGATTATATATGAGTTATATGGTTGTTTTAACAATTTAATTCATGAAATTTTGATAAACAAGAAGAACGGGGTTCATAGTGATTTTATGTGAACTAATTTCTGAAAAATAGCTTTTGAAACTATCAAATTGATGTTGATTATCAGTTATTGTTAAAATTGATTAAGTATTATGTTAGTATTTTAAGAATAGAAGTGATTACAATTGGAATCACTTGAATTGGATGAAAAATAAATTCGTAGTAGCAATTTTCGTCAAGAACGCTTAAAATTGTGTTTTTCTTCGAATTCCATGAAATCTTGGTTGTGATTATGTGTTTATATTAAATTTTTATGTTATGAGCATGTTAATAAGCTTAAAATATTCTTTGTCACATGTTTCATGTTTGTCATGTTGGGAAAATTCGAATTCGGTGTGACGGAATAAGCCAAATTGGCTTATTTCTCCACCAGTTCGTGAACCAGCCCCTCCACCAGCCCTTGGACGCACCCCAGCGGGTGTTTTTTCCTTGGGGGACCCGCCCCATCGGGTACACTTGCTGTCCGGGGTAGTTTAGTTCTCGTAATGCAAAACTATTTTGACCTCCATTACTAAAATGGCCATAACGTTTTCATACGAACTCCGATTGAGGTGATTCAAGATGATCCGGAACGAGAACGAGTAGACCTACAACTTTTGTTTTTTAAATGTTTTGATTTGAGGTCGTTAGCAAGGGTCAAAATACTCATCTTTGTGACTGATGCGTATTCGGAGGCAATCGGAAGGCGTCGATCATGCACATACGCAAGTATAGTGCTATCGACGATATTAGATGTTGTTCTAAGTTATAAAACATGAATGTTAGTAAATATAATGATGTTTAACTTGAAATGTAATTTGATTGACGTAAGATGTAATTATAATTGGTTAATTATGTGAAATGTAACATGATTATGTGAGGTGATTAAATTACGTGGTGATTAATTATTAACTTATTAGTTAATGAGGAATGAGTTAACCTAAATTGCTTAACTAACAATGAAGATTAGCTATGTAATAATTATACATACGATTTGACAGCGAGTGTCAAACGAGTGAATGGAAGAGAATTACGAAGTGTAAATTAGAATTTACTTAGACGTTTGATAAGCGTTGCTAAGTGACTAATAATTGATGCGTATGGTGATACGTTATGTAGGATCATGAAGCAGATTATATTAAGCAGTTTTTCAGTAATTGGTAATTCACGAGCCAGGCAAGTCTTTTGGTTCCTACTTGTCTACGTGAATTTGATGAACTGTTTTAAATTATATGATATGTTATATATGTTGTAAGCGAGCATGATATGTTATACATGTTGTAATCATGAAATGTTAAAGTCAATTTATGACTACACTGTTTTGGTTAAATAATGTTGATTGAGTAAGGAACTCAATCTTTATATTTGTTATGTGAATTAAAGCATGTATGCCATGTTACTTTAATTATTTTGAGATTTATGTTGAGCATGTTTATTATGTGATACGTGATGCATGAAAACTGTTAGAACTTGCTGAGCTGTCGAGCTCACTCTTGCAAATAACCATTTTTGCAGGTCAAGGATGCAAGGTAAAGATACATGTTAAGTGATTTATAGAGATCAATGTTCAAGAATATTAGTTATGTTCAATTTCAAATTGTAGTTAATGTTTTGAATGAAATATGTCGCTGAGTTATAAATAGAGTTATCCAATGTAGATGGATATTGTTTTATTATGAAAGACTTTGTATAGTCATTTTGTTGTAGCAATTCATGTAATAGAATTGAATCAAATAATTGTAATGTTAAGGTTGCGATTCAGGGCAATATAGAAAGAAAGCTTATAAAAGTTTTAAATATTCTGCATTTTTAGTGATTTTTATTATCGAATAATGATGTAATGAGAGATTAAAGTTGTATTGTTAACGATCGAGAAGGAGAATATTATTGTATGAATTTTGGGGTCGTTACATGTATCATCAATTCCTTCATTTCTACTGGCGCCATACGATATGGTGCTTTCAAAATCGGTGCCGTTCTCGGTGCGAAGTCTATTACGAATTCAATTTCTCTGTCTGGCGGAAGACCAGGCAGATCGTCCAGAAATACATCTTGGAATTCGTTCACTACGAATATATCCTTAATTTCTACTCCCTTTTTTTGAGTATCTACGATGTAAGCTAAATAACCTACACATCCTTTCCTTAACAATTTCTTGGCCTGCATCATTGTAACGCAACACGGTTGCTTAAGCAATGAGCTACCATAAAACACTACCTTAGACTTACTTGAAGTCTGAAGGTTCACACGTTTGCTCTTACAGTCAATTATTACTGCATGGTTATACAACTGATCCATTCCCAGTATTACGTCAAATTCTCCCAATCTAATTAGAATCAAGTCTACGCTCAGTTCATGTTCTCTAATGTTTGCGTGACAATTTCGATAAACATATGCTACAGGGATTACTTCCGTATTTGCAACTTCTATGTTCAAGGGATCTTTTAATAGTTCTCAGGGTGAATTAAGTTTACTAGCAAATTCTTCAGATACAAAAGAACAGGTGACACCTGAATCAAAAATACATAAGCATTTATATCATTGATTGGGATTATACCTGACACCACGTCCTTCGCCGCTACTGCGTCCTGGACGGTCATGTTAAAGGTCCTAGCGGTTAGAAGGTTGAATTGTGTCGGTCCGCTGACCATCAACTTGCTACCTCCTCCCTGACCTCCGCTAGTTACACCACTTCCTTTCTTTGGGCAATCTTTAATCTGGTGCTCCGTTGATCCGCACGCAAAACATCCCCTGATCTTCTTTGGTTTTGGGCAATTCGGCGATATGTGCCCCTCCTGGCCGCAGTTATAGCACGTGCTCTTTCCTTTCCAGCACTCCCCCTGATGACTTCTCCCACACTTATTACAAGCTCCACGCATTTTCTTAAAGCTCCCTTGGTGACTTCCACCTTGATTGTTGTTTTCTGTTATTGTTGTTGTTGTTGTTGTTTTCCCATTTTCTCTTTCTAGGATTACACCCTCCGCTACTACTTCCTCCACGATGCTCACTACCAGTGTTCTTGTTTTTCTTCTCCTTATGGTACATACTTAAGGCCTCACTGCCACCTTCCGCAATGATTGCCTTCTCTAACAATGTCGCGAAGGAATAAATTTGGAGAACTGATACCTTATTATATATGTGACGCCCCCAAATCCGGGTTCCTTCTATTTTCTCGGATCCGGTGCAGTCACGATACTACTATCGTCGAACTATTACATCTTTTAATTAATAGTAAAAGAATACAACTTTGCTTATTACAATTTAGAATATAAATTCTATTCATATCTAGGATCTTGTATGATGACTCCAAACTTTTACAAGTTTCAAAACCCGGTCATATACCATCCCTGTCTAAACATCACATTCGATGTTACTAAAATGAGAAATAACTTAAACTTTTCAATATCATTTGAATAAAATCTTTTATTGATTCCATAACTTGAATCCATTACATTTTCCTGAATCAAACTATATCATGATTCACTCTATTCAAATTTTTGTATAATCGTATACATCTTAACTTAATATCCTCTATGTTATCTAATACATCTTTATAGTACGACAAGCATTAAACCTCGTAAACAAATATCAAGTACAACTACTAGAACCTAAACATGGTTCAAACGATAATCTAAATAGTATTCTTCATTGCGATACTATCTATCTTTATCAATCAAGAAGCACGAAATCTGTACCGTGAATCCTTAACCTGCAAAATAGTTATTTGCAAGAGTGAGCTCGACAGCTCAGCAATTCTAACAGTTTTCATGCATCACATAGCATACAACATCATACTCAATTCATGCATTTATAAACAATTTATATTTACTACGCATGTTACTTTTCACATAACAAGTATATCATCAAAGATCAACTTTCAATCTCATTTATATCTCATAGAAAGTACATATATAAGTTCACATTATCACAGCATAATATAATTCGACTAACAGTTATTGAATTCATATATCAAATAGTTATTGAAAGACTTGTCTGATTCGTAGTTTAATAACTACGACTTAACTGCTTAAGAATATCTGCACTTCGTGTAATCCTCTGCTAAAGAGACAGTTTGCTGCTAAACCAAACTTATAATGCTGCTATACTAACTCACTCTCAATTCACTTAATAGAATTCTCAGCAATCAAATGAAGGAGAGAGAAGGCTCTATTTATAGAGAATTGGTTACACAGATAATACAATTACCTCCCAAATCAAACCAATGGTTAGAATGAGAATTTTATGGTTAACAAGGAATTGGTGAAGAGTTGGTAGAACTTATCATGAAGCACACACCCTCACCATCATTAGCTAAACATTGTTGAGTTTGATGCACATAGGAGTAGACTTACGCTTCACGTGAGGAAGAGATGAAGATGAGCACTCATTATGGGACAAATAATATAACTCAACAAATAGCAACTTGCAAATGTAGTTCCACACTTGGGTTATACACCTCTACATATAATATATACACTTAGGTTATATAATTTATGTATACATTTCATCCCATATAACTTAGGTTATAAATAAATTACAAATGTAATTTCTAATTACAATGTATCAAGTAGGGGTACTCGTAGATATATCAACATATAATTCATGTATATTTTCTTAATACCAAATATAATTAAATTGGGTATTACTCATTATCATAACAGTTATTATTATCATAACGGTTATTATTACAGTTATAATAACTTATTGCCTACATTATCAATTAACAATGGTAATTGATATTATTATACATCAATGTTCACCAATACACTTATTGTCACATAAACGCTTACTATTATGTAACTCACATAATGCAATTAATCTTACTATATAGTCTATATATATCATATATAGCCACATTAATGCGTCACATTGCGTTATATAATATAGTTTATATATATAATACAGTCACATTAATGTTGCACTATACTTTATATAGCATATGTGTAACTACAATATGTTATATTCTTAATAATCACATCCTTTGCACATATCAACTAATTGAGCAAATATAATCAAATTAATAATCTACTCGTTTATATATTATTATACTCAGTGGCAATTAATTAATTAATAAAATATTAATAATTCATCCCTCATCAATCAGTGTAATTATTAATCTCCATAACAATTAATTAACATTTATGTGGTTAATTATCACATTAAATAAATATGAATCTTATTATATTTATAACAAATATACTTATTATCATGCTATCACTCGCAATAATAATAATTCAACATACCATCAAATAATTACTAGATACTAGTATATTGTCCATAACAATAATTAATATTATAAGACAATATATGTTATACCTCAGCAATACAATTTTGATTATATCTATAACCAATTTTCTTATTATTATACTATCACTAGTTATAATAATAAATCAACATATTATTATAATAACAATTAAAATAGACTAATTGTTTAATTAATAAATCATCCATCCTTGAATTAATTAATTTATCAACGAATCTATTATCGTGCCACACAAAGCATATCTCACAAGTTTACACTAAGCTTATTCTCATTCTCGACACTTATTTATTTCCACCACATTACTCACCCACCACATGTTCAATTTACTTAGGACTATTAAGCCACAAGGTTCACACACACACACACACACACACACACACACATATATATATATATATATATATGTATATATTGCGAATAGAAATATTCAAATATTATTTATAACATTTACGGTACTATAGCAACTCAAGTTATTAAAATAACTTAGTTTTCTTTTATAAATTAAACTCTCTTGGAAATACATTGCTATTATAAGAATTATATACTCCGTCATAACATGATATAAAATGTTCTTATTACATTTTCCCCAATAGATGCATTAATCACAATAAAGTGACTTACTCATTTTCTTAAGATATTATTTAAATATAATATCTAAGAATTTTTGAAATAGCTACATGTACCACACATGTACACATATTATATATAAAAAATAGATAATAAGTTTATTTTCTATTATAGTAAATTGTTTACATATAGCAAATATGTTTTAATATATTTACCATATTAATTAATCATACCTATTACCTCATACAAAAATATATAAGGTATTATTATTATTAAAAATAACATTCCCTCTTTTATTAAAATAATTCAATAATAGAAATTATTTTAATATCCTTTATTAGAAATATATAATAATTAGTTCTCTTTCTTTTCAATAAATTGTTCCCAAAATAATTTCTTCAAATATTCATTTAAAGATATAATGATTTTCATTTTTTTTTTCATAACATATATATATATATATATATATATATTTATTAACGTTATTCGTACATTAGACTTTCTCACATATTACCATTCTAAGTAATATATATAAAAAGTAGCAACTATAATCATATATTCAACGCATATATTAATCCATTTCTTTACTTAAGTAAATTAAACACTGCACCATATCATTAAGGTTCAATATTAACATTATATTATTCCATAATATAACTCCCAACTTAAATTAACTAATATTTATTCTTATTAGTTAATTCCTTAATTAACTCATGCTTCACTATCCAAACCTGTTCACGGATAGCTTAAGTGCTATTAATAACCTATATTATAAGCATACTAGTTATTAATACACATACACAATAATATGGTGATTATACATTAAGGATATTTAATGTCACCAACTTACTATGATAAAATAATTCTATAAATTATTTAATATCGATAGGAATTTATCCACTTCCTTTACCTCAATAGAATCGTTTCTAAATAACAAATATATATTAATTATATATTTATTAATCACAAAAACACATATTACATAGTCTATATTACCCTATATAATATAATACCACATACCTTATATCACATATATATACTCTTATTCGAACCCATCTCACAGTTTAAGAATTTTATTTATTAAATCCTTATTTAATAATTTCTAAAAATTCGGGTTCTTACATCCTCTCCCCTTATAAGGATTCCGTCTTCGGAATCACCGAAACCTCTTTTACTCGGTGCCTTTCCGACTATTACATATTTTCTTGAATACTTTTATTCATTCTCTTTTCGAAAGTTTATTATAATTTGCTCACTTGCATTCTACCACATTCTTCTTTCTAAGGAACATTCTACTTACTACTTTCATCATTCAGAAGAATAAGAATCTTCCACGATTTTTCAATTATTGGGAAGTAGTATGAATAACTCAGATTCCAATTTATGCTGAGGGGTCACACAAGACCGTGAACTCTTTTCTAGGTTTACTAGTGCTTCAACACAATCGTTCACACTGCAAATCAAAGTGTTTATCAATCACAAAGGACTGAAAACACCCTCCACATGTACACTAGGTGGCCAGCCTATTGTATAACTACGTTGGGCCGCAACGTAGCATGTTGTAACGACTATATACGTTATGTTCATGACCACTGTCTCCGAAAATATGTTCCTGTTATAGGGTTGTTCAACTCAGCTTATTAACTTTTAAATCCGCACCAGAACAATCTGGTTTGGCATAAATACACAAGAATGCTTGAATTCTATAATCTCTTTTCAACAGTCGCCTAGCCGAATCAAATAGCTTAGACTCTCATTAACAATTCGGACATCAATCAAAATTATTTAGCCAACTTAATTGACCTTCTTCATAATTTACAAGAAAACCAAAAATTCATTTTTTTTATGACGTCATGATACCACAGCAGATTAGTAGTACGTTGAGGATTCTGCCATTTTATGACTTTGTCATATTACATCCTACCATAGTGGGCTGACGATCTTTCGATCACAACGAACACTAGGTTCGACTGCATTGATGACTCCATCGTTTACCATTTTCTACACCATATCAAATGATGTACATGGTCAGAATACATTTTAAAAGATTTACAAATTTATTTTTGTCTTAGCCGAAACAAATAGCTTAGACACTCGAATAAAAGTGTCGTTTTTTTTAAAAAAAAAACTCATTGGCTCAGTCATCTGACTCAATGTTTTTCTCGAGAAAACCGAAGTGCAAACACTAGCACGAAGTCAATAAATTTTGAAAATCTAGCATAGCTAGAATATTTAGAAAAAATCCAAGTTTCTCCATCACTTCAATCTCTTACTACCATCAATGCTCACTATTCCAAAACTCTTATATAATATATCTATTCTCAGTACAGTTCACCAACTTACCACACCATGGAAGCTCAGGAACTTACCACAATCATATGGATTGAGGAACTTATCCTAGTCAGACCAAAATCGTCCATTCGCTGAGGGGTCCCACCATACGATTATGAGTCACGAACTTGTCATAGGCATGAGTCTTAAGAACTCGCACCTAATCTTAATATTATCTAATTATATCTTAGAAATCTCTATCTATCAAAATAAATATGAGAAAAGAATCACCTTTCCATCATATGTAGAATGATACCGCGACACTAACATTCCAACGATTATCAATGTGATGCACTTAGTGCAAGCACAAAATCTCTGCCCATACAAAAGTTTGTACAACTAAGCCATCACATGAGTCCTCAATGGAAGTCCAACACTTAACTTTATCTTACTCTATTACTTGCTTGTTACGAGCTTTCTATGTTTCATGACATACAACTCCTCATGAGTTCATCTCGTACTTTTTATAGTACATTCTCTTATAGCATCAAGCTATACATACTTAGTCATTACAGACTATCTATCATTTTACAGTTCAATCTGATCACGTCGTGATCATCGCTATACCTTAGGGTTCTTTCCTTATTATCAGCCAAACTCCATTCGAGTTCATTATCATTATCTTTGTCATATTCATATTATAGACATCATCTTAACATTTTTATTACCGGAGTTAGGAAACTCCTGATTCTCATTCTCTAGATATTTTAAGATTCTTCTTTGAATCTTAGCTTAGATATATTTTACTCTTATCTTTCACTCTCTCAGGTTATAGTCTAAGGTACACTTACCTAAAATTTATAACCTACAGCTTTGATACCATCCCGTGATGCCCCCAAATCCGGGTCCCTTCTATTTCCTCGGATCCGGTGCAGTCACGTTAGTACTATCGTCGAACTATTACATCTTTTAATCATTAGTAAAAGAATACAACTTTGCTTATTACAATTTAGAATAGAAATTCTATTCATATCTAGGATCTTGTATGATGACTCCAAACTTACAAGTTTTAAAACCCGGTCATATACCATCCATGTCTAAACATCACATTCGATGTTACTAAAATGTGGAATAACTTAAACTTTTCAATATCCTTTGAATAAAATCTTTTATTGATTCCATAACTTGAACCCATTACATTTTCCTGAATCAAACTATATCATGATTCACTCTATTCAAATTTCTGTATAATCGTATACATCTTAACTTAATATCCTCTATGTATTATCTAATACATCTTTACAGTACGACAAGCATTAAGCCTCGTAAACAAATATCAAGTACAACTACTAGAACCGAAACATGGTTCAAACGATAATCTAAATAGTATTCTTCATTGCGATACTATCTATCTTTATCAATCAAGAAGCACAAAATCTTTATCGTGAATCCTTAACCTGTAAAATTGGTTATTTACAAGAGTGAGCTCGACAGCTCAGCAATTCTAACAGTTTTCATGCATCACACAGCATACAACATCATACTCAATTCATACATTTATAAACAATATATATTTACTATGCATGTTACTTTTCACATAACAAGTATATCATCAAAGATCAACTTTCAATCTCATTTATATCTCATATACAGTTCATATATAAGTTCACATTATCACAGCATAATATAATTCAACTAACAGTTATTGAATTCATATAACAAATAGGAACTGAAAGACTTGCGTGATTCGTAGTTTAACAACTACGACTTAACTGCTTAAGAATATCTGCACTTCGTGTAATCATCTGCTAAAGAGACAGTTTGCTGCTAAACCAAACTTATATTGCTGCTATACTAACTCACTCTTAATTCACTTAATAGAATTCTCAGCAATCAAATGAAGCAGAGGGAAGGCTCTATTTATAGATAATTGGTTACACGTATAATACAATTACCTCCCAAATCAAACCAATGGTTAGAATGAGAATTTGATGGTTAACAAGGAGTTGGTGAAGAGTTGGTAGAACTCATCATGAAGCCCACACCCTCACCATCATTAGCTAAACATTGTTGAGTTTGATGCACTATAGGAGTAGACTTAAGCTTCACGTGAGGAAGAGATGAAGATGAGCACTCATTATTGGACAAATAACATAACTCAGCAATAGCAACTTGCAAATGTAGTTCCACACTTGGGTTATACACCTCTACATTTAATATGTACACTTAGGTTATATAATTTTTGTATACATTTCATCCCATATAACTTAGGTTATAAATAAATTACAAATGTAATTTCTAATTACAATGTATCAAGTAGGGGTACTCGTAGATATATCAACATATAATTCATGTATATTTTCTTAATACCAAATATAATTAAATTGGGTATTACTCATTATCATAACAGTTATTGTTATCATAACGGCTATTCTTACAGTTATAATAACTTATTGCCTACATTATCAATTAACAATGGTAATTGATATTATTATACATCAATGTTCACCAATACACTTATTGTCACATAAACGCTTACTATTATGTAATTCACATAATGCAATTAATCTTACTATATAGTCTATATATATCATATATAGCCACATTAATGCGTCACATTGCGTTATATAATATAGTTTATATATATAATACAGTCACATTAATGTTGAACTATACTTTATATAGCATATGTGTAACTACAATATGTTATATTCTTAATAATCACATCCTTTGCACATATCAACTAATTGAGCAATTATAATCATATTAATAATTTACTCGTTTATATATTATTATACTTAGTGGCAATTAATTAATTAATAAAATATTAATTAATTCATCCCTCATCAATCAGTGTAATTATTAATCTCCATAACAATTAATTAACATTTATATGGTTAATTATCACATTAAATAAATATGAATCTTATTATATTTATAACAAATATACTTATTATCATGCTATCACTCGCAATAATAATAATTCAACATACCATCAAATAATTACTAGATACTAGTATATTGTCCATAACAATAATTAATATTATAAGACAATATATGTTATACCTCAGCAATACAATTCCGATTATATCTATAATCAAGTTTCTTATTATTATACTATCACTAGTTATAATAATAAATCAACATATTATTATAATAACAATTAAAATAGACTAATTGTTTAATTAATAAATCTTCCGTCCTTGAATTAATTAATTTATCAACGAATCTATTATCGTGCCACACAAAGCATATCTCACAAGTTTACACTAAGCTTATTCTCATTCTCGACACTTATTTATTTCCACCACATTACTCACCCACCACATGTTCAATTTACTTAGGAATATTAAGCCACAAGGTTCACACACACACACACACACGCATATATATATATATATATATATATATATATATTGCGAATAGAAATATTCAAATATTATTTATAACACTTACGGTACTATACCAACTCAAGTGATTAAAATAACTTAGTTTTCTTTTATAAATTAAACTCTCTTGGAAATACATTGCTATTATAAGAATTATATACTCCGTCATAACATGATATAAAATGTTCTTATTACATTTTCCCCAATAGATGCATTAATCACAATAAAGTGACTTACTCATTTTCTTAAGATATTATTTAAATTTAATATCTAAGAATTTTTGAAATAGCTATATGTACCACACATGTACACATATTATATATAGAAAATAGATAATAAGTTTATTTTCTATTATAGTAAATTGTTTACATATAGCAAATATGTTTTAATATATTTATCATATTAATTAATCATACCTATTACCTCATACAAAAACATATAAGGTATTATTATTATTAAAAATAACATTCCCTCTTTTATTAAAATAATTCAATAATAGAAATTATTTTAATATCCTTTATTAGAAATATATAATAATTAGTTCTCTTTCTTTTCAATAAATTGTTCCCAAAATAATTTCTTCAAATATTCATTTAAAGATATAATGATTTTCATTTTTATCATAACATATATATATATATATATATATATATATATATATATATATTTATTAACGTTATTCGTACATTAGACTTTCTCACATATAACCATTCTAAGTAATATATATAAAAAGTAGCAACTATAATCATATATTCAACGCATATATTAATCCATTTCTTTACTTAAGTAAATTAAACACTGCACCATATCATTAAGGTTCAATATTAATAATATATTATTCCATAATATAACTCCCAACTTAAATTAACTAATATTTATTCTTATTAGTTAATTCCTTAATTAACTCATGCTTCACTATCCAAACCTGTTCACGGATAGCTTAAGTACTATTAATAACCTATATTATAAGCATACTAGTTATTAATACACATACAAAATATTATTGTGATTATACATTAAGGATATTTAATGTCACCAATTTACTATGATAAAATAATTCTATAAATTATTTAATATCGATAGGAATTTATCCACTTCCTTTACCTCAATAGAATCGTCTCTAAATAACAAATATATATTAATAATATATTTATTAATCACAAAAACACATATTACATAGTCCATATTACCCTATGTAATATAATACCACATACCTCATATCACATTTATACTCTTATTCGAACCCATCTCACAGTTTAAGAATTTTATTTATTAAATCCTTATTTAATAATTTCTAAAAATTCGGGTTCTTATAATACAGCCACGGCTTCAGCCCTTGCTCGAAGCGTCTCGCCCTCCTCTCTTTATCTCCTACTTGGTGTTCCGCAAATCATGCTAATTCGTTGAACTTAGCCGCGTACTGCGCCACCGTCATATCACCTTGCTTAAGTTCCAAAAACTTCACCTCCATCCTATTCTTCATGCTTTTCGAGAAGTAGTTCTCGAAACACAGAGTTTTGAATCTATCCCACGTTATCGTCCCTTCTCCAACTCTTTGCTGATTAGCCTCCTACCAGTAATTTGCTTCGCCTCTCATCATGTACGTAGCAAATACCATCTTCTGGTCTTCGCCCACACGAGCTATAGTGAAAGCCTTCTCGATCTCCTTGATCTAAGTTTGAGCAATTATCGGGTCAGTAGTACCCTCGAACTTTGGGGGTCCTACGCTTCTAAAGTCTTTGAAGTTTTGTCACTCGTACTGCTCGAGGGTTAGGGCGAACGGGTTCGTTGTTCCTTCCCCTTAGAGCCTCTCCTAGCAAATCTACTAACTTCTGGATCGGGTCTACTTGTTCCTTCTCATTGTTAACTGATTCCTCAGGTGAAGTTAATCTACATCTTGGCGGCATTTTCTGCATCACAAAATTTTTCATTTTATTAATACTCAATATTATTACTCAATTATATTACTTAAGTATTTCTTTGATACTAAAAGAATAAAATTTATAACACGTTTCTGAAATAAGATCATTTATATTCATATGCCAAATCGTTTCATTACATGATTTTCCCTAGCATATTTCTATAAATGTAATCACATATATCCGCAATATCACAAAAGACGGGGAACCTACTAACATACTACCATACTTCCCCTCTAACAAAAGTTTACTAGGGGTTTAGAAAATTATACCACACTTTACACAAAAAGTTGGGATTTCAACATAACATGTACATCACAAAAGAAAACCACTAAAGCTACTGCTAGTCTAGCCATCCCACGCTCCACAGCGCTCTTGTACTCGATCTGCGCTATGTATGCTATCAGCTCTCGGCTCAAGGTATGTAGGGTCTGTCCCTGCTCCGCTGGGTAGTGATACACACCATCAATCACTCTCTCAAAAGCTGAACGGAATACATACCCCATCTTCTTCATCTTCCTCTTCTTGCATCTAACCTCATCCTCTAGGTCATCCGCTCTTTCGTTAGCCACTTCCCACTTCTCCTCAAAGTGGATCCTATCCATAACCTTCAACTCTAGTTGAGTACGGAGTGCTTCCTTCTCGGTCTTCTCACTCCGCTCCCTCTATTCCACCTCTTCTAGCTTTCCTGCCAGATCTACATTTCTGGATACCGACCTATGGAATAAGGTTCCCATCTGGATCCCTGCCTCCCTGCGGTATGCAATCTCTACCTCTAACTCCTGCATGGCCAGCTTCCTCTGATGGTCCTCGTCCCTCAGCTTCTGGAACTCAGACTCTCTCTCTTGGGCCTCGGCCTCCAGCTCTTGGGCTCTGCAGTCCAACTCTAGAATACGCTCCTCGTACTCGCCTAGCATCTGCTCCTCGAGATTAGTCTCGTAGGAGTCCTCCATGGGCTCCTCCTCTATAGGCTCGTCCTCAACAAGATCGTCATCCTCTAGATCCAACTACAACCTCGATCTCGTCCTCGTCGTCAGACTCGGACGGTGCAACAGCCTGAACTGGCACAACCTCTAAAGGTGCCTCGTATACTACATGTATATCTCTGGGCTCCTCCTCGGCCACTCTACTAGGTACTCCTGTATTTGCCATCCTACAACCACAAACACAAGATAACAAACAGCAACTCCATTAGAATGTTAAATAAAACATAAGTTCATTGTATAGAATGAAGTTACATTTCATAACACACTAAGTCTCTCACCAGGAAAACTCTACATGAGTTTTATGTCCTCCTAACGTCTAAGTTCTCCTAAGTTATAATCTAAGGACACTCGTTCTTAGTCTCTCGAATTCGGTTCATCACGATCTCACGATAATACAATAATAATATCTAAAACATACATTCATAGCGGAAGATCTAATCTAGAATAATATACAATAATTTATTATAATTATTCCCCCAAGTCTCGCAACCTACAGTACTTAATAGATTACATAATAATATCATATACCGACTTATTACATAACCCTACTAAGTTTAAACATAGTTCTGAAATACTCTTAATACATCATCTTAATAGACGTAAAACAACATCATAATATTTAAAACATGAAAGGGGTAGCTAGTCAGTAGCCTTGCCCTTATCGACTCCCGAAGGTCCACCCTGCTCTGCCTTAACTGAAATGTTTTAGGAAAAGCAAGAATGAGCAACAAGTTTGCTCAGCAAGTAATATAACAAAAAGGGTGAGTATTATAGTTCTTGAATCCAAAAGGGTATAGAAAGGTAAAATAGTTCAAGGATAGCAAGAAATATTAATAGTTTTCAATAACAGTAGGTAAGGACACTATAATATATACATGATTAAATGCTAAATCAATTCATGATTTCAAGATAATTTAATATTGAGCAGTCACTAAGGACTATGAACTTCTACTAGAATTAACAATAATATACTGATAATCCAACAAAAACAAGTACAACAGGTGATCAGCCTAAAGTACCCTACGTTATGCATATCGTTCAATCGTACTAAAGTGCGCACGTCGGTCTCCCGATAATATATAATTTCCCTTCAAAGAAGGTTGTTCATCTCAGTCAGATAAAAGATCATGCACCAATCAATTGGTTTGGGTTGCCTTTTAACAATATAAGTCTAGCCGAATCAAATGGCATAGATCGCAACAATTTTAAGTCCAAATCTCAAGATTTAAAGTTCGAAGAATATAAATCGACTTTTATCTTATCCATTAATTATATAATTATAATATCTGAATTGCAATCTCAAAAGTTTACTTGTACGACAATAATAGCACAAGTTTAATGAACGCTCAATAAAGAGTAGGGTTATGAACTTGCTTACAATGTTCCTTGAATAAAGTAAACACAAGGATAGGATACTTGCCTTATGTGTAGTCTATCCACGTAAAGTAAATCAACACTTTCGAATCCCTATCGTAATATAGTTACGTATATATATGATATTCATTAGTCATATAGTTTAACATCATTATTTATCTTATATATACAATCCACATATAAGTTAAGTCTTCAACCTTACTATACAGTCATACCATGTATAGTATCATACAAATTCACAAGTCTCGACTAATATAACTTTTATTGTCTTTTATCCTTAACGTTCCTCTTTTTGAGTTAATCATCTTCATATATAATAATTAACACATAAGACCATAATCAATTCCAAACATACTTCGTTTAGTAAGTTATGGCATTGTTATAAGTTAACCGTCAAAATCGAATTCAAGTATCAACATATGATATCACATAACATGTATACATATTAAAGGGTCCTTTTAGGTTCGTATAACCTTTCCAAGTTCAATCATATATAATATAGGTTCAAAGTTAATACTTTTAATAACTTAAGGCCATTTAAGGTCACGAACTCACAAAGTCTAACATACTCGCCTTTTAAACACATAAGATATTCATATAACTCGTGCTAGGCATGCTCCTGAGTATTCACATCGCATATATGTAACTATCATCGTTATTAGTTTGAAAACATGCTTCATTTATGCTTAACTTGATTTCACGACATCTAACATGGTAGGCATACATGTATGATATATTAGCGAGTCTAAGAGTATTATCAAACATGTCCATAAATATCGAAATACAAATCTCAATGTAACATGTCAAGGTGCACGTTCAAAACTTATACTTTCATTAGTAAAGTTCACTACTAAGGCCTAACATGTTCATGTTACATTATTAAACATGTATACAACAATTAACATGCTTTTCATGCCTTTCTAGGTCATACTAACAAGCTCGCAAAATCAGAATATCAACGTGACTTATATACGTCAAAGTTTGATTATAAAACCTTAAGTTCACTTCAAAACTATAAGACTTCATAAATCATGCATGCAAACATAATAACATATGTTTACGTTATATTCAAGTACTCATATATACATGCAAATCATGTTCTCATGTCTGTTTAAGTAGTGTTAACACATTAGCACCTAACAACCTTTAGTAGAATCAGAAAAACTAGTGCAGGGGACCGGCGCAGCTGCGCTGAGCCTCAGTATTAAACCGGCGAAGCTGCGCCATATCTGGTTCACACCAGACAACAACCTGCTACTGCAGAAATCCAGCCCAACATCAAAATTACTTCACCAATTTAATTGTGATCAGTCACAATGTCTCACTAACATGGTTATAAGCTAATATAACAACTAAATAAGTGTTCTACAATCCAATTATCATCTAATTCAACATGTTCAATAATTGGGATTTTGACAGAGAACCAAAATGAAGAACAAGAACGAAGGACAAGAAATGTACATTATACCTCTGTTAAAAATTGAGCTTGCTGTTAAAACACTGAAGTCTTTATCTCTTTCAGTAAACTATCTTGCTAACAACTAACAATGCACTCTCAATATGCTCTCACTTAAGCAAAATCTCAGCAATGAATTAGAAGGAGAAGAAGCCATACATATAGAGAAATTCATAACCAGACAATGCATTCCTCCATTGAATCAAACTAATAGATTAAAGGTTTGTATATTGGTTAAGGTGGAGTGTTTGAATGGTGGTTGGATATCATCATAATGCCCACACCTTCTTTGATCATTGCTATAATTTTGTTGAATTTGAGGAGAGGAGTAGGCTTAGGCTTACAAGCTATACACGTGAAGGAGGAAATGGGCTCTTGATTTGGGACAAGGCATTATATCTCAGCATTCTAGCAACACAACACTTATGTTACTTTGCACATATTATATACCTAAGTTGTATTCATATAATGCATTTTAGGTTGTAACTTTAATGTTACAATGTAATTCACATAATGTAGTAAGTGTAATTTGCACAAATATAATCAATGTACATTTTGTCATACCGGTATAATTTAATCAGATATTATCACATTACATTGTCTTTTTTATTATTAAATTCTATTAATCAACAATTGTTTACAATATATTCATAATGTATTATTTTAATGTATACTCACACACAATTGTCACATAGGCATTGTTCATTTATATAATTAGTCATAACATATAGTTTCAATATGTATAGTCACATTGCATTAATCATGTAACGTTCACAATTCAATAAACTTTACTATATAGTTTATATATAATTGCACGGTCACACTTAAGTGTTGCACTACACGTTTTTATAACATATGTGTAACTACTATATGTTATACTTTTAATTATCGCATGCTTGCACATAATCAATTAATTGAGCAAATATAATCTTAATTATTCTTAATATATTATTATTCTCAATGATAATTAATTAATTACTTATCTTATCAATTAATTAATAATAATATTAAATAATCTATCCCTCATCAATCAATGTAATTATTAATCTCCATAACAATTAATTAACATTTATATGATTAATTATCACATTAAATAAATATAAATCTTATTATATTTTTAAACAAGTTACTTATTATTATTCTATTACTTGCAATAATAATAATCAATATATTATCACTCACCATTAATATTCTATTACAATTAAATAACAATTAATATTTGATTAATTGGTCACATAGTAATTCCTTCATAAATTAATATAATCATTAATATTTCTCATCACTGTGCCACACAAGGCATTCAACGAGCTTATCGCAAACTCCATATTTTCTTAATTATTATAATTTCAATTTGAATTAATTGAGTTAACTCATCTCATAACACTTATATATTTATATTCAGATAAATATTCATTTCTATTTATATATTCATTTAATAATATTAGGAAATTCTCGGGTATTACAAAGGCTATATACATTTGAAATAGGATCCTTAATCTCACTAGCAAATCTTTAATTAGATGTTGCCGAAACTATATAAGTGAGGATAATATAGTTTGAAAAAAATAGTGGGAGTTACCAACTTAAAATAAGACCTAATTTATTTTGGTATGTAAAATTAATTAAATGAATGTTTACTAAAATGTTATCTTTTCACACGCAGAAATTTAAAAATGTCAAAATCATTAATTTCACTGCGAAGCATACTTGATGCTAACAAACTGACCAGACCGAATTATACGGACTGGTTAAGGAATCTGAGAATAGTTTTCATTGCTGAAAAGATTTTTTATGTCCTAAATTCACCTGTCCCTGGAACTGTTCCAGAAACAGTCTTTGAGAAAGATATTGCAACTATTGTAAAGTGGCAAGATGATGCATCTTTGGCTCAATTCATCATGCTCGCATCCATGAATAATGAGCTTCTGCGTCAGCATGAAAACATGGATGCTTCTACTATGTTGCTTCACCTCAAGAAGTTGTATGGTGAACAAAGTAGGACTGCTAGATATGAGATATCTAAGGAGCTCTTCCGATCTCGGATGAACGAGGGCACTGCCGTTGAGACTTATGTCCTAAGCGTGATCAATCTGATTGAACGCCTTGGACAACTTGGGTTCGTTATGGATGAGGAGTTGAGTTAAGACATAGTCTTGTAGTCACTCCCGAAGACATTCTCACAATTTGTTGTCAATTTTCACATGAATAAGTTGGATGTCAACTTGCTTGAATTACTTAACATGTTGAAAAGTGCAGAAGGTCAATTCCCATCCAAGAAGAATCATGTCTTAATGGTGGATGATTCTTCCAAGAAAAGGAAGAGGCCCAGGGTATCTTCTGAAAAGAAGAAATCTAAGAAAATAAGTGTATGGATTTGACATTTTTGTGAAGGATTTTGGTGGATTTAAAATTTTTGCGAAAGACTTATATGATTTTGTGGTTATATGTGTGTACAGTATGTGGTTAATGGTTGAGTATGAATCAGGTAAAGGGTAACATGGGAAAATCTTAATTTTAATTCAGTTGATGAAAACCCTAACCCTAATTAGGAATAGGGATTTGATAGTTAATACAGTTATTATAATTGTATATATGATTGTGTGCGTGTATAGTAAGAGATTAATGATCAAATGTTGATCAAATTGTTTGGTTTGTACGAAATCGTGACACAATCAAATTGCAAAAATTAGTGGAAGCATGTTATATCAGAGTTTAAAAAAATTCTACAAAACCATTACCCGGATCATCCTTTATGCAAATTATTAATTTAAAACGATAAATAAGAAGTTATGGAATCATACCCTTGTAGAACGAAGCTTCCACAGGTACTAGTTCAACTCCTTGTTCTTCGTGATCTCCTTGAATTTTCGGGTTAGATTCCTTCCTTTGATCAACGTTAGCCACCCAAGTGTTTGGCCTCTAGAGGTGATCCACCAAGGAAGATGAATTATCAAGAAGGAGGGTGGTTGGCTTAGTTTTCTATCCTCTATAGAAAAGGAGTACACTCCAACAATTGGAATTGCATCTAGTAATATCTATTATAAGACTCCTCTTATATAGACATTGGTCAACCCTTCTAATCCTATTAGACATGGGATTTCTTTTAATTAATTAAACTCCTTTAATTAATTTTAGGTTTCCCACCACATGGGAATAATTAATTAAATTCATTTAATTAATTTATCTCCTAATCTTATTAGAAATAAATGAGAGTACTAATATTAAATTAATTACTAAACTCTTTTAGAAATTAAAATAATAATAATTGTAATAATATTAATAAGACTCCTCTTATTAATTTATATTTAATATTTCTAAAATATTAAACAATAAACATTAAGCTATTTAATTTATTCTATCACTATAGATTAAATTAATTATACTTAATGCATTATTACGATTATGCCATTACCTTCTTAAATAATTATTTTTCCTTTTATGGTGTGACCCTTTAGGTTCTCCATATTAAACCGGTTGTGAATAAATCAATTAGAACACTTCTAATCTTATTTAAATAAATAAATTAAACTAATAATCTATTTAAATAAATAATATTTATTCTACAATAGGGATAAGCCTCCCTAGCGATGAACGACTTTTCAGATAATATAGATTTCAACATTAATCATAAAGAACCTGTGAGTAAATAGTTACCATACAATTCAATCCTTCCACCATACAATGTCCCAATTAAATATAAGACATGGATTTACTGTCAAGTCTTATTTTATTTAATTATATGTATTTCGATTAGAAAATGCACAACTCCAAATAATGCAAATTAGAAACTCCTTTCTAAATTCATTTCACCTTGGCCAAGGATTCCTGGGTTGTCATTTACCGAATCACATACGATATATCTCCTCTTTTACTAGAGGTGGTAGATTCTTTATTGATCATTCATTATCTCCATATGTAACTCATTATACCCAAGCATACCCTATATATGCCTTAAAAGGTCTTAAGGAATAAGTCAAAGTATAATTTGTTACATACAAGATACTATGATGATCTCAAGTCCAAGGATTACTTGTACTACTATCACATTAGGAATTCCTATTGACAGGCGAGTAAATCTCCATAAGGTATTCCATAGCGAATCACGTTCAGTGAACTTATTCTCCAATAAGCACCTACATACTTGCTTTAATGTCTCCACACAAATGATCATGAGATCAATCATCCTCATCCAATGAGCAAGCAACATATGTACCAATCTATCCAGATTTACTAATCCCCTTTTTAGTAATCCCACGATTGGGAACTATTTTAGTTTTAAAACTTTCTAAGAATTTAGATCTCATTAGCATGATCATCATCATGATTCTAAAAGCATTGCTTAAAACTATGGGTTATTTACATATTATAAAAACAGCAACATGTAGATACTTAAATGCCTTTAATAAATGAATATTTTATTAATAAATAAATAAGATTGTTTACAAAGTACGTGCTTTATCATCATACATGATTGGCTTGTATGCACACTACTATCAATCTCCCACTTGCACTAAAGCCAATCGCCATGGTATCTCATACCCATCTTCTATAAGTTACGATCAAACTGCTGTTGTGTTAAAGCTTTAGTAAATGGATCTGCAATGTTGTCTTGAGAGTCTACACGCTCCAAGGTGACGTTTCCTCTTTCAATGATTTTCCTGATCAAATGAAATCGCCGCAACACGTGTTTAGATTTCTGATGAGACCTCGGTTCCTTAGCCTGTGCAACTACTCCTGTGTTGTCACAGTAAACGGGAACTGCTTCTCCAATGCTAGGAACCACACCAAGTTCAGTTATGAACTTCTTCATCCAAACAACTTCCTTTGCAGCTTCACTTGCAGCTATATACTCTGCCTCTGTCACTGAATCAGCAACTGTTTGCTGTTTGGAACTCTTCCAACTCACTGCGCCTCCATTCAAGGTAAAAACATACCCCGAAATAGATTTACTGTCATCTTGGTCCTTTTGAAAACTTGAGTCTGTGAAGCCCTCGAGTTTTAATTCAGACCCACCGTAGACAAGAAAAATATCCTTAGTCCTTCTCAAGTATTTTAGGATATTCTTCACGGCCTTCCAGTGCTCTTCTCCTGGATTCGACTGGTATCTGCTCGTTACATTAAGTGCATGAGCAACATTCGATCTAGTACATATCATACCGTACATGATAGATCCTATTGCAGAAGCATAAGGGATCTTACTCATACGGTCTCTCTCCTCAGGTTTCTTTGGGGCCTGTTTCTTGGAGAGATGTATTCCATGGCTCATCGGCATGAGACCTCTTTTGGAATCTTCCATGCTAAATCTCTTTAGCATTGCATTAATGTACGTTCCTTGGGATAAACCAAGCATCCTTTTAGATCTATCTCTATAGATCTTTATCCCCAAAATATAGGATGCTTCTCCCAAGTCCTTCATGGAGAAGTGTTTAGATAACCAGATTTTAATTGATTGTAGCATAGGAATGTCATTCCCTATCAGTAATATATCATCAACATATAATACAAGGAATGAAACTGCGCTCCCACTAACCTTCTTGTACACACATGGTTCATTGTCGTTTTTGATAAATTCAAACTCTTTGATTGTCTCATCAAAACGAATGTTCCATCTACGAGAAGCTTGCTTCAATCCATAAATGGATCGTTGCAGCTTACAGACTTGATTTATTCCAACCTTTGAAACAAATCCCTCTGGCTGTGTCATATACACATCCTCCTCAAGTTTCCCATTGAGGAAGGCCGTTTTCCCGTCCATCTGCCAGATCTCATAGTCGTTATAAGCTGCAATCGCAAGCAAAATCCGAATGGACTTGAGCATAGCTACTGGTGAAAAGGTTTCATCATAGTCAACTCCTTGTCTTTGTTTGAAACCTTTTGCAACCAGTCGGGCCTTATAGGTCTCCACCTTGCCGTCCGCTCCAGTCTTTCTTTTAAAGACCTATTTACACCCAATAGGCTTAATGCCTTCAGGTGGTGAAATCAAAGTCCATACTTTGTTTTCATACATGGAGTCCATTTCGGATTTAATGGCTTCAAGCCATTTCCCTGAGTCTTTATTACTCATGGCCTGTTCGTAATTCAATGGATCATCATCATTCATGATGCGTACCTCATCGTCATCCTCTATAACTAATCCATACCTCTCAGGTATCTTCAGTACTCTTCCAGATTTACGAACAGGGTGTGGTATAGTAGGTTCTTCTACTTGGTCAGGTACCTGACTTTGATCCGTGGTAATGTGTGGTTCTTGAACTTCTTCAAGATATATCTTACTCCCACTGACCCCTTCATGGATAAACTCCTTTTCCAAGAAGGTAGCATGTTTCGCAACAAACACCTTTTGATCAGTTGGATGATAGAAATAATACCCTATAGTTTCTTTAGGGTATCCCACAAATCTATATTTTTCGGATTTAGTTTGTAGCTTATCATGTTCAAACTTTTTGATATAAGCTGGACAACCCCAAGTCTTAACATGCTTAAGATTTGGTTTCCTCCCCTTCCACATCTCATATGGAGTCTTTGGGGCGGATTTGGTAGGTACCTTGTTAAGTAGGTATGCAGTCGTTTCTAGGGCATATCCCCAGAAGGAAATTGGAAGGTCGGTAAAACTCATCATGGATCGAACCATGTCTAACAGTGTTCGATTTCTCCTTTCAGATACTCCATTTAACTGTGGTGAACCTGGAGGAGTCCATTGTGAGATTATACCATTTTCTTTGAGACAATTGAGAAACTCACCGCTTAAGTATTCTCCACCTCGATCTGATCGAAGTATCTTTATACTCTTGCCCGTTTGTTTCTCTACTTCACTTCTGAACTCTTTGAACTTTTCAAATGATTCTGACTTGTATTTCATTAAATACACATATCCAAATCTTGAGTGATCATCAGTGAAAGTAATAAAATAAGAATACCCACCCCGTGCACTTGTTGTCATAGGCCCACAAACGTCTGTGTGAATCAATGCCAACAACTCTGTAACTCTTTCTCCTTTTCCACTAAAAGGAGATTTAGTCATTTTACCCATGAGACAAAATTCACAAGTTGGATATGATTCATAATCGGATAGCTCAAGGAGCCCATCTTTATGCAACTTGGATAATCTTATTTCGTTGATATGACCGAGTCTACAGTGCCACATGTAGGTATAATTAATATCATCTCTTTCTCTTTTCTTAGTTTGTTCAATTTGAAATATCTTTTCTTGTAAGTCAAGTGTATAAAGTCCATTTCGCAAATTTCCAATACCATATAAAACATCGTCTTTATAAATAGAACAACTATTGTTCTTTATAACAACGTTAAATCCTTCCATATCCAATACAGAAATTGAAATAATATTTTTAATAATATTCGGAACATAATAACAATTATTAAGATAAATGGGCTTGCCCGAAGGCATTGCTAAATAATAAGTTCCTACAGCTAATGCAGCAACCTTTGCTCCATTCCCCACTCGTAGGATCACCTCATCATTGTTCAGCTTTCTACTTCTGACCAGTCCCTGCACAGTATTACATATGTGAGAACCACAGCCGGTATCCAATACCCAAGTAGAATTATGACTTTCAGAAAAATTAATTTCAATCATAAACAAACCTTGATTGGAAGTCGAAGCTTCTCCAAGCTTCTTCTCTGCTAGATACTTCTTGCAGTTCCTTTTCCAATGTCCCGGCTTGTTGCAATGAAAGCACATTCCTTTAGCTGGTTCAGGTTTCTTTTGTTCCTTTTCTTTCCCCTTTCCCTTAGCCTTCTTGGATTTCTTCTTTTCAGAAGATACCTTGGGTCTCTTCCTTTTATTGGAAGAATCCACCATCAAGACATGGTTCTTCTTGGATGGGAAGTGACCTTCTGCAGTTTTCAGCATGTTAAGCAGCTCAGGCAAGCTGACATCTAGCTTATTCATGTGAAAATTAACCACAAACTGCGAGAAGGTCTCAGGGAGTGACTGCAAGACCAAGTCTTGACTCAGCTCCCCATCCATGACGAACCCCAGCTGTCCAAGGCGTTCAATCAAATTGATCACCTTTAGGACGTGAGTCTCGACGGCAGTACCCTCGGTCATCCGAGATAGGAAGAGCTCCTTAGATATCTCATATCTAGCAATCCTACTCTGTTCACCATACAACTCCTTGAGGTGAAGCAGCATAGCAGGAGCATCCATGTTTACGTGCTGACGCTGAAGCTCGTTATTCATGGATGCGAGCATGATGCATTGAGCCACAGATGCATCATCTTGCCACTTATTGAAAGTGGCAATCTCTTCCTCAGAGGCTGTTTCTAAAACAGATTCAGGGACAGTTGAATTTAGGACATAAGAAATCTTTTCAGCAGTGAGAATAATTCTCAGATTTCTTAGCCAGTCCTCATAATTCGGCCCGGTAAGCTTGTTTGCATCAAGTATGCTTCGTAGTGAGATTAGTGATTTTGACATTTTTAAAATTCTGCATGTGAAAAGACAACATTTTAGCAAACATTCATTTTTATTAATTTTTGCATACCAAAATAAATTTAGGTCTTTATTTTAAATTGGTATCTCCCACTATTTTCATCAAACTATATTACCCTCACTTATATAGTTCGGCAACATCTAATTAAAGATTTGCTAGTGAGAATAAGGATCCCATTTCAAATGTATATAACTTTGTGGATAGCACAACAAGCGATATACAAATAAATAGGTAGACAACTCTTGTCAATTATATCACTATGTAACTCCTTTTATTTTGCCTCTTAAATCATAATGGTCAAGTGTGTGCACATCCGAACTAAAATGATTTAAGTTAAGTCCAGCCTACCACTTCCATAAATTCAAAAAAGAAAAATGTTCCTCCTTGTGGATAGCACAGCAAGACTAGATCGTTCAATTTTCTTGATAAGCATCAAATGTGATTAATTAATATCTTAAATACTCAATACTCGCCTTGTGGATAGCACAACAAACTCATATTAAATATTTAATACTCTATTAATTAATCATGCTAGAAGGCGACGTTCGATATTCCAAATATCATTTGAACGCTTCGGACTTAATATTATTTCTTTGAGGGGTTTGTTATTATTTTGTCTCATCTTGTTTAGCGCGCATGCACATATATATATAAAATACGCGTCATTTTATTAAACTTGCGAAGCATGTTTGCATAAAATATAATATATATATATATATATATATATAATATTTAGCATGCAATATAGAATACTATATTCTACCCGGATTGATTATGGACTTTTATTCTAGTTTGGTTCACTAGAGCCACCAAGTGAACCAAAAGGTCAAACCTAGGAGTGCAAGAATTTAAATTTAAACGTAACTATTACATTTAAACCCGGGCTCCATACAAACGGGTCTTCACGCGCTCCTTGCTCCTTGGTCTCCAATTTCTTCAAGATAATTCTAACTATTTTTATTACGTTAAACTATTTAATTTAAATAGAAACCTTGATCAGCAGTCAAGGGGAAGTACATAGGAGGGAGATAGAATTTTACATCAAGAAAAAAAATTAGAGAAGACGAGGTACGCAGACCCCATTTAATAAAACTCATTCATTCAAGCATTCAACTAAAATAAAATCAAATCACATTGGTCAAATAGTCCATAATCAACCCCATTTATTTTTATACATGTCACCATATGTATCAATAAATAAATATTCATCTCATGAATTAAAACATTCCATATATATATGAGTATCATTTAATGGGCAATTTTAAATTGCATGATATCCAATTTCAAGATTAAAATAAACTCTTTATTTTAACTATAAAATTATTATGAATATTATATATATATATATATATATATATATATATGTAATATATATATGTTATTATATATATATATATAATATTCGTGTAATGGGTATTAGATTTAGGATCACATCCTGCAATCCTGCAATGAAAAGTTTTGAATTCTTTATATAAATTACACGGATTCCAAGTTCCTTCCGTCTTAAGTTCTTTTCGCTTTCTTATGAAATTCAAGACTTACGGCGAACAAAAACAAAAATTTGGTTTCCGTTTCACGGATGGAACGAAAAAATAAATAAATAAATTTTGTTAAATTTTTTTTCTTTCATAAATAATAATTTTATACAATTAATTATGCCCAATAAATTATTCTAAATACATACCCATATGTATATGAAATCAAAACAAATTAATAATTGCATAAAGATTTGGCTCTGATACCACTGTTGGGTTTGTACGAAATCGTGACGCAATCAAATTGCAAAAATTAGCGGAAGCATGTTATATCAGAGTTTAAAAAAATTCTACAAAACCATTACCCGGATCATTCTTTATGCAAATTATTAATTTAAAACGATAAATAAGAAGTTATGGAATCATACCCTTGTAGAACGAAGCTTCCACAGGTACTAGTTCAACTCCTTGTTCTTCGTGATGTCCTTGAATTTCCGGGTTAGATTCCTTCCTTTGATCAACGTTAGCCACCCAAGTGTTTGGCCTCTAGAGGTGATCCACCAAGGAAGATGAATTATCAAGAAGGAGGGTGGTTGGCTTAGTTTTCTATCCTCTATAGAAAAGGAGTAATCTCCAACAATTGGAATTGCATCTAGTAATATCTATTATAAGACTCCTCTTATATAGACATTGGTCAACCCTTCTAATCCTATTAGACATGGGATTTCTTTTAATTAATTAAACTCCTTTAATTAATTTTAGGTTTCCCACCACATGGGAATAATTAATTAAATTTATTTAATTAATTTGTCTCCTAATCTTATTAGGAATAAATGAGAGTACTAATATTAAATTAATTACTAAACTCTTTTAGAAATTAAAATAATAATAATTGTAATAATATTAATAAGACTCCTCTTATTAATTTATATTTAATATTTCTAAAATATTAAACAATAAACATTAAGCTATTTAATTTATTCTATCACTATAGATTAAATTAATTATACTTAATGCATTATTACGATTATGCCATTACCTTCTTAAATAATTATTTTTCCTTTTATGGTGTGACCTTTTAGGTTCTCCATATTAAACCGGTTGTGAATAAATCAATTAGAACAATTCTAATCTTATTTAAATAAATAAATTAAACTAATAATCTATTTAAATAAATAATATTTATTCTACAATAGGGATAAGCCTCCCTAGCGATCAACGACTTTTCAGATAATATAGATTTCAACATTAATCATAAAGAACCTGTGAGTAAATAGTTACCATACAATTCAATCCTTCCACCATACAATGTCCCAATTAAATATAAGACATAGATTTACTATCAAGTCTTATTTTATTTAATTATTTGTATTTTGATTAGAAAATGCACAACTCCAAATAATGCAAATTAGAAACTCCTTTCTAATTTCATTTCACCTTGGCCAAGGATTCCTGGGTTGTCATTTAACGAATCACATAGGATATATCTCCTCTTTTACTAGAGGTGGTAGATTCTTTATTGATCATTCATTATCTCTATATGTAACTCATTATACCCAAGCATACCCTATATATGCCTTAAAAGGTCTTAAGAAATAAGTCAAAGTATAATTTGTTACATACAAGATACTATGATGATCTCAAGTCCAAGGATTACTTGTACTACTATCACATTAGGAATTCCTATTGACAGGCGAGTAAATCTCCATAAGGTATTCCATAGCGAATCACGTTCAGTGAACTTATTCTCCAATAAGCACCTACATACTTGCTTTAGTGTCTCCACACAAATGATCATGAGATCAATCATCCTCATCCAATGAGCAAGCAACATATGTACCAATCTATCCGGATTTACTAATCCCCTTTTTAGTAATCCCACGATTGGGAACTATTTTAGTTTTAAAACTTTCTAAGAATTTAGATCTCATTAGCATGATCATCATCATGATTCTAAAAGCATTGCTTAAAACTATAGGTTATTTACATATTATAAAAACAGCAACATGTAGATAATTAAATGCCTTTAATAAATGAATATTTTATTAATAAATAAATAAGATTGTTTACAAAGTACGTGCTTTATCATCATACATGATTGGCTTGTATGCACACTACTATCACAAATAAGGTATAACCTTAGAAAATCATAATGGTAGAAACCCTAATCTACAGTTAAGACACCCTAATTTCTTATTTAGGAATCCTAAATCCTAATTTATAAACCTTAATGGTAATTAGCAAATCCTAATGTTATTTATCAAACCCTAAGGGTTAAATTTTAAGGGAAACTTAGGAAATGACCGAACTACCCTTAAAATTATGTGAGAAATTATTAGAATACCCTTTTGGAGGCAAAAAGACCGAACTACCGTTAAAATTATGTGAGAAATTATTAGAATACCCTTTTGGAGGCGAAATGACCAAATTACCTTTAAAATTATCTAGGAAATGACCAAAATATCCTCTAATCCATGTGAACTTAAATCAACCAATCAGAGAAGAGATAATGCAAGCATGACATCATCCTTAAAGAAACACATATGATTCAAGCATGATGCAAGCATGACATCAGTATTAAAGAAACACAAAAAGGTGATGTCATCATGATGATATCATTCTGATGATGTCATTATGATGATGTCATCCTGTTGATGTCATCATGATGTCACCTAGGGACTAAAGTGCAATTAACGAGGTACTAAAGTGTAATTAATCAGTGTACCAAACTGTAATAATTCGGGGGCAAACTGTAAAAAGTCGAGCCCCTAACGTGCAATTATTGAAACTATGTTTTTCTATAAATAGGAGCCATTTCTCTTCATTTTTTTCAAAATCAAAAATATGGTTAGAGAGAGAGAGAGAGAGAGGAGAATTTTGGCCAGAGAGAGAAAGAGAGAGGAAAGTTTTTGAGTTTCAAGATTTCAAATGACTAGTTAAAGTTTGCAACTCCAAGAGATATTTACTCTTGTGGTTATTATGTTCATTATTCTTTACATATTTAGTAAAAAAAAATATACTTTTACAAGCAGTTATAATGCCCAAATTATTTTAAGTAAATAGTACAAAAGTCCTATTTACAAGCAGTTATAATGTCCGATTTATTTTTCTTATAAAGTAGAAAATATATTTTTATAAGCAGTTATAATATCCGATTTATTTCTCTTATAAAGTAGAAAATATACTTTTATAAGCAGTTGCTATGTCCGATTTTCTTCAAGTATTTAGTAAGAATACTCATGTTATAAGCAGTTATAATGTTGAAATTATCTCTTCGTTTTGCTTCAGGAACCTGGAAAGGTGCTGCTTTAAAGTACCCAACAATCAAACAAGAATGTTTATCTATTGTCAAATGTGTTTTAAAATTTCAGGATGATCTTTTAAACCAACATTTTCTTATTAGAGTTGACTGTTCTACTGCTAAACAGAAATTTAAGAATGATGTACAGAATCTTGCCTCTAAACAAATATTTGCTACATGGAAAAGTATTTTATCAGTATTTGATTTTGATATTGAATATATAAAAGGAGAAAATAACTCTCTACCAGATTTTCTAACCCGTGAATATTTACAGGGTTGATGATTAGAGGAAGAGGCCGAGGCCGAGGCAGACAACAGTATTATACAGAATTTCCAAGTATTAATACTCCGAACAGTACATCTTCTTCCACTCAAACGGCAAAGGATGTTTTACTCTTACCAGAACAGTATATTGCTAACAGTAATATTGAAGAAATAATTCTTTATATTGAACCAAATGATGAAAAATGGATGAAAGATCCATGGAAAATTAAGAGGCGCTATTTAGTGACTCAGCAATTTCCTACCCATTTTGATCAATACCGTTATATCTATGAACAAATAATCATAGAAACAGTATCTATGGATATAAAGCACATGCTTCATGATCCATCTAAGACCACCAGCCCTATTTCATACAGTAAAACAACCATCAGAAATATTATGCCCATTGCTAATTGGGGCATACACCCTCATACTACCCAAACTGTCGACTCCAGAAATACAGAAACCAGGTACAGTTATTGGGATTATATTGATTCCTTTACCTATCTGTTTTACTACCAGAACCCTGTTCATAACCATTCTTGGTTTATTCGAATTTGTCCTGATGTTCTAAGAAGCGAAATACCTAACTGGTTTTTCGTTTGGTGGGATAAATTTGGTATAACCATGGAAACAATACCAGAATCAATCCTAACAGTATTCAAGGATTGGCAAGTTGCCTACTCCCATATTCCCGTAAACAAAGATTTGTCTATGACAAAACTTTTTATTCATTTTATTATCCGATTTCAAATTCCATGGATACGGAAATGGGATTTAAAATGTGATTATCAGAATAAGATTCCTTGCCTTAAAAGAATTTTCTTTACCCGTTGGTGGGACAAAGGTCTTAATCCGACTTTACCAGAATTGATAAAATCTATTAAAGACCTATACTCAAGCCTGTTTTGATGCAGTCCCTAAGATTCTTCCTGAACCACATGATAATCCATTTATTAAAATTCAAGAAGAATTAAAACAGAAATTTCCAAATCTTTCTAGAGAAGATTTAATTGTAAAATCTATGGATTTTATGAAAAATCAGTTTCTAAAATCTATGGAACAGGATAAAGATGACTCATCTATGAAAACTGTGAGTTCTGATCAGGATGATAATGAATTCAATGTACTAGCCGGAGAAAGTCAAAAACCTGATGAGACAGAAGGCACTATAGTTGATTTTTGGGATTCTTTTACAACCGTTATCTCAGAAAGAATGGAACAAAATAAAAAAGGGAAAGGTAAAGCTTGATGTTATCTGTCCACCACCAATCACTCCATTATCAGCAAGAAGACAAAACTGTTGTTCTTAAAAGTCTTCACTTGCAGAGATGCTCCTCCATTATCAGGGAAAAGACAGATAGCTGTCCTCCACCAGAAAAGAATATTAGCTTTATTAAAGTTATCTTTATTAAAGTTAATCCTACCACCGCACAGCTGTCCCTAAAGATAAGGATGAAGCAGGATATCCGACTCCACTTATAAGGCCACGCCTCCTGCCCCTCTCTTTATCTTTTGTTTTCTATTTTAGGGAAACCTCACCCTTATGTTGAGGCAGAGTTTTCTTTGTTAAGTTTTTCCCCCTTAACTTCTCTCTCATAAATATTAATCTGAAGGTTTGAAGATATCATCGTCTCCTTTCTCTCTCTGTAAGTATTGCTAATATAAAATATTATGTTTTCTTAGTTGATCTTTTATCATATCATCAGGATAATAGTGATCGATATAGAATAGAAATCATTAACGCAGTTGATAATCATAATCGTTCTTACTTTAAAGAAAAACTTTCTGAATCTGAAATTTTGATTGATAAAACTAAAAAGGCTATACAGGAAGAAACCTGCCGGTTGATCGTGGTGGGAAGAACCCCCACTCAACAGTAGTTTATGAGATCATCTATGCAGTAATTTAGAATTTATATATTGTTAATATGATTTTAAAATATTCTTGCTATGCTGCTATTCTGATTCAAAAACTTGAATAAGTGGTACGTCACCCAAGTCGCGTTGAGGGTTTATGTCGTTGACCGGGTAGGGTGTTTTGACTGTGCCTCATAAATCGTTGACAGACGTGCTTATTTGGTGTTTTTGGCCCCCTATGGTATCAGAGCCATACTTAGTTTATTGTCATATTGATGAATATATATCTTTTAAATTATGCATATATGATCACCTCACAAACATGACTGACCTTTCTTCCACATCTGTTACTACTGTAGCTAATACTGTAGCCTCAACTTCAGAGGCCACTGAGTTAATTGCCTACCAGGATGTTAAAGAAGCTTTAGATAAATGGACTATTCCTAAAGTTAAACCAGAAATGATTTACAAAATTGGAACTTTTGATTTTACCAGTAAAAGAATAATCAAAACTTTTGAACATGCTGTTCCCTTACAGAACAATGATACTATCGTTTATTTACTTCAGATTGAAGATCTGTATCCCTTTATGCAAAACTATAAATATGTGCATATAGGACTTGTTCAAATTGCTTTTAAACCTTTGACTTTACTTGGTCAAAATACCAGTATTCAATGCACTCTAAGATACGGAAGATGTCTTAATTGGAAAGCATCTCTTATGGGAGCTATTGAAACTAGTCTAGCTCATGGACCTGTTTATTTTAATATTTACCCAAATTTGAACATTTCTCTGAGTGACAGTAATTTGTCTAAAGTCCTTGAAATGAGAATCATATCCCATGGATATGAGTATTTACCAGGATCCCCTCCTTTTGCTATTTTATTCAGAATTAACCTTAAAGTTTTGACAACTTTAAATCCGTATATTAGAAAGCAGAGTCTACAAGGTCATACTGTCCTTATTGATTCTAATCTCTTCAGCAGCCAAGTGGCTATACCCAGAATGATTCCTTGGGAAGATATTACTTTTCCCAAACAATGGCAGATTACTAATGCCGTTCCTACCAAACCTTTAATTAGACAATCCATTGAAGACGTTATCTAGACTCGCGAGGGAAATGTCTATATTAGTTTTCAGAAACCTTTAATCCGTAGCCAGTCTACTAGAATTTGTATTCCTTATAATATTGATTTTCCCGGATCTACTAGACATTCAGTGTCTGAGCCTGTAGAGTCTGTGTATCAAGGATCTACCAAGGCATCTAGCAACGAATCCGTTAAAATAGAAGATCATATTAAAGGCCTTCATATTTCTGAAAACCAGATACCTCATGGTATCTATGAACCTAGTATCTCTAACAGAAGACCAAACAGTCCTACCGCTAGTGACATGCATTTTGAATGCTAATGGATTTTACACCTAATAGCAAAATACGTGTTCTTTTAAACCAGGAATTTATGCAGGATAAATATCAAGATTTTAGAACTTGGTATTTTAATAACCATAATAAGGAAAGATTAGCAGAATTAAAATCTGATTATTATTTTTATTTAAATCAAAACTAGTGTATTATATTATTTACTCAATGGTATTTTGATTTTATTAAACCTACTGAAACTTTTGATGAAGACCAATTAAATGTTTTAACCAGTATTCAAAGAGATTGGATTACTACCACTGGTGGTATTATTAAATCTGTTCATCCTCCCCCCCAGTCTTTAGAACTAAGAGCTGGAAATGAGAATTCAAAACCTTTAATTATTAATCCGTATGTTGAAATTTCTGAAGATAATTCTAATCTTCAAAGAAGTATGAGGTATGGTGATATTATACCCATTACTAAACAGAATAATTATACTAACTTATTCTTTCAAACTGTGGGAAAACAGTTAATCAGAATTGAAGACCAAATCATTAATTTTAATGATGTTGGAAAACAGCTAACCAAAATCGAGAATCAGGTTAATAACTTAAATAATAAATATCAGATGATCCCTAAACCTACTAACCTCCAACCTGTCACTATCAAACCTCCTCTTGAAGTTACAAACTTTAAGATGCGATTTACTAAAACAGATGATGATTTTATTGAAAATCTTCTTAACAAAATGAAAGATTTAAAATTTTCTACAGGATCTTCATCTCAAATTAATGTTATTTCTGATAAACCTTCCTCATCCCAGAATATTGAAGATATTCATGAGAAAAACAATGATGATGAACCAGATCTTACACACATATTTGAGATACAGAATAACTTTCAGGATATTGATTCTGTTAGTAAGATTGCTTATAGCCAAAAGCCTATTCAGAGAACTAGTTTTTCAGCACCCAATAGATATTATTATCCTAGACCTACACCACAAGATATCCTTTATGAAGAAGACTTTCTTCATTCCCAGAAGTCTTATCATGGTAAGACCATTTATGAATGGAACATAGATGGTAAAATCGAATACCAGATCTTTGAAACCATACATCATATGATGATGTATGCTACTGTTTGTCGGCAGAATAATAATACTGATCATCAGATCTGTAGATTTCTTGCTGCTGGTTTTACCGGTATTCTTAAAGGATGGTGGGATAATGCCATCACTGATACCAAGAAAGAAGAAATCTTAAAATCCTTTAAGACTGAAATTGACCCTATTACTGCGATTGAAACTAAAAGAGAGGATGCTGGCTATACTATGGTACAATCTATCCTCCACCATTTTGTTGGACCAAGACTTATGAATGCCGATAGAGGTAGAGAATTGTTATAAAATCTCAGATGTTCTTCTTTAACCCATTTTAGATGGTATAAGGATGTTTTCCTTATGAAGGTCATGCAAAGAACTGATGCTAATAGTGAACATTGGAAAGCCAAATTTGTTGATGGGCTTCCTACTTTCTTTGCTGAAAAAGTTCGTAAGAAACTTAGGGATAAACATGATCAAATGAGTATTCCTTATAACCAGTACTCCTATGGTCATTTAGTGGCTGTTATTATCGAATAAGGATTATCATTATGTAATGATATGAAACTTCAGCATCTGATGAAACAACAGAATCTTACTAAAAGACATGAATTAGGAGAATTCTGTGATCAATTCTCTTATGAGACCAAGATCCAGTACCCTTCTAAACCTAGGAAGCAACAACATAAAATTAAAACACACAGAAAACGTCCCTCTTCTAGAAAAGATACTTCAGGAAAACCTTCTAGGAAAAAGAAGACTAGTAGTAAAAAAGATAAATCTACTGTAAAATGTTATAAGTGTGGTAAAACAGGACATTTTGCTAATAAATGTAGGTCTAAGGTTAAACAAAAACTTAAAGAATTATCTCTTGATGAGGATATCCAACTTGAGATTCTTAATTGTCTGTCCAGCAGTGATAATGATAATGAAGAATCTGATCAAGAGATTGATGAGATCTACTCTTCTTATGAAGAAGAGGATGACCAGGAACCCCAGACTTGTGTTACTTGTTCTCCAGATGGCTGTAACACAGTTGCTGAAGCCAATTACTGGAAAGCCATTGTTGAAATGAATGGTTTAGATATTGGCCCAAGCATTAATGTTCTTACCAGTTCCCAACAATCTATGCTTGACCTAGCTGATCTTATAAAATATCCAGAAATTAAATTAAAATTTCTAGAAACTTGTTATAAGAATCATAAAACTGAAGATGATATTCTCCCAGTAGAACAATACAGTATACGTGAGGTTATGAAAAGAATACAACAGGCTTCTACTAATGATAAACTTGTTACTATTAATGATTTAAAAGCAGAAATTAATCTTTTAAAAATCGAAGTTAAACAACTTAAAACAGCTAATATTATTATTACAACTGATTTAAATAATATTAAGCAGCATTTAAGCACAAAACCAGAATTCTCTAATAAGAATGATGAAGTTACTGATAATCAGTATCTTATGCTCATGAATCAAGTTGTTTTCCAAAAATGGTATATCCATATTACTTTTGTTATTAGACCAGACTTTATTTTAAAAGATGCCATGGCCCTTGTCGATTGTGGCGCTGATATGAACTATATTCAGGAAGGATTAGTTCCTACTAAGTATTTTTAGAAAACCACTCAATCTTTAACTAGTGCTAGTGGTAATACTATGAAAATAAAGTATAAATTACCTGAGGCTTTTATCTGTAATCAAGGTATTTGTCTACCTACTTCTTTCGTGTTAATTAGGAATATGAGTCAAAGTATTATTCTGAGCACTCCTTTTCTTTGTCTTTTGATGCCTATTTCTAAGATTGATACTTTGGGTATTCATACTAATCTGAATAATAGAAAAATCATCTTTGAATTTATTACAGAACCTTATACTAAGGAATTAAATCAAGTTAAGAACATGATTTATTTCAAAGAAAAACAGATAAATTTTATTCAAAAAGAGGTAAAATTTCTTACTACTGAACAAAGAATTTTACAACCTTCTCTACAGGATAAAATTAAAGCTCTTCTAAAAACTATACAAACAGAAATTTGCAGTGATGTTCCTAATGCCTTTTGGGATAGAAAGAAGCATATTATTTCTCTTCCTTATATTCTGGATTTTAATAAAAAGAATATTCCTACCAAATCTAGACCAAGCCAGATGAAGAAGGAATATCTTATTTTGTGCAAAAATAAAATTGAATCTCTTAAACAGAAAAGTCTTATCAGACCTAGTAATTCTCTTTGGAGTTGTACTGCATTTTATGTTAATAAACATGCAGAGATAGAAAGAGGAATTCCTAGGCTTGTGATTAATTATAAACCGTTAAATGAGGCCTTACAATGGATTAGATATCCCATCCTTAATAAGAAGGACCTCCTGGATAGATTGCATAATGCAATTATCTTTTCTAAATTTGATTTAAAATCTGGATTCTGTCAAATCCAAATCTGTGATAAGGACAGATATAAAACTGCTTTTACCGTACCTTTTGGTCATTTTGAATGTAATGTTTTACCATTTGAAGTTAAAAATGGACCATCAGAATTTCAGCATATTATGAATGATATATTTAACCCTTTTACAGAATTTGCTATTTGTTATATTGATGATATTCTTATATTTTCATCCTCAATTGAACAACATATTAAGCATTTAAATATTTTCAAAAATGCTATCATTAAAAATGGTTTAGTTGTATCTGCATCCAAAATAAAGCTTTTCCAAACTGCTATTCGTTTCCTTGGACATAATATTTCCAATGGAACTATTATTCCTATTGATAGATGTATTGAATTTGCATCTAAATTTCTTGATGAAATTAAGGAAATTACCCAACTCAGAAGATTCCTTGGAAGTCTTAATTATATTAGAGATTATTATCCGAAATTGTCACATAATTCTTCTATTTTACAATCCAGACTCAAAAAGAATCCTATGCCTTGGACTGAAGAGCATACTCAAGCTGTTCAGAAAATTAAACAAAAGGTTAAACAGTTACCATGTTTGTCCCTTCCTCATCCTGAATGGAAGAAAAATTGTGCAAACTGATGCCTCTGATTTGAGGGGGGAAGGTCCCGTTGAGTTCTTACCAAAAATTTCTTTCATAACCCCAAATTCATCGAAATAAAATTATTCCTATAAGCTCACTCACATGGATCAACGGAATGAATCAACTTTTTCCTTCCTATATTTTCTCGGCCTCTTCCTCTAATCATCAACCCTGTAAATATTCACGGGTTAGAAAATCCGGTAGAGAGTTATTTTCTCCTTTTATATATTCAATATCAAAATCAAATACTGATAAAATACTTTGCCATGTAGCAAATATTTATTTAGAGGCAAGATTCTGTACATCATTCTTAAATATATGTTTAGCAGCAGAACAGTCAACTCTAATAAGAAAATGTTGGTTTAAAAGATCATCCTGAAATTTTAAAACACATTTGACAATAGATAAACATTCTTGTTTGATTGTAGGGTACTTTAAAGTAGCACCTTTCCAGGTTCCTGAAGCAAAACGAAGTAATTCTTCTTTTTTCTTAATAGGGTTATACTGTTTAAGTATCCCACCATAGCCTTGATTAGAGGCATCAGTTTGCACAATTTTCTTCCATTCAGGATGAGGAAGGGACAAACATGGTAACTGTTTAACCTTTTGTTTAATTTTCTGAACAGCTTGAGTATGCTCTTCAGTCCAAGGCATAGGAATCTTTTTGAGTCTGGATTGTAAAATAGAAGAATTATGTGACAATTTCGGATAATAATCTCTAATATAATTAAGACTTCCAAGGAATCTTCTGAGTTGGGTAATTTCCTTAATTTCATCAGGAAATTTAGATGCAAATTCAATACATCTATCAATAGGAATAATAGTTCCATTGGAAATATTATGTCCAAGGAAACGAATAGCAGTTTGGAAAAGCTTTATTTTGGATGCAGATACAACTAAACCATTTTTAATGATAGCATTTTTGAAAATATTTAAATGTTTAATATGTTGTTCAATTGAGGATGAAAATATAAGAACATCATCAATAAAACAAATAGCAAATTCTGTAAAAGGGTTAAATATATCATTCATAATATGCTGAAATTCTGATGGTCCATTTTTAACTCCAAATGGTAAAACATTACATTCAAAATGACCAAAAGGTACGGTAAAAGCAGTTTTATATCTGTCCTTATCACAGATTTGGATTTGCCAGAATCCAGATTTTAAATCAAATTTAGAAAAGATAATTGCATTATGCAATCTATCCAGGAGGTCCTTCTTATTAGGGATGAGATATCTAATCCATTGTAAGGCCTCATTTAACGGTTTATAATTAATCACAAGCCTAGGAATTCCTCTTTCTATCTCTGCATGTTTATTAACATAAAATGCAGTATAACTCCAAAGAGAATTACTAGGTCTGATAAGACTTTTCTGTTTAAGAGATTCAATTTCATTTTTGCACAAAATAAGATATTCCTTCTTCATCTGGCTTGGTCTAGATTTGGTACGAATATTCTTTTTATTAAAATCCAGAATATAAGGAAGAAAAATAATATGCTTCTTTCTATCCCAAAAGGCATTAGAAACATCACTGCAAATTTCTGTTTGTATAGTTTTTAGAAGAGCTTTAATTTTATCCTGTAGAGAAGGTTGTAAAATTCTTTGTTCAGTAGTAAGAAATTTTACCTCTTTTTGAATAAAATTTATCTGTTTTTCTTTGAAATAAATCATGTTCTTAACTTGATTTAATTCCTTAGTATAAGGTTCTGTAATAAATTCAAAGATGATTTTTCTATTATTCAGATTAGTATGAATACCCAAAGTATCAATCTTAGAAATAGGCATCAAAAGACAAAGAAAAGGATTTCCCAGAATAATACTTTGATTCATATTCCTAATTAACATGAAAGAAGTAGGTAGACAAATACCTTGATTACAGATAAAAGCCTCAGGTAATTTATACTTTATTTTCATAGTATTACCACTAGCACTAGTTAAAGATTGAGTGGTTTTCTAAAAATACTTAGTAGGAACTAATCCTTCCTGAATACAGTTCATATCAGCGCCACTATCGACAAGGGCAATAGCATCTTTTAAAATAAAGTCTGGTTTAATAACAAAAGTAATACGGATATACCATTTTTGGAAAATAACTTGATTCATGAGCATAAGATACAGATTATCAGTAACTTCATCATTCTTATTATAGGATTCTGGTTTGGTGCTTAAATGTTGCTTAATATTATTTAAATCAGTTGTAATAATAATATTAGCTGTTATAAGTTGTTTAACTTCGGTTTTTAAAAGATTAATTTCTGCTTTTAAATCATTAATAGTTATAGGTTTATCATTAGTAGAAGCCTGTTGTATTCTTTTCATAACCTCACGTATACTGTATTGTTCTACTGGGAGAATATCATCTTCAGTTTTATGATTCTTATAACAAGTTTCTAAAAATTTTAATTTAATTTCTGGATCTTTTATAAGATCAGCTATGTCAAGCATAGATTGTTGGGAACTGGTAAGAACATTAATGCTTGGGCCAATATCTAAACCATTCATTTCAACAATGGCTTTCCAGTAATTGGCTTCAGCAACTGTGTTACAGCCATCTGGAGAACAAGTAACACAAGTCTGGGGTTCCTGGTCATCCTCTTCTTTATAAGAAGAGTAGATCTCATCAATCTCTTGATCAGATTCTTCATTATCATTATCACTGCTGGACAGACAATTAAGAATCTTAAGTTGGATATCTTCATCAAGAGATAATTCTTTAAGTTTCTGTTTAACCTTAGACCTACATTTATTAGCAAAATGTCCTGTTTTACCACACTTATAACATTTTACAGTAGATTTATCTTTTTTACTACTAGTCTTCTTTTTCCTAGAAGGTTTTCCTGAAGTATCTTTTCTAGAAGAGGGACGTTTTCTGTGTGTTTTAATTTTATGCTGTTGCTTCCTAGGTTTAGAAGGGTACTGGATCATGGTCTCATAAGAGAATTGATCACAGAATTCTCCTAATTCATGTCTTTTAGTAAGATTCTGTTGTTTCATCAGATGCTGAAGTTTCATATCATTACATAATGATAATCCTTCTTTGATAATAACAGCCACTAAATGACCATAGGAGTACTGGATATAAGGAATACTCATTTGATCATGTTTATCCCTAAGTTTCTTACGAACTTTTTCAGCAAAGAAAGTAGGAAGCCCATCAATAAATTTGGCTTTCCAATGTTCACTATTAGCATCAGTTCTTTGCATGACCTTCATAAGGAAAACATCCTTATACCATCTAAAATGGGTTAAAGAAGGACATCTGAGATTTTGTAACAATTCTCTACCTCTATCGGCATTCGTAAGTCCTGGTCCAACAAAATGGTGGAAGATAGATTGTACCATAGTATAGCAAGCATCATCTCTTTTAGTTTCAACAGCTGTAATAGGGTCAATTTCAGTCTTAAAGGATTTTAAGATTTCTTCTTTCTTGGTATCAGTGATGGCATTATCCCACCATCCTTTAAGAATACCGGTAAAACCAGCAGCAAGAAATCTACAGATCTGATGATCAGTATTATTATTCTGCCGACAAACAGTAGCATACATCATCATATGATGTATGGTTTCAAAGATCTGGTATTCGATTTTACCATCTATGTTTCATTCATAAATGGTCTTACCATGATAAGACTTCTGGGAATGAATAAAGTCTTCTTCATAAAGGATATCTTGTGGTGTAGGTCTAGGATAATAATATCTATTGGGTGCTGAAAAACTAGTTCTCTGAATAGGCTTTTGGTTATAAGCAAAATTACTAACAAAATCAATATCCTGAAAGTTATTCTGTATCTCAAATATGTGTGTAAGATCTGGTTCATCATCATTGTTTTTCTCATGAATATCTTCAATATTCTGGGATGAGGAAGGTTTATCAGAAATAACATTAATTTGAGATGAAGATCCTGTAGAAAATTTTAAATCTTTCATTTTGTTAAGAAGATTTTCAATAAAATCATCATCTGTTTTAGTAGATCGCATCTTAAAGTTTGTAACTTCAAGAGGAGGTTTGATAGTGACAGGTTGGAGGTTAGCAGGTTTAGGGATCATCTGATATTTATTATTTAAGTTATTAACATGATTCTCGATTTTGGTTAGCTGTTTTCCAACATCATTAAAATTAATGATTTGGTCTTCAATTCTGATTAACTGTTTTCCCACAGTTTGAAAGAATAAGTTAGTATAATTATTCTGTTTAGTAATGGGTATAATATCACCATACCTCATACTTCTTTGAAGATTAGAATTATCTTCAGAAATTTCAACATACGGATTAATAATTAAAGGTTTTGAATTCTCATTTCCAGCTCTTAGTTCTAAAGACTTGGGGGGGGGGGGGGGGAGGATGAACAGATTTAATAATACCACCAGTGGTAGTAATCCAATCTCTTTGAATACTGGTTAAAACATTTAATTGGTCTTTATCAAAAGTTTCAATAGGTTTAATAAAATCAAAATACCATTGAGTAAATGATATAATACACTGGTTTTGATTTAAATAAAAATAATAATCAGATTTTAATTCTGCTAATCTTTCCTTATTATGGTTATTAAAATACCAAGTTCTAAAATCTTGATATTTATCCTGCATAAATTCCTGGTTTAAAAGAACACGTATTTTGCTATTAGGTGTAAAATCCATTAGCATTCAAAATGCATGTCACTAGCGGTAGGACTGTTTGGTCTTCTGTTAGAGGTACTAGGTTCATAGATACCACGAGGTATCTGGTTTTCAGAAATATGAAGGCCTTTAATATGATCTTCTATTTTAACGGATTCGTTGCTAGATGCCTTGGTAAATCCTTGATACACAGACTCTACAGGCTCAGACACTGAATGTCTAGTAGATCCGGGAAAATTAATATTATAAGGAATACAACTTCTAGTAGACTGGCTACGGATTAAAGGTTTCTGAAAACTAATATAGACATTTCCCTCGCGAGTCTGGATAACGTCTTCAATGGATTGTCTAATTAAAGGTTTGGTAGGAACGGCATTAGTAATCTGCCATTGTTTGGGAAAAGTAATATCTTCCCAAGGAATCATTCTGGGTATAGCCACTTGGCTGCTGAAGAGATTAGAATCAATAAGGACAGTATGACCTTATATACTCTGCTTTCTAATATACGGATTTAAAGTTGTCAAAACTTTAAAGTTAATTCTGAATAAAATAGCAAAAGGAGGTGATCCTGGTAAATACTCATATCCATTGGGATATGATTCTCATTTCAAGGACTTTAGACAAATTACTGTCAGTCAGAGAAATGGTCAAATTCGGGTAAATATTAAAATAAACAGGTCCATGAGCTAGACTAGTTTCAATAGCTCCCATAAGAGATGCTTTTCAATTAAGACATCTTCCGTCTCTTAGAGTGCATTGAATACTGGTATTTTGACCAAGTAAAGTCAAAGGTTTAAAAGCAATTTGAACAAGTCCTATATGCACATATTTATAGTTTTGCATAAAGGGATACAGATCTTCAATCTGAAGTAAATAAACGATAGTATCATTGTTCTGTAAGGGAACAGCATGTTCAAAAGTTTTGATTATTCTTTTACTGGTAAAATCAAAAGTTCCAATTTTGTAAATCATTTTTGGTTTAACTTTATGAATAGTCCATCTATCTAAAGCTTCTTTAACATCCTGGTAGGCAATTAACTCAGTGGCCTTTGAAGTTGAGGCTACAGTATTAGCTACAGTAGTAACAGATGTGGAAGAAAGGTCAGTCATGTTTGTGAGGTGATCATATATGCATAATTTAAAAGATATATATTCATCAATATGACAATAAACTAAGTATGGCTCTGATACCATAGGGGGCCAAAAACACCAAATAAGCACGTCTGTCAACGATTTATGAGGCACAGTCAAAACACCCTACCTGGTCAACGACATAAACCCTCAACGCGACTTGCGTGACGTACCACTTATTCAAGTTTTTCAATCAGAATAGCAGCATAGCAAGAATATTTTAAAATCATATTAACAATATATAAATTCTAAATTACTGCATATATGATCTCATAAACTACTGTTGAGTGGGGGTTCTTCCCACCACGATCAACCGACAGGTTTCTTCCTGTATAGCCATTTTAGTTTTATCAATCAAAATTTCAGATTCAGAAAGTTTTTCTTTAAAGTAAGAACGATTATGATTATCAACTGCGTTAATGATTTATGTTCTATATCGATCACTATTATCCTGATGATATGATAAAAGATCAACTAAGAAAACATAATAATTTATATTAGCAATACTTACAGAGAGAGAAAGGAGACGATGATATCTTTAAACCTTCAGATTATTATTTATGAGAGAGAAGTACAGGGGGAAAAACTTAACAAAGAAAACTCTGCCTCAACATAAGGGTGAGGTTTCCCTAAAATAGAAAACAAAAGATAAAGAGAGGGGCAGGTGGCGTGTCCTTATAAGTGGAGTCGGATATCCTGCTTCATCCTTATCTTTAGGGACAGCTGTGCGGTGGTAGGATTAACTTTAATAAAGATAACTTTAATAAAGCTAATATTCTCTTCTGGTGGAGGAGAACTATCTGTCTTTTCCCTGATAATGGAGGAGCATCTCTGCAAGTGAAGACTTTTAAGGACAACATTTTTGTCTTCTTGCTGATAATGGAGCGATTGGTGGTGGACAGGTAACATCAAGCTTTACCTTTCCCTTTTTTATTTTTTCCATTCTTTCTGAGATAACGGTTGTAAGAGAATCCCAAAAATCACCTATAGTGCCTTCTGTCTCATCAGGTTCTTGACTTTCTCCGGCTAGTACATTGAATTCATTATCATCCTGATCAGAACTCACAGTTTTCATAGATGAGTTATCTTTATCCTGTTCCATAGATTTTAGAAATTGATTTTTCATAAAATCCATAGATTTTACAATTAAATCTTCTCTAGAAAGATTTGGAAATTTCTGTTTTAATTCTTTTTGAATTTTAATAAATGGATAATCATGTGGTTCAGGAAGAATCTTAGGGACTGCATCAAAACAGGCTTGAGTATGGTCTTTAATAGATTTTATCAATTCTGGTAAAGTCGGATTATGACCTTTGTCCCACCAACGGGTAAAGAAAATCCTTTTAAGGCAAGGAATCTTATTCTGATAATCACATTTTAAATCCCATTTCCATATCCATGGAATTTGAAATCGGATAATAAAATGAATAAAAAGTTTTGTCATAGACAAATCTTTGTTTACGGGAATATGGGAGTAGGCAACTTGCCAATCCTTGAATACTATTAGGACTGATTCTGGTATTGTTTCCATGGTTATACCAAATTTATCCCACCAAACGAAAAATCAGTTAGGTATTTCGTTTCTTAGAACATCAGGACAAATTCGAATAAACCAAGAATGGTGTTATAAGCAGTTATAATGTTGAAATTATATCAAAGAGAATAGTAGAATATTCATTTTATAAAGTAGATATAATGCTCGATTTATTTCAAATATAATACGCGAATATTCATTTTTACAAGCATTTATAATGCTCAAATTATTTAAATATTAATGATATTAAATTTATTTAATAATTATAGTAAATAAATTACTTAAAAATGATTTTAATACTTTAAAAATCATTTAAAAATATATTAAAGTGTTAGGAAATATTTTAAGTTATTTTGGATAACTTTTAATATTTTGGGATAAATTTTATTAATAATTAATATTAATGGAAATTAATTTATTTAATAATTATATTAAATAAATTATGTAAAAATAGTTTTAATGTTTTAAAAATCATTTAAAAGTGTTATTAAGGTATTAAAAAACTCTGAGTTATAATAAATAACTTTTAATATTGTGATATGTATTTCATTAATATGTGAACTTAATTAAATATTAATGATGATGGAATTATTTGGTATTTAAATTATTTAAAAATGATATTAATGATTGAAAAATCATTATAAATCATAATAATTATCTGAAAAATGTTATGACTGATAAGTAAATTATCTAAAATAATATTGAAGCGTTTAAGCAGAGTTTTATTTAAAATAGACTTGATAATTATCTGATAAGGCAATCGGGACGTCAGAATAGTACCAAAATCAAACCGGACTGAAATAGTTTAACTTGATACCGGGTCTTATGTGTTTTAGTGACTGTTAGGGATATGTGATAAGTGTTTAAGTTATACTATGACTGTATTTAGCAGTGATATATGTTATGATATTATTCTAATTGAGAGATCGATATTATTAATCATAGGTCTTTCAACTGAAGATTAAATTAAATTGCGTAGTATTAGTCAACGAATCAAGCAAGTTCCTGAACTATACTTTTATTAAGCAAGTTCATATACTCTTTTATTGAGCAAGTTTTCTCTAACTTAAACTCGAGTTGTTATTGTAAAGCATGTTCGTGATTAATTATTGTTAATTATTCACATCTATAATGATTATTGATTCGCACTTAGTGGATGTTGCATATGTTCATCAGGTATGAAAGGATGATCACCTTCATTACCATTTGGTTCAGATAAATTTGTTCATGTTTATTGTTGGTCATTCTTCATTATTGACTCGGTCATTCAGTTATGAAAATTGATTTATATCATTTCATAATTATTTATATTGTTGAAAGTTTGTCAACTTATTATTCTTTTCAATCATGATATATCCTTGTTGTACTTAAACTTGCTGGGCAAAATTGTTACTCACCCTTGCTATATCATGATAAACATTCCAAGCTTAAAGACGAAACTTCGGACACAGGCAAATGCAAAGGCTAGTTCTAGGATTGGATTTGGATGCAGGTTAAACTTGTAATAGTATTGGATACAAATGACATTGTACGTCGTATAGGATATTAAATGTAGGTATTAAGTTAAGGTTATAGACCTTGGGGATTATGTGTAAAGTTTAATGTATAAACAAATTATGTTTATATCTTCCGCAGAAGTTATAGAAATGATGTATCGTAACGTGCCAGGTCCGAGGTTCCGGGGACCCGAATTTGGGGGCGCTACAGTGTAGATTTGTGGGATACCCTAAGTAAAGTTTAGGGTATTATTTCTATCATCCAACTGATCAAAAGGTGTTTATTGCGAAACATGCTGCCTTCTTAGAAAAGGAGTTTATCCATGAAGGGGTCAGTGGGAGTAAGATATATCTTGAAGAAGTTCAACAACCACAAATTACTACGGATCAAAGTCAGGTACCTGACCAAGTGGATGAACCTACTTAACCACACCCTATTCGTAAATCTGGAAGAGTATCGAAGATACCTAACAGGTATGGATTTGTCATAGAGGATGACGATGAGGTACGCATCATGAATGATGATGATCCATTGAATTACGAACAGGTTATGAGTAATAAAGACTCAGGGAACTGGCTTGAAGCCATAAAATCTGAGATGGACTACATGGATGAGAACCAAGTATGGACTTTCGTTTCACTACCTGAAGGGATTAAGCCTATTGGGTGTAAATGGGTCTTTAAAAGAAAGACTGGAGCGGACGGCAAGGTAGAGACCTATAAGGCCTGACTAGTTGCAAAAGGTTTCAAACAAAAACACGGAGTTGACTATGATGAAACCTTCTCACCAGTGGCTATGCTCAAGTCCATTCAGATTTTGCTTGCGATTATAGCTTATTACGACTATGAGATCTGGCAAATGGACGTGAAAATTGCCTTCCTCAATGGGAAACTTAAAGGGGATGTGTCTATGACACAGCCAGAGGGATTTGTTTCAAAGGGTTGAACAAATCAAGTATGTAAGCTGCAACGATCAATTTATAGATTAAAGTAAGCTTGTCGTAGGTGGAACATCTGTTTTGATGAGACAATCAAAGAGTTTGATTTTATCAAAATCGAGGATGAACCATGTGTTTACAAGAAGGTTAGTGGAAGTGCTGTTTCATTTCTTATATTATATGTTGATGATATATTACTGATAGGGAGTGACATTCTTATGCTACAATTGAATAAAATCTGATTATCTAAACACTTTTCCATAAAGGACTTGGGAGAAGCATCCTATATTTTGGGGATAAAGATCTATAGAGATAGATGTCGACGTCGGGAAAAAAAATCTGCGGGTCGGGTCACAACCCGGATCTTTCTCTCTGCCTAAGTTATCTCTACCCTTACTCTTTTTATTTGTGAAAAAGGTTTTGAAGGGTTTTTTACGAAAAGGACAACATGTATTATGTCGACGATTTGAACGTTTTACAGAGTCACTAGTTGGTAGTTTTGAAATGGTTGTACCAACTCAATCGAGTTTTGCTTGAAAAAAGGCCCAATTGCTGGACACTGTCGAAACTTGATCTTTGAAAACAAAGTTTTGAGTTCGGGGGCTTGGTTAAGTGTGGGGAAGGTGTTAGGCACCCCACAACTCCCGTGTAAACATGGTACCACATCTTTTCAATATTTTCCTTTTAAATCTGCAATGTATGTGTGAATGCTGGAAGAAAATTGGGCCTATATTTGTTTGAAAGCATGTCTATGCATCGTTGAACCTTTATACGAAGGGTTTGATTTGATTTGCAAAAAGTCTTTGATTTGATTTGCAAAAGTGTTTGATTTGATTTGAAAAAGCTTATTTTTTTTGAAAAGATTATTAAAATGACGTTTTGAAAGAAGGTTTTCAAACCCTTATGCTAACATATGAATTGAAGCATATCGATACTTTAGTTTTATCTTTTCAGCCTTAAGGCTTAATTTGAATGGTGATTGTCAGGCTGCGAAGTATCCTCGACCACAACATTTATACGACTGTCGGTCTACTCATGGGTATGATAGCCATCGGAGGTACTCTGACATGACAAACTATATTTTCATTTTATTGAGACCTTAAATTTGGATAACCGTTTTAAGGTCTTTTGTATGTACATTTTTACAGAAAAAATGGCAGGGTACATTTGTAAAGTGGGGTTTTGTTGCTCCATTTTCATGTTAACAAAACAGACACAAACGCGTGCAAGTATACACGGTCAACAAGTAATATATGATAAGTAAAGATCATTCCCACGGAGAAAAGCAATTATACTTAAACTATCATGCAACAACTTTATAGCTATTTTTGGCTGCTCAAACGAGTAAACAAGATGTGAATTAATAACAAGAATGGCTATAAACTAAAATTAACTAATTAACAAACGATTGACTCAAATTGGGAAAACATGGGATCCTAATGTCACTTATTACATCATCCAAACTACACACCTCTTGTTTAGCTTAATTAATTTCTCAGGATTGCTAGTCGAGAGCACGAAGGTGAGAAATTACTATCTTTCAATCAACCAAGTCCATATCACATAAAATCCACAAAAGAGATATATTCATATGAACATCAATATTACCTAAATCACTATATGTCTATGTGACTTACAAGCAATATCAATTTAAGTGAAAGCTTTCAGTTGCCTATATATGGTAAGCCGATATATGTGTATCCGGATTACGAATCATAAAATCTATCACATGCAAATTTCATGAACATATGCTAGCATGGTCAAATCTGAGTTTATACTTCCTCTTTCAATTCGATATAAACTATTAAGGTAGATGGTGATCAAGCATCTAAACACTAAACACAACCATGCTAGGCAATCTATGCATAATCAATCACACATCACAAGAGGCATATAGATCTGACTTAAACAATAAGCTTCATTAGAATCCCATAATGGTGGTTAGTTCATCTCTGAACTAATAACCATTATGGGATTTGATCTAAACATTGAAATCAAATACTGAAAGAGAAGAGAATAGAGAGATAAGGATAGTGCAAATCTGATATTCCTCCTTCCAGAATAAGTTTTCCAGCTCAGTTCAGAATCACAATAAAATTCAAAATGAAACCCTAATAATGGAAATCTATGAAGAACTAGAAGAGAGAAACCACAAGAGTGAAGAGTAGCTCCAAACCCTCTCTAGCTCTTCTAAACCTTAGAGTAGAAATTAAAACTGTAGAATCAATAATCAATATCTTGTAACTTGCGAATACACCCGTATAAGGAAAACACGCAACATCCAATGCTTAAATAAAAAGTCAAATAATTTTTAGCAGTTGACTGGCGCGGTCGCGCCAGTTCGTAGGCCTTTTTGGGCGCGGACGCGCTGATACCCAAAAATTCAGCTCTGGTTTCCTCCGAGCGCGGGCGCGCCAGGTTTGCTCTTCAAAGCCGCGCGGCCGCGCTGTGCTGTAGTGTTGCCTTCTTTGCTGGTTTTGATGGTGCATTGCTGCTAGTCCCGTTTCTTGCTATTTAGCCTTCTTTCTTCTTTTACTTGCCATTGCTTTGCTCAGATGCCATATCTACTTACCATGAGCCGTCTTCAACAAGCCAGTTCACCCCTTGCTCGACATCTTGCTATGTCCATGCCAAATCCATGCCTTTACCATGCCATTCCATAGCATTTGAGTTCCCTTAACAAAACCTATAAAATAAAGATAAAACACATCAAAAGATACTAAAATACCTGAGTTTTAAGCCATAATTCTAGTAAGAAGATAGCCAATAAGTAGGTATAAAACCTACTTATCAAATATCCCCACACTTGAACTATTGCTTGCCCACAAGCAACAAACACAAAAGCAAACTACATGCTATACAACTATACTATTATGAAAATAAATCCCAAAATTTCAGCCATGATATGAATTCCAATAAGATGCGCCTCAGAGAAATAACAAGAACTATTAACAAAGCAACAACCAAGATAAAGTCATAAGGGCATACAATCCGAGAATCACAACCTGTGGCTAAGATGTAGTGTGTGTGTGCTATATCACAAATAAGCTTGATAGAGGCGAAGATTCTACATACTATACTTCTAAGGAAGAAAAACTAAGGTTTTAAGTCAAGAAAACTGCACATATATGAAACAACAACCACTCCAACACATCAATACAAGCTAAGGTTCAACAAAGGGTTTATTATGCTTTTATTTACTCACGAGGGCGATATTCGCAATTTCCCGTGGCTACACCCGACTGTGCAATGCCAAGCCCTCTTAGGCTTTTCAATGATACCCATTTAACGAGCTTTCAACCAACGGCTCCCAAACCATAAAGCTTTAGGGCGCTGGGTGTAGAGACAATCCCCTAGGGCGTACTTGCTAGAGTATCAAAGGCCACAAGACTTAGCTAGCCAAGGTGTTTATTTATTTTTTATTTTATTCTTAATTTATTTTTTTTCTTTTTCTTTTTCTTAATTTAGCATGCATACCCAAATGTTTTTCCCCCAAACTTGCATTTCTGTGTCATTATGGCCATTATTCATTTTATACACAATTCTATCATTAAAAACAAAATTTTCCCCTCAGAAGACAAGCATGTGCTAATCTAACCAACAAGCAAATAAAAATAATGACGTGCTATCCGATAACATCAAAGCAACAGACATAGACTACATCATGTATGCAATTATAACTAAGCTTATGCTATCAACTAAATTCAAAAATCTATAACATTTCAATATGATCATTGGCCATACTAGAATTCAACAGGTTAAAGCATGGGATTATTCTATGCAATGCAACTAAACACATACTAAATAATCAAAACAAAATTTTTTTTATGCAAAATTTAACTAATAAATAACATGCAATTAAAACTATATGCAACTAACTATATGCAATAAGTACTAGCTACCCCTAATACCCCCAAACTTAAAATTTTCAATGTTCTCATTGGAGATAAAGGGTAAGGAAACTTCCCTATGTATCGGCATGGCCACCCTCCTCGGGTGGTGAATCTGGCTGCGGATATGGCATGGCAGAACCGAAGACTGGCCACTCCACCATCGTCCCCTGCTGTGCAAAAGCCTCAGCCAAGGATCGAGATAGACCATCGGCAAAAGCTGAGAAGTTGCCAAGTAGAGCATCCATCCTCCTCTCCAATCTCCTCATCCAGCGATCCTGGTTCACTGCACTGACTGGAGGAGGAGCGGCTGTGTAATGACCCCAAAATTCATACAATATAATTCTCGACATCGGTCGTTAACAATACAAAGAACTTCTAACTTTACATCATTATTCGATGATACAATTACTAAAAATGTAGAATATTTAAAACTTTTATATTATTCTTTCTTTATTGCCCTATATCTCAACCTTTATCATTACATAACTTTGGTTCAAATTTATTTCATGAATCGCTTCGTCAGAGTTATTATAAACTAAAACTTACAACCAGGTTCAATAACCTTTATACATCGAATAAAATTTAAACTTTACTACTCAACATCTGTTAACCATCATACATTATCTGAAACCTTAAACATGGTCCAAAATAGTAGCAATTCAGCCAAAGTATATAAATTTTCATGCATTACATCTGATTTATTTCTTTCAAGTAGCACATAGCGTTACCTTGAATCCCTAACCTACAAAAGTGATTATTTGCAAGATTGAGCTCGACAACTCAGCAAGATCTAACAGTATTCATGCATCACATAGCACATAACAACATGCTCAACATATATCTCATAACATTTGACTAACATAACATACATGCTGCAGTTCATATAACAAGTATAAAGATTGAGTTCCTTACTCAATCAACATTTATTACTCAATCAACATAGTCATAAATTGACTTTAACGTTTCATACTTTCAACATATATATAACACGTACTACTATTTGAAATAAGGATTTAAAGCAGTTCATCATCAATTTCACATAGCAAATAGAAACTGAAAGACTTGCCTTGATCGTTGTTTACCAATAACAGTTTAACAGCTTACAGCTATCTGCACTTCATGTGCCCTGCACAATTATATAATCATGCACATCAACTATTAGTCACATAGCAACGCATAGTACTTGTAATGTAAACTTTACTATACATCCCATAACCCTTCTTATTAATCAATACACAATGTTCAATTTGATTGTGTTAACTTTTGACTTATATCTCACTATATTTCTTTTTAGTAATATTTAAAATTCATTCAAGTGTTTAAGTCTTTCCAGGACTACTTATTTGTTTTATATTAACCCCATTTCATATCTTATAATGTTCATTCCAATAGAATCAAAACACTATTTAAGTGTATTAACACATTACACGGCGTTTCGACGTTTATACGACACACGCCTAATTCGCCTATTTTGCATGTGCTCAGCATGCTCCTAGGTTGGTTTACATTACTCTATAATATTTCATTCTTATTAGAAACATAATATTAAAAAAGTTTATACACACTGGTTACGACGTTGCGACGCTTGCACGTCCGTAAACCAAACTTGCCTATTCGGACGCCCAAACAACACGCATTTGTGCACGCTTAGCACGCCCATATGAATTCTCTAATACTCAATGGTTAATGTTAAGTGTCTTTATAATATATATTACTCATCTTATGAAAGTTAGAACATAATTTTACATGGTCGGGAGCATTACATGTGCATACGTGCATGCCAGACGCCCTCCGATTGCCTCCAAAAACACATCAGTCCTACAAATAGTCAATTTGAGAATTGATCCCGATCTCAAATCTAAAACCATAAAGAATGAAAGTTGTAGGCCTACTCTTCCTCGTTCTGGATCATCTTTAATCACCTCAATCCGAGTTCGTATGAGAGTGTTATGCCCATTTTACTACAGGGCGTCAAAACAGTCCACTCGGGCACGTCTGCGCCTGACATGTGTCCAGCGTAGCTGTGCCTATTTAAGCCTTGGAACCGACGTAGCTGCGCCATAGAGGGAAGCTACGCCTGGTAGAAGAACCAGACTTTACAGATTACTGTTCTCGCGATTTTTGGACGTTTTCTGCTTCAAATCTTCATACACATTCGATTGAGTCCGTTTTCGACTCTATGGATTCGTAATTCATAGAACTACAACATATCAAAGAACCAATAATTTAGAGAAATACTGACCAACCTAAATCTTGGCCCAAAACTCATGTTCATATTCTATTTTCATGTTTTAACATGTTTAGCAAATTCATTCACAACGAATTCGTTTCTTAACCAAATTGATTCATTCAACTTGCGTTCTTTTCGTTTCTTATCGTATTAACACAATCCATCAACAATTTTATAATTACAACATAAACTCCTAACCAATTTTAGTCTCAAAATAGACCCAAAATACATATATTAAACAAAACTCATACTCTTCATCCTTAACATGATTTTCATGAATTTGTTAATTCTAAAATTGCTTGTAGATTACTTATAACAGATTATATGAATATCAATAACAAATATAACCCATTTTCTTAACAATTCCCTCGTCAAAATCATCTATAGAGAAAACTTTGAAAAACACAAACTAAAGTTTAAAGCTAGAATATTACCTTTGATTATTCTTTACACCTAGAATAGATGATATGAATCTTTTTCTTCTTCCTTCTTTGGTTCTCAAAACCTTGTCAATTTACAGAGAATTTCCTCTGTTTCTCTCTCAATTTCTCTCTTTCTCTCTTCTTCTCTCTTCTCCTCTTCTTCTCTGTTTTCTAACTCTTAGCTTTAGGAAAATACTGAGCGTAACCCCCAACTAATGAATACGTAACTTTAAGTTGGGTTATCAGTTAAAAATAAAATATTTTAGCGGTTTTAAAACACAAAAGGGCTAGGCCATGTTTGACTAACTCAAATAAGCTCCAATCCAATTATTTTAACAACTTCCTTACTATATGATACATATGTCACACTTCATTTTATTGTTAATGTGACACCCCCAAATCCGGTATCTTAATTTCCACAGGATTTAGTGTTCACTGTTCTAATATCATACAACTATCTACCCATAAATAATAAAATTCATTTATTAGATAAATAAATCATCATCTTACATCATCTGACATAATAATACATCATAAATCTCAGGTTATACTTAACCTTAAATCTCTGTTGCGAAAATGTAAATAAATAAGTCTTAAGTCATCACACATAAATCTTGAACTTTAACATTCTTAACATCAACACAAGTCTTCAACACTTGTTAGCTTTTCTTTTGCCCTTGCAACTAGAAGGTACATCACTTCGTTCATTATTAGCTGCAATGTTATTATGCAAGAGTGAGCACGGAGGCCCGCAAGTAAAAAAATATGACAGAATAATAACATGCGAGTGAAAGAATTCTGAATAACAGAAAGCTCAACATTTGAATCAAGAATATTAATCAAGAGTCAAATTACTTCTCAATTTTTGAATCAAGAATATTAATCAGAGTCAAATTAAGACCTTGAACCGAGTCTTAGGTTGTCAAGTATATTAACCTTTCCAACCTTTAACAATCATAAGACTATGGACTTTACTTCTCGTACTTAGGGAGATCAGCCCTTCGTACTGATACTGTGCACACTATCTTAACGCTTAAAGCATCTTCATTAATCCCCTATATTAGGATTGTTCATCTCAGTTTGACATCAGAATCTGCACCAAATAAAGTTGGTTTGGATAACTCAATAAATGATATTCAAATTGAATATTAACTTCTCAAGGTAGACAATCGAATAAGTATTGTACACTTAAATGATACTTTTAAAAGAATCATGACATCTCATGTGACATTCTAAACTTCGATATTCAGGAGTAAGAATTTGCTCAACAATTGTAATTAAGCATAGCAATTGCTCAATTTAAAGAGTTTAGTTTAGAAAACTTGCCCAACAATAATAGTAAGTTAGGGATAGAAAACTTGCCTTGTGCGCAAACTATAATTTTTACGTACTTCTTTAATTACTCTTACCTATCACACATTTACAATATCAATTAATCACAGGTTCGATATGATTATTGATTTACAATAGTATTCTTCGAACTCTTTATTAGGTTTTTCAATAATGGTTCACGTTGATTAATTACCTTATTAATTAACAACATAACTTAAGTTATTAACTTGTATTAACAACTTATTACATACATGACATGTCTTCATGTTTATTAGACTTAAAATAATGTCTTAATATTTATAACACATTATTTAGACTTGACAAATAATAGTTTAAGTCACGTAATTAATTTATTAATTAATCACTTAACATAAATTATTAAACTTGTATCAACATCTTATCATATATATAACATGTTTTCATGTTTATTGGATTCAAAACACATTTCTCAAATTCCAACACTTAACAAAAAATATTCAAAATTTTCTGACTGGCGCGGCCGCGTGCTATTTGGCCTTGCACTCGGTGCGGCCGTGTGGCTGCGGAATCTCAGAATCTGAAGTTCGCGAACGAACACAGATTTTCTCCCATTTTTCCCAATTTACATAATTACACTGATTTATAACGTTACCCATGAAGTATAAACTTCGTAGAAACATTATACAACACTTATATCATGTTCTTAACAATTATAATCACATAGTTACACAATCTAACACTTTTAATTTTATTGTTCTTCAACATTTTGCAAACTTTAAAGAGAATATAAAATTTCTCATTACGAATTCGTTACTACACATAATCTAATCATTCCAATTCCATTTTCTTTATTTTAACACATACAATCATAATCATGTGTCAATTTTAATTAAAACATATAATTACAACATGTATTTCACCCATATGGGTTACTAACCCATATTCAAGACTCTGTCTTATTTAAAACCCATTTATTAACAAAATTACTTGGTGTAATCACTGTGAATCATGAATGCATAGCCTAAATTATATCATGGATATATGTTAATATATATATATATATATATATATATATATCCATGAAATCATCAATTGTCAACTTTCTCCATTGACAGAGGACTTTTACAAAACATGTATATGAAAAACTTTGTAAATCTTTAAAAACCCAATTAAAGGCCAAATTATATAAAATTGATCTTTTAAAATATGATTATATGTTAGAATACACGTTATGATCACATAACCTTTCTAGATAAAGCCATATCATAACCCAATTAAAAAACCCAATTTCATAGAAAACCAAAAGTATGTAAATGAAAACTTTGGAAAATATAACTTTTGAAAACTTAAAAGAATGAATTACCCTTAGTAGTGAAGATGATATAGTCAAAGATAATTCAATGATCTCTCAAATCCTCTGAATTTCCTCTTCTCTTCTCTCTAAACTTTCCTAAGACAATTTCTAACTTTGAATATGAAAAAGTGAAATACGTCTGACGACGATATACATATATAATATATAATATATTCGTTGCAATATAACTCCCACAATGGCCTTGTTTGGCAATCCTCCTAATTTCTTTTCTATTTATTTTAATTAACGAGTTTAGTATATAGTTAATTGTAACACTTTAATTAATCAATTAACTTTATTTAAATCAATTAAATAAAATAAGAGAATTCACATTAAATTATATTGTCACATAATTAATATTTTTATTTATTAATTATGTCAATTCATTAATTCTTTAATTAACTATTAAATTAATTAAAGTAACATTATGCTTATTTAATTAATTCATTTAATCAAATAAACTCAATTAATTAAATACTTTGAACTATTAAATTACTACACATTAATTTAATTAATGTAACACGGATAATTAAATTAATCCACCACAAATTCTTCAATTAATTTTTTAACTCAATAATTAAATCATTAAAAATATTTATTTATTTTAATAAATATTTAAATATCTTTACAAAATTCTTTGTCACATCTTTCCCCCCTTAAAAGGATTATGCCTTCAGAATCACGGTTCGATTAATATTTTCGTCCCATCACATTCTTTACATCATAAGAAATATTTAATTATTTCAATAAATATTCAAATGATTGTACAAAATTTACAAAATTCTCGTTTGTCACATCTTTCCCTCCTTAAAAGGATTCTGTCCTCAGAATCACGTTTACCTATTTAGAAAATAAGTGTGGATAAGTTTTCTTCATATACTCTTCGAGTTCCCACGTAGCTTCTTCAGCGTCGTGGTTCCTCCAAATTACCTTAACAGAAGGTATTACTTTGTTCATGAGAACTTGTTCTTTCCTGTCAACAATCTGAACAAGAACTTCTTCGTAGGATAAATCTTTCTCAAATTGTAGGGGTTCATATTCTATCACATGTTTGTAATCGGGTTTATAACGTCGTAATACCGACACGTGGAAGACATTGTGGACATGCTCCAGTGCCGGAGGTAAAGCTACCTCATAGGCTACTTCTCCAATTCTCCGGAGTACCTCAAAGGGTCCAATTAACCTCCGGCTCAATTTTCCTTTCTTATCAAAACTGATCTTTCCCTTCCAAGGAGACACCTTCAAAAATATAAAGCTACCCGATTCAAACTCTACATTATTGCGTTGTGGATCGGCGTATTTCTTCTGCCTATCCTGAGCCGCTACTAATCTTATCCGAATCACTTTAACTATTTCTGCCGTTTGTTGGAGCAATTCTGGTCCTAGCAATTGTGTTTCGCCAACTTCATCCCAGTACAGTGGATTTCTGCACTTTCTACCGTACAACGCTTCGTAAGGCGGCATACCAATACTAGCGTGGTAACAATTATTATAACTGAATTCTACAAGCGGCAAATGATCATCCCAATTGCCTTTGAAATCCATGATACATGTCCTCAGCATATCCTCTAATGTTTGGATCGTTCTTTCGCTTTTCCCGTCAGTCTGAGGGTGATAGGCAGTACTCATCCTCAACTGTGTTCCCATTCATTCTTGCAGTCTTTACCAGAAATTTGATGTAAAGCACGGATCTTGGTCAGAAATAATTGACACTGGCACTCTGTGCCTCAAAACAATCTCTTTCACGTATAACTTTGCCAATTGTTCTAGGTTATATCTAATTCTGATCTGAAAGAAGTGTACGGATTTCGATAATCGGTCGATGATAACCCATACTGCGTCGTAGCCTTTCTGGGTCGTTGGAAGGCCAACAACAAAATCCATTGTAATATGTTCCCATTTCGATTCTGGGATCTCAAGAGGTTGTAGTAAACAACTTGGTCTTTGGTGTTCTTCCTTGACCCTTTGGCAAGTCAGACACTTGGCAACACAATCGGCAACGTCTCTCTTCATATTCGGCTACCAAAAGTGTTGTTGTAAATCCTAATACATCTTGGTACTTCCGGGATGAATGGAATACCTCGAACTATGGACCTCGCTCAGAATGTCCTCCTTGATTTCTGGTATGGGCGGAACCCAAACTCTATTTTCAAACCTTAACAATCCTCCATTGTCTATTTTAAACCTAAGTTCAGTCCCGTCACATATCTTTTTCTATACTTCCTCACATTCCTTATCCAGGATTTGTGCTTCCTTAATCTTATCCAATAAAGTTGTACCAGCTTGCATCTGGAATAGTTTCTCGTCAGTCTCCATTGGACAACTTACCTCCAATTCCAGCTTTTCCATTGCTGAAATCAACTCCTCTTGTGCTGTCAACACGATCAACTTTTTTCGACCCTTTCTGCTTAAGGCGTCGGCTACAACATTCGCTTTGCAGGAGTGGTATAAGATATCACAATCATAATCCTTAATTAACTCCAGCCACTTTCTTTGGCGCATATTCAAGTCTTTCTAAGTAAAAATATATTTCAGACTCTTGTGGTCTGTATATATTTTACACTTCTCTCCATAGAGATAGTTTCTCCAAATCTTTAAAGCAAATACCACCGCAGCCAATTCCAAATCGTGGGTTAGATATCCCTTCTCATAATCTTTCAACTGTCGTGACTCATACACAATGACTCTGCCGTTTTGCATAAGCACACAGCCTAGCCCTTTATGCGACGCATCACTATATACCACAAAGTTTCCTGTATCATCCGGTAGGGATAACACAGGTGCTGTACTGAACCTTCTCTTAAGATCTTGAGAACTTTCCTCACACTTTTCCGTCCAAATGAATTATACAACTTTCCTAATCAAATTCATTAGCGGAGTGGCGATCTTGGAAAAATCCTGAATAAATCTTCTATAGTAACTAGCTAATCCATGAAAACTTCTTACTTCCGATGGTGTTTTCGGCTGATCCCAATTCATCACCGCTTCGACTTTGGAGGGATCCACCAAAATTCCGTCCTTATCAATCACATGTCCGAGAAATTGCACCCTTTCAATCCAAAATTGACACTTTGAGAACTTGGCGTACAACTTCTCTCTTCTCAACACTTCCAATGTTAACTTCAAATGTTCAACATGCTCTTCCTTGGTCTTAGAATATACCAATATATCATCGATAAAAACCACTACAAATTTGTCCAGAAAGGGCTTGAACACACCATTCATTAGGCCCATAAATGCTGCAGGCGCATTTGTTAGACCAAATGACATAACCAAAACTTTATAGTGACCATATCATGTCTTAAACACTATCTTTGGGACATCTTCTGGCCTCACCTTCAACTGATGATAACCACTTCTCAGGTCTATCTTCGAGAAATATCTCGCTCCTTTTAATTGATCAAACAGATCATCAATCCTTGGTAACGGAGACCTATTCTTAATGGTAACCTTGTTCAATTCTCTATAGTCGATGCAGAGTCGCATCGTTCCATCCTTCTTCTTAACAAATAATACCGGTGCTCCCCACGGTGATACGCTTGGTTGAATATATTTTTTGTCCAACAGCTCTTGTAGCTGTACCATCAATTCCTTCATTTCTACTGGAGCTATCCGGTACGGTGCTTTTGATATTGGAGCCGTTCCTGGCACCAAATAAATAACAAAATCTACTTTTATGTCAGGCGAAAGTCCTGGCAGATCATCCGGGAAAACATCAACGAAGTCTCTTACGACTGGTATTTCTTCTAACTTTGGATTCTCTTTACGACTATCGACTATGTAGGCTAAATACCCCACACAGCCTTGTCTTAATAACTTCTTGGCCTGCATCATTGTCAGACAACTCACTTGTCTAGGCGACTTGTTGCCATAAAACACAACCTTTGACGGAGTCATAAGGTTAATACATTTCTCCTGGCAATCAATTACTGCTCCATAATTGAATAACCAATCCATTCCCAAGATAATGTCAAATTCCAAAAGTTTAAATGGGACAAGATCTACATTCATAACGTTACCCTTAATATCCACTCTACAGTTCTTGTGTATATACTTAACGGGAATTACTTTCTTGTTCACAATCTCTATGTTCATAGGGATTTCTAATTCGTCTTTAAGCAATTCTAAATTCTTTGCAAAGTCATCGGATATAAATGAACAAGTAGCACCCGAATCAAATAAAACATAAGCATTGACTTTATTAATCGGAATGATACCTGACACCATATCACGAGGCTGCAAAGCGTCTTGTACAGTCATGTTAAATATCCTTGCAGTTGGTCGGTTTGTCGAAGTCGGTTCGGTAATGGTAAGAAGATTTCCACTATTATTTCCCTTATTTCCACCTAACCCTGCCCCTCCAGATGCCTTCTTTGGACAGTCTCTAGTCAAGTGATCCTTTGACCCACATAGTGTAGCAGGCGCCCTTCTTAGGGTTTGGGCAGTTAGGTGCTCTGTGGCCTTCCTGACCACAATTGTAGCAAACTCGCTTTCCTTTCATGCAGACTCCCAAATGAGTCTTCCCATAGGTTGGGCATGGTTCTAACTTTTTCTTCTGACTACCTTGCTGACTTACAGACGAAGGGTTGTCATTCCACTTTCGTTTATGATTATTAGTTCCCCTTGTGTGACTGCCACTAGCCTTATTGTTTTCTTCACTATCATTCTTCTTCTTCTTTTGATGTTGATTATACTTGGACACTGCCTCGCTTCCACCTTCAGCGAGGATGGCCTTCTCCAAAACTCTAGCAAAAGTGTTCAATTGAAACATTGACACCTTGCTATACAACCAGGGTTTCAATCCCTGTTCAAAATGCCTAGCCTTTTTTTCATCAGTATGCACCTGATATTGGGCAAACCTAGACAATTTGTTAAACTTTACCGCGTAGTCTGGCACAGACATATTCCCCTGCTTCAACTCCAGAAACTGCACCTCCATTTGATTCTAGGAGCTGGTCGGGAAATACATCTTGAAAAATATTTCTTTAAACCTTTCCCAGGTTATTACACGTTCTCCTCCCCTGATCTTATTTGCTTGCCACCAGTAGCTGGCTTCTGATTTTAACATAAATGTTGCGTAGGCGGTCTTCTGGTCCTCCCTAACTCGGGCGACCTTAAAATTTTTCTCTATTTCCATAACCCAAGTCTGAGCTTCTATCGGGTTCGTGGAACCCTTAAAATCTGGCAGTCCCACTGCCTTAAAGTCTTTAAATGAGGTGTTCGGTGGAGCTTGAGGCTGATTGTTCATCCCTCCAGCCAACAGATTTACCAACTGCTGAACGGGGTTCGCGTTGACATCATTGCTGTTATTGTTATTGGTTGACCCTTCTTGGGCTTGTCGACGATTTTGTCTTCTTCTTGGCGGCATATTTCTGTTAAAAATATACGCTTATTAGATCTCTATTCAATCTCTTAAATATTTAAGACTTAACTCAAATATTTAACATAACCACTTTAACTCTTTTCTTTTCAAATAACCTTTGATATTTTATTTAAATCAAAAGTTTTAAATATGGTACTATAGCATCTCTGCCATTTAATTTAACTATCCCAAGATAAAGAATCTTCAGGATTTAGTTTCTCAAAATATTTCTTTGTTTTTAATCACATTGGAATTTACATTAACTACTCCAAAGAGTATCACATAATGTTAAGTACTTTAACATACTCACTTAACCCATATCATCTTGAACAAACTTTATTATTTTATTAAAATCAAAAGCTTTTAATACAATACGATAGCATTTCTGCCATTTATATCAACTATCCTGAAATAAAGTTTCTACATGATTTACATTATCACAATATTCCTTTGTTTATAATCACATTGGAATTTACATTATTTATGATTATTTAAACATTAACAATATCATATTGTCCTATCACGGCCTACTAAGGCGTCGGACAGCTTCACTACGCTCCTCCTCTATAATACGGGACATAGTCCTGCAATCTAACATATACCCAGGTAGTCCCTCAAACTGAATTGGATATCTAATAACTCGGTCCTGGGCCTCATCCATTGCCCTCAGAAACGTGTAGCACGTCTCTGCAACCTTAACTCTCTTCGCACGCGCATCATCCTCTGCCAGATCTGTACGTCGTGTATTTCTCACCCAAGCTTCTTCCACTATGGCGAGTCTTTCAGATTTCTCTTTCAACTCATTCTTTAACTTTTCTATCTCCTCTGTCTTCTGTCCAGTTTGGCCCTTCTCATGAACCAAATCCCACTCCACATTGCCAAGACGGGTGTGGAGTGTCTCAATCTCACCACCCTGAGCAACTGACTGCTCCCTTAACTCCTGAATTGTATCTCGTAACTCTACGTTGCGATCATACAATAAGTCATACATATCAGCACTAACAGAGTTCGGTGGAAACTCTTCAGGGTCTTCCTCCTCTTCTTCCTCCTCCTCGGCTGCCTTAGCCGAAGTCTCAACCTCCTCAGGGTCCTCCTCTGAGTCAGTCTCTGGCTCATGCTCTTGACCAAAATTTGGAATCACAGGAGATGGCTCTGGCTGTACTAACTATTCCCAGACAGTATGTGTGTCCCGGGGCTCCTCATCTCTACTCTCTAGGGGTATGACATCCCTAGGTGGACTAGCTCCTCCAGTATCTGACATCTTGACAAAATAAATTTTAAGCCTTAGTTATTAAGTGATGCTAATCGATACTCTAGCAAGTATGAACACATAAACACATAGCACATAAGGTAATTTTATTATCTTTCTTAAAACTCAACCAGAGTTATCATTACTATCTTCTCGAAGGCTACTATCCTAAGGTTTTTCCCCACCTAAGGTTCATAACCTACGGCACTGATACTAACTTGTGACACCCCCAAATCTGGTATCTTAATTTCCACAGGATTTAGTGTTCACTGTTCCAATATCATACAACTATCTACCCATAAATAATGAAATTCGTTTATTAGATAAATAAATCATCATCTTACATCATCTGACATAATAATACATCATAAATCTCAGGTTATACTTAACCTTAAATCTCTGTTGCGGAAACGTAAATAAATAAGTCTTAAGTTATCACACATAAATCTTGAACTTTAACATTCTTAACATCAATACAAGTCTTCAACACTTGTTAGCTTTTCCTTTGCCCTTGCTACTAGAAGGTACATCACTTCGTTCATTATTAACTGCAATGTTATTATGCAAGAGTGAGCACGGAGGCCCACATGTATAAAAATATGACAGAATAATAACATGCGAGTGAAAGAATTCTGAATAACAGAAAGCTCAACATTTGAATCAAGAATATTAATCAAGAGTCAAATTACTTCTCAACTTTTGAATCAAGAATATTAATCGAGACTCAAATTACTTATGAGTGTCATTAAGACCTTGAACCGAGTCTTAGGTTTTTCAAGTATATTAACCTTTCCAACCTTTAACAGTTATAAGATAATTCACATTAAATCACATTGTCACATAATTAATATTTTTATTTATTAATTATGTCAATTTATTAATTATTTAATTAATTATTAAATTAATTAAAGTAACATTATGCTTATTTAATTAATTCATTTAATCAAATAAACTCAATTAATTAAATACTTTGAACTAGTAAATTACTACACATTAATTTAATTAATGTAACACAGATAATTAAATTAATCTACCATAAATTCTTGAATTAATTATTTAACTCAATAATTAAATTATTAAAAATATTTATTTATTTCAATAAATATTCAAATATCTTTACAAAATTCTCGTTCATCACAGTCCAACTATTTAGCCACATTAAGTAATTATACAATTATAACATGTATAATTACTACACTATAAATTATGAAATTACCTTTGTAACTAAAATAAACATCTTTATTAGAATAAATATTTTCATTAAAATAGTTCATATTTATTCCACTAATTATTTTAGTTAACTCAAATGAATTATACAATTATTATATAAAATCATTTCATTCCTTTTTCTCACATAAATTGTCTGGATATAATTTATTTCATCCATACATCTAATCACCACCTAATTATTAATTCAATTTATTAATCTCTAACCAATAATTATTTATAGGTATATTAGTTTTTCTTCTCTCACCATCAATTTATATTTTATTAACATCATTCTAGATACTAAGCATTTTCATATATTTCCATGACACGTAATATATATAAAGAATACCAAATTTAATTAGCTAAACTCGTATATTAACTCACTAATTTAATTAGGTGAATTAACTCTTTTATCCACTTTACTACAACACCACTACAATATTATCCCATAATATAGTTTCAACTTAATTTAAATTACCCAATATTTATAGGGTTAATTTCCCTTGCCACCAAATTCCTTATCGTGACTAATTTCTTTTATTTCCTTTAATAGTTTAATCCACTATTAAATCTCATAAAAATTTAATTTCTTCACACCAAAACACATAATTCAAAATATATACATCTCATAATTAGAATTTTAATTAGTAAATTCTTATTTTAATAACTTATTTAAATTCGGGTTGTCACATCTTTCACCCCTTTTAAGGATTCCGTACTCGGAATCAAGGAAACCTCCCTTACTCAGTTTTCACCAAATCTCTTTTCAAAATTTATCGTTAAATATCTTCAACACATTACCTTAATATAGGTTTTATTTATTACCACTCTAAATATTCTTCACAATAAATTCTTGTATGTTTTATTTCATAACCTTTACTTAGACTCAATTATATTTGAGTATTACATATTCTTTAACACATTTATTATCTTTTTCTAAGGATCATTATCATGTACTAGATTCTCAATATAGGTTTTATTTATTACCACTCCAAATATTCTTCACAATAAATTCTTGTACGTTTTATTTCATAACCTTTACTTAGACTCAATTATATTTGAGTATTACATATTTTTTAACACATTCATTATCTTTTTTTAAAGATCATTATCACGTACTAGATTCTCAAACTCTCAGGACATTACATTCACCCCTTCTTCTAAGAATTTCATCCTCAAAATTTTGAATTACAAATATTCATTCATTCCATTTATCAGAATAGATTTTATGTTAATCTTTATTCATTCATTCTACTTTTTTCTAAGGTCTATCCTTCTTGCCACATTCTCCTTCAGAATAATAAGAATCTTCCACAATTGCTCAATAATTGAGAAGCGATATAAATAACTCAGGAATTTAAAAGATTTCAAATCATGCTGAGTGGTCGCAAGACCTTGACCTTATATTTAGGTTTAATAGTGCTTCACCCCCAGTATTTCACACTATAAACTGGATCGGTACTCTAGGTGGCCAGCCTATCGTACCCCTACGTCGGGCCCAAACGTAGTACATCGTAACGACTATATACGTTACACTCGGAACTATAATCTCCGATAATATGTCCTCTTTTATAGGATTGTTCACCTCAGCTTCTTAACATCTGAATCCGCACCAAAACAATTTGGTTTGGCATAGTTTGACCAAAAACGCTCGAATTTCATAAACATCTTTCAACATTTGTCTAGCTGAATCAAGTAGCATAGACTTCTAGTAACAGTTCAGACATCAATCAATATATATATATATATATACATATATATTTTTACCCAATAAAATAATTATTTATTTATTTATCTACAATGTTTTTTTATATATAGTTTAAGGAAACTATAAATAACAAGTAAATCTTTTTATAATACCCTTGAAACCGTACCGTAGTAATGGTACGTTGAGGATTTCGTCATTACATGACGTCGTCATACTACATCATACCATAGTGGGCTGACGATTATACGATCACATCCAACACTAGGTTTAACTGCATTGATAACTTCCTCGATTATTGTTTCTACACTATATCAAATGATGCATACATAAAATACATTTTGAAAATTTTAAATCATTTTTATCTAGCTAAAGCAATTAGCATAAACATGTGAATAATAGCACTATTTAAAAAATTCATTGGTTCCATCATTTGATCCAATATTTTTCAAGAAAACAGAAGTGCAACATCAGCACGAAGTCAATAAATTTCAAAAATCTAGCAAAGCTAGGAGATTTAGAATATAAAACTTTCTCCATCAATTAACAATCTTTACTCCATCATTACTTAATCATTCTATCAATCTTAAACAACATCAATGCTTTCTATACCATAACTTTTCTATACCCAGTATAGTTCATCGAACTTACCACACTTTGGAAGTTCAGAAACTTGCCATAATAATATGAGTTTAAGAACTTGTCCTAGCAATACATAGTCAAAGAACTGATCAGAGACTGTCCATATGCTTAGGAGTTCAAAACATACATATGATTATTAGTCACGAACTTACCATAAGTATGAGTTTTAAGAACTCGCCTAACCTTAAGATCATCTAATGTAATCTTAATATCATCTAATCTAATCTCTATTGACTCTAACTATCAAATATAATATGAGAAAAGCATCCCCTTCTCGTTATATATATATTGATAGCGCGACACCAACCTTCCAATGATATTCAATATGATAAGCCAAGTGTAAGCACAAAACCCTGCCCATAAAAAGATTTGTACAACTCAGCCACTACATGAGTCCTCAGTTGAAATCCCACTTAACTCTATCTTACTCATAACTTCTCTATGCTCGATACAGACTTCTGTATCTCATCATTTATAACTCCACATGAGTTAATCTTGTACTATATCATAGTACATTCTCGTTATAGTCTCAAACTATAACTATTCAATCATTACAGACCATCTATCTTTTACAACTTTAAAAGATCACGTCGTGACCTTAATCTATAATCATCTCCATTTTGATTCTTTCTTATCTCATTATCGTTTTGTTTTAAAAATTTCTTATCTTACCTTTCATCATATCATACTATGATTTCATTTATGTTTTTAATCTTATAGACTTTGTCTATTCATCGCTATTCGTCATCTTTATTGTTGGAGTTAGGTAACTCCTAATTCTTATCTTCATATCTCTTCAAGATTCTTCTTTGAATCTTCCTGTTTATTTAACAACTCTTCTTTTAAGAATTTCTAACTTCGTTCATAAAGTTCAACATTTTATTCGAGTTTTATTCCTTGTTATTCTTACCATCTTCTTATAATATTTCTAGGACTTAACTCATCCTATATATCTACGTATGTGAAAATACTCACATTTTCGTTATACGTAAATTAACTTCTTATAACCTAAGGTCATAGCCTAAGGTACTCTTACCTAAGATGTATAACCTATCAGTTTTGATACCGACTGTAACGACCCCAAAATTCATACAATATAATTCTCGACATCGGTCTTTAACAATACAACGAACTTCTAACTTTACATCATTATTCGATGATACAATTACTAAAAATACAGAATATTTAAAACTTTTATATTATTCTTTCTTTATTGCCCTGAATCTCAACCTTTATCATTACATAACTTTGATTAAAATTTATTTCATGAATCGCTTCATCAGAGTTATTATAAACTAAAACTTACAACCAGGTTCAATAACCTTTATACGTCGGATAAAATTTAAACTTTACTACTCAACATCTATTAACAATCATACATTATCAAATACATTATCTAAAACCTTAAACATGGTCCAAAATAATAGCAATTTAGCTAAAGTATATAAATCTTTATGCATTACATCTAATTTATTTCTTTCAACTAGCACATAACGTTTCCTTGAATCTTTAACCTGCAAAAGTGATTATTTGCAAGATTAAGCTCGACAGCTCAGGAAGATCTAATAGTTTTCATGCATCACATAGCACATAACAACATGCTCAACATATAACTCATAACATTGGACTAACATAACATACACGCTGCAGTTCATATAACAAGTATAAAGATTGAGTTCCTTACTCAATCAGCATTCATTACTCAATCAACATAGTCATAAATTGACTTTAACGTTTCATACTTTCAACATATATATAACACGTCATGCTATTTGAAATAAGGATTTAAAACAGTTCATCATCAAGTTCACATAGCAAATAGGAACTAAAAGACTCGCCTTGATCGTTGTTTACCAATAACAGTTTCACAGCTTACAGCTATCTGCACTTCACGGGCCCTACACAATTATATAATCATGCATATCAACTATTAGTCACATAGCAACGCATAGTAGTTGTAATATAAACTTTACTCTACATCCCATAACCCTTCTTATTAATCAATACACAATGTTCAATTTGATTGTGTTAACTTTCGACTTATATCTCACTATATTTCTTTTTAGTAAAATTCAAAATTCATTCAAGTGTTTAAGTCTTGCCAGGACTATTTATTTGTTTTATATTAACACCATTTCATATCTTATAATGTTCATTCCATTAGAATCGAAACACTATTTAAGTGTATTAACACATTACATGGCGTTTCGACGTTTATACGTCACACGCCAAATTCACCTCTTTTGTATGTGCTTAGCATGCTCCTAGGTTGGTTTACATTACTCTATAACATTTCATTCTTATTAGAAACATAATATTAAACAAGTTTATAGACACTCCTTACGGCGTTGCGACGCTTACACGTCCGTACACCGAACTTGCCTATTCGGACGCCCAAACGACACGCATTTGCGCACGCTTAGCACGCCCATACAAATTGTCTAATACTCAATAGTTAATGTTAAGTATCATTATAATACATAATAGTCATGTTATGGAAGTTAGAACATCATTTTACATGGTCGGGAGCATTACATGTGCATACGTGCATGCCCGACGCCCCCCGATTGCCTCCAAAAACACATCAGTCCTACAAATGTTCAATTTGAGAATTGATCCCTACCTCAAATCCAAAAACTTAAAGAATGAAAGTTATAGGTCTACTCTTCCTTGTTCTGGATAATCTTAAATCACCTCGATCCGAGTTCGTATGAGAAAGTTATGCCCATTTTACTACAGGACGTCAAAACAGTCCACTCGAGCATGTCTGCGCCTGACATGTGTTAGGTACAGCTGCACCCATTTAAGCCTTGGAACCGATGTAGCTGCGCCATAGAGGGCAGCTGCGCCATGTAGTAGAACTAGACTTTACAGATTACTGTTCTCGCAAGTTTTTGGACGTTTTCTGCTTCAAATCTTCATAACTTGAGTTATACACATCCGATTGAGTCAGTTTTCGACTCTATAGATTGGTAATTCATAGAACTACAATATATCAAAGAACCATTAATTTATAGAAACACTAACCAACCTAAATCGTGACCCAAAACTCATGTTCATATTCTATTTTCATGTTTTAACATGTTTAGCGAATTCATTCACAACGAATTTGATTCTTAACCAAATTGATTCATTCAACTTGCGTTCTTTTCGTTTCTTATCGTATTAACACAATCCATCATCAATTTTATAATTATAACATAAACTCCTAACCAATTATAGTCTCAAAACAGACCCAAAATATATATATTAAACAAAACTCATACTCTTCATCCTTAACATGATTTTCATGAATTTGTTAATTCTAAAATTGCTTGTAGATTACTTATAACAGATTATATGTATATCAATAACGAATATAACCTATTTTCTTAACAATTCCCTTATCAAAATCATTTATAGAGAAAACTTTAAAAAACACAAACTAAAGTTTAAAGCTAGAATATTACCTTTGATTCTTCTTTAAACCTAGAATAGATGATATAAATCTTCATCTTCTTCCTTCTTTGGTTCTCAAAACCTTGTCAATTTATAGAGAATTTCTTCTCTTTCTCTCTCAATATCTCTCTTTCTCTCTTTTTATCTTCTTCTCTGTTTTCTAACTCTTAGCTTTAAGAAAATACTGAGCGTAACCCCCAACTAATGAATACGTAACTTTAAGTTGGGTTATCAGTTAAAAATAAAATATTTTAGCAGTTATAAAACACAAAGAGTCTGGGCCATGTTTGGCTAACTCAAATAAGCTCCAATCTAATTATTTTAACAACTCCCTTACTATATTATACATATGTCACACTTCATTTTATTGTTAAACTATTTAGCCACATTAAGTAATTACACAATTATAACATGTATAATTACTACACTATAAATTATGAAATTACCTTTCTAACTAAAATAAACATCTGTATTAGAATAAATATTTCCATTAAAATAGTTAATATTTATTCCACTAATTATTTTAGTTAACTCAAATGAATTATACAATTATTATATATAATCATTTCATTCCTTTTTCTCACATAAATTATCTCAATTCAATTTATTTAATCCATACATCTAATCACCACTTAATTATTAATTCAATTTATTAATCTCTAACCAATAATTATTTATAGGTATATTGGTTTTTCTTCTCTCACCATCAATTTATATTTTATTAACATCATTCAAGATACTAAACCTTTTCATATATTACCATGACATTTAATATATATTAAGAACACCAAATTTAATTAGCAAAACTCGTATATTAACTCACTATTTTAATTAGGTGAATTAACTCTTTTTTCCACTTTACTACAACACCACTACAATATTATCTCATAATATAGTTTTAACTTAATTTAAATTACCCAATATTTATAGGGTTAATTTCCCTTGCCACCAAATTCCTTATCGTGACTAATTTCTTTTATTTCCTATAATAGTTTAATCAACTATTAAATCTCATAAAAATTTAATTTATTTACCCCAAAACACATAATTCAAAATATATACACCTCATAATAAGAATTTTAATTATTAAATTCTTATTTTAATAACTTATGAAAATTCGGGTTGTCATAGGCTGCCTCTACTGGCTGTGGTGGAGGCACTATTGGTAGCGTAGGCAGAATGAATCCTTTGCCCCTCGGGTGTGCCGTGCCACCAACCCAATCTTCAAACTTCTTAATGGTGGCATGAGTGATGTCCTGGTTCGGCATCTGAACCTGTTCGTCCTCCCAATCAAGTCCTGCCTGCCCACATAGATGCGCGATCACTGATGCATGTGGGATACTATCGGTGGTACTACCTCGCATGAAACGCAGCATATTTTGATGGACCAAGTGCCCAATATCAATGTATTTCCCAATAATGATCCCCCATAGAATAATTTCCCTCTCGACCGGGAAGTCATGCTGGTGAGTGGATGGCATCAGGTTGGAGTATATGAATAGGTTCCATGCTTTTGCATATTTGTTCAGCGCTGAGCTAGGAAAGTTGGTCTTTGTATCAGTGCCCTGCTTATAATTCCATTGAGTGCCAGGAACGCACAAGTTAGTGATCACCCTGTCCAAATCTGTCTTGAAACGCTCTGCCTCAACCCAATTTACTTGGCCAGTCGGGAGTGAAGGCAAATTGAAGACCTCACGGATCGCCAACGGGCAGTAGTCAACTTTCAAGCCCCTGACGAACGAGAATTCGCTTTGTGTCTCATTGGCGTTCGCGTAGATTTCGCGAACTATTGCCATCGGAGTAGGCATAAGCTTTGACAAGACTCCAAACCAGGCCCTCGCTCTAATCATGGCAAGCATTTCGCCATCTTCCTTAGCTGGCTTCAATCCCCGCTCCTTCACAAATGTTTTAGCAGCAATCCGACAGTATTCTGTTTGCGTCGCGAGGCTAATGAACCTGTTCAAGTCCACAGGATCCTCGGCCTGGCTGCTCTGCGAAGGCGAATCCGGAGTGGCAGATCGTGCTCTCTTTGGACCCATGATAATTTTTGTAGAACTTTTTCCCTTCGCAAACCCTAATGTGATGAATTTGAAGAACAACCCCCAAACTTAGCCTCTTCAATCTGATCACACAAACCCTAATCCCTTTTGCAAACCCTAATTTATGATGCAGAAGAATACCCCCAAACTTTTCTCTTAATTCTTTTTTGTAGAAACCCTAAACACTGAAGAAATCCCAAATGGCCTCTAAAAACCTTACTTCAAACCCTATGTCTATAGGAATTGTGAATGAAATGATGAGATTGTAGTGGTTAGGTTTTATAAGGAGGAGATAGAGTAGTGGAGTTCATATATGAGAGAGAGAATAAGGATTTGTATATTGTATAGAGATTAGGGCTTGGTTTGTGAGAAGGAGATGGAGTGATTAGTGGAAGCTAGGGTTCGTGGTTAGTGGAGGATAAGAGTGATGAGGGTATGATGGAGGGTATATTGTATAACGGTGTAGTGAGAATGATGTAGGAGTTGAATTGGAATAGGTTTGTAAGAAAGGTAGAGTTTGGGTAGAATAGGATAGGTGAAAGCTTGTGTATTATAATGTGGGGAAGTGAGGAGTTCGGTCAATAGATATAAAAGATGAGAGGTGTAGGTCTGTTTTAAAAAATTTCCAAACCGACAGATTTATGGGTTAGGGCGCGGGCGCGCCTAGTTTAGTCTTGAGTGAAGCGCGGCCGCGCGGTTACCCAGATAACTCTCTGGACTTCTGCATATTGGCGCTGCCGCCCAACTTTTTACGTTGAAGCTGGCGCGGCCGCCCTGCTTTGAGCCTTGGATAACTTTTTCTACAGCACTGATGAATGATAAGCAGCAACTTGACTAGCATTCTTTTCCTGAAACACATGTATGCAAAAATGAGATATAAAAGAATCTGAAACCCAAAAATGGACTATATATCTCTGCACCATGCTATCTTGGAATCTGTCTATACTATATGCACATGTATTCGTCGCAAAATTATCAAATTTGTCATTATTTTCAGAAAATCAACATTCAATTCATTTAATGCACCCAGCATTGAAAAATAAGACGTAAACTAACTCCATACTTGTAATTGAACTATATAAGATGTGTGTGTATCCTCAAAAAAATGTTGTATGTGTGTATATGTAGTATGCTCAGAACTCTAAAAAATATATGCAATAAGGTCCTAGCTTCAAAAATATATGCAATAAGCTCCTGAATCCAAAACTGTTCAAAATTGTTCAAAATTTTCACAATGCTTAGAATTAAACAGGGGGGAAATATAGAGATATGTAACTAGAATTAAATAAGAGGGAGAAGAGGGATGATGGGGTGCCTCCCATCGAGCGCTTGTTTACAGTCCATTAGCTCGACTCTGTCTAAAATGGTCATGTATTGGAAAGGATCGAGGCGACTTTCTCTCAATCGACTTCGCCCCTATAATAGTGCTTCAACCTCTGTCCATTAACTTTAAACGGTTTGTCCTGGTATTGATCTAAAATTTCACTTGCACTATGTGGAAACACGATTTTCAACTTGAAAGGGCCCGACCACCGCATTTTGAGCTTTCCAGGAAAGGGTCTAAGACGAGAATTATACAACAATACCGCTTGCCCCGGCTTAAATATCCTTTCCATGATCTTACGGTTGTGCCACCTTTTTACCTTTTCTTTGTATAGCTTGGAGTTTTCATAGGCTTGCAGTCTGAATTCGTCAAGCTCATTTAGTTGGAGAAACTGTGACGCCCCCAAATTCGGGTTCCTCTCCTTCCTCGAATCCGGTGCAGTCACGATACTACTATCGTCGAACTATTACATCTTTTAGTCATTAGTAAAAGAATTTAACTTTGTTTATTACAATTTAGAATGTAAATTTTATTCATATCTAGGATCTTGTATAAAGACTCCAAACCTTTACAAGTTTCCAATCCCGGTCATATACCGTTCCTGTCTATACATCATATCCGATGTTACTAAATGCGGAATAACTTAAACTTTTTCAATTGTCTTGAATAAAATCTTTTATTGATTTCGTAATCTTGAATCGATTACATAACATTGAATCATACTATTTTATGATTCGCTTTACACAAATTTCTGTATAAACATTTACAACTCAACTTGATATCGTCTATATATTAGTTAGTACATCTTTTACAATACAATAAGTATTAAACATCGTAAGTATATATCAAGTACACTCCTAGAACCTAAACAGTTCAAACGATAATCTAAATAGTATTCTCCGTTGTGATACTATTTATCTTTATCAATCAAGAAGCACGGAATCTTTATCGTAAGTCCTTAACATGCAAAAATGGTTATTTGCAAGAGTGAGCTAGACAGCTTAGCAATTCTAACAGTTTTCATGCATCACATAGCATATAACATCATACTCAGTTCATGCATTTATAAACAATTTATATTTACTACGCATGTTACTTCTCACATAACAAGCATATCATCAAAGATCAACTTTCAATCTCATATATATCTCATATACATTTCATATATGAGTTCACATCATCACATCATAATATAATTCAACTTACAGTTATTGAATTCATATATCAAATAGGAACTGAAAGACTTGCCTGATTTGTAGTTTAACAACTATGACTTAACTGCTTAAGAATATCTGCACTTTGTGAAATCCTACACAGTTATATTAACCATAGAGATCACACTCATTAGTTATATGTATCCACACATTCTTAATGTAATAATAAAGGTTACATTGTTGTCTAACTTGGTTCTTAGAACCTTCGTCTCACATTCTTATCGTATTCTTAGAATAACTATGTAAGTATACGTATACTATAACCATACGTACTTACTAACATTCTTCATATACACATGCCTGTCTACCACTAATCTATTTACATATAGCCAGTGTAGTCCATCTTTTGAGTTAATCATTCTCATTTATCATTACTAACACATAAGACCATAACAAAGCAAATATACTCTATTAACCGTCGAAATCGGATTCAAGTATTAACATATGGTCCTACATAGCATGTATACACATTAAAGGATACTTTCATGCTCGTTTAACCTTTTCACGTTCAATTTATATGATATAGGTTCTAAGTTCATACCAATAAAAACTTAAGTCCATTCAAGGCTATAAAGTCATAAAGTCTAACATGCTAGCCTTTTAAACACATGGGGTATTCATATACTTTGTATTAGGCATACACATGAATAATTATATCACATACATGCAACTAACACCGTTTTGTTTTGAAAACATACTTCGTTTATGTTTCACTTGAATCACAACACCTAATCAAGGTATATATATATGTAGGATACATGATTGAGTCTACGAGTACTATCAAACATGTTTACAAATATCAGAATTCAAATCTCAATATACATGTCAAGACTCACGTGCAAAACGTATACTTTCACTAGTAAATCTCACTAATATGGGCTAATACGTCCATACTATCTAGATTCATGTGTTAACATGTTTTACACGCATTTTTAAGTCATCTAAACATACTCGCAAAATCATAATGTATTCTTGACATTTACGTGCCAAGGTTCATCTTTGAAACTTACATTCTCGTTGGAAATGTTCACTAACGAGGTCCACATACTCATATTACCTTATGAAACATGTATACACCTATTAACATGTTTTTCATGCCTTGCTATATCATATTAGTATGCATCAAAAATCAAAACATTAATAACATGCACACATGTCGAAATGGATACAACATGTCAAGCCCCTTTTGAAACTCTAAGTTTATTTTGAAAGATATAGGTCGTTTCATCAATCGTGTGTGAAATCATATTGGAACACGCTTACACTAGGCTATTGTACTCATGTGTAGGTGACAATAATGTTCCCATGCTTGTTTAACTAATACGGATATGCTATGACTTATCAGTTTGTAATAGAAAATTAAAATCCAGAACAGGTTGCTAGCGCAGCTGCGCAGCGGCTGGGTATAAACCCGGCGCAGCTGCGCCGTGTGCAGATTAGTTCTGAAGTCTTCCTGGTTCGGCATGACTTAGCCCAAACTCAAAATTTTCCACAGCAATTCAATTATGAGTAACTATATAATAGTTCTATCATGTTTACAAGCTATCATAGCAACTAATACACACTCTCTAATCAACTTAACATCAATTAATGCTTAAACAAGAATCTAGAATTCAAAAATTAAAGAACATAGGTAGGGAGTGATACCTCTGAAATTGGAAAATAGTTTGCTGCTTAACCAATCTCACAATGCTGCTAAACCTCAACTCACAAAGCTGCTATACTACTTCTCCCTTACAACTCAACTGACTTCTCTTTGAAATGTCAGCAATATCAAATGAGAGGAAGAGAAGGCTCATTTATAGGCAATGTTTACACAGCCATTGAAATTTTCCATTAGTTTAAACTAAAGGAAGGTAGGATTGTATAATGGTTAAGGGAGAGTTAGTGAATTCGTCATGAATCCCACTCCCCTTATAATTATTAGCTATGCTTTGCTGAAATTGAGAAGGAGTATAGAGTAGCTATAGGCTTTGAGAGTTCATGTGAAGAAGAGATGAGGACACTCTTTGTTGGACAATGCTACTAAATCTCAGCAAATGAGCAACAAGACTTACATACAACAGTTATGTTATAATATATACACATTACCCATCATGTATACTTAGGCTATATACATGAACATTTTATACACTTAGGTTTAAAAATAGAGTTACAATGTAATCCCAATAAATAGATAATACTACCTTGTAGTAAATTTTAACATACACATATAAAATCCATGTACAGTTCATCTCACCGGATATAATTCTTTCGGGTACCATCACAGTGTATTGTCTCCTCTATTATTAAATTTTATTAATTCAATAATTGTTTACAATATATCCATGATATATTATTTTATTGTATACTCAATATACACATCGTCACACACACATTTCATCTAACTCAATAAACTTTACTATATAGTTTATATACCTAAATAACATAGTCACATCGCACTTTACACTTCGTATAATATATAGCTAACTACCATACGTTATACTTTTAATATCGCATGCTTGCACATAAGAATTAACAAATTACTTATCTTATCAATTAATTAATAGTAATATTAATAAATCCCTTCCTCGTAAATCAATTATTAATCTCTATAACAATTGATTAGCGTTTATAAATCTTATTATATTTATAATCAATCTCTTTATTATTATATTATCACTAGCCATAATAATAAAGTAATATACTATTATAATAACAATTAATATAGATTAATTGTTTAATTAAAAATTCTTCCATCCTTGAATTAATTAATCACCGGATCTATTATCGTGCCACACAAGGCATTTCTCACAAGCTTACATTAAGCTTATACTTACTCTCAATATTTATTCATTTCCACCACATTACTTGTCCATCACATGTTTAACTTTCTTAGAACTATTAAGTCACAAGGCTCACATATATAAATATATCGTGAATGGAAATATTCTAATATTCTATATTAACTTTACGGTAATATAATAACTCAAGCTATTAAAATGCTAAACTACTTCAATTAATTATACTTATAATAAGTATAAGCATTACGCTTTATAATAATTAATATATACTCTATAAATTATTTAAATGATAACATCCACGATAAAATAATAACTTAAGTTATTTAATACATTAAAATAACTTAGTTTTTTTTCATTAATTAACTTTCTTGAAAATACATTAGAAATTATGTATTTTACCATAACATAAAATATTATGTTTTCTCCAAATAAAGACATTCATTATTAGAAAATAATTCACTTATTGTCTTAAGATATTATTCTTAATATAATATCTATTAAAATAATTACATGTACGGCACATGTACATATATTATATATAGAAAATAGATAATAAGTTTATTTTCTATTATAATAAATTATTTTCATCAATTTATTTACATATAGCAATACATTTAATATATTTACTATATTAATTAATCATACCTATCATCTCAAATATATAAGGTAATATTATTATTCAAAAATAACATTTCCTTCATTTATTAAAATAATTCAATATTAGAAATTATTTTAATATCCTTTATTAGAAATATATATAATTATTTCCCTTCCCTTTCAATAAATTGTCTCCAAAACAATTTCTTTAAATCTATACATTTAACCATATCCCAAATATTAATTATTCATTTAAAGATATAATGATTTCCATCTCCCTTTAATAACGTATATATATTTATTAACGCTATTCGCACGTCAAACTTTCTCACATATTATCACTCTAAGTAATATATATAAAAAGTATCAACTATAATTACATATTCAACACACATATTAATTCACTCCTTTACTTAAGTAAATTAAACACTGTACTATATCATCATAGTTAATTAAGGTTCAATACTCACATTATATTATTCCCTAATATAACTCCCAACTTAAATTAACTAATAATTATTCTTATTAGTTAATTCCCTTAACTAACTCATGCTTCACTATCCAAACCCAATCACGGATATCTTAAGATTTATCAATAACCTATATTATAAGCATACTAGTTATTAATACATATACACAAGAAAATAGTGATTATACATCAAAGATATTTAATGTCACCAACTTACTATGATAAAATAATTCTATAAATTATTTAATATCTATAGATAATTTTATTCAATTCCTTGATCTTAACTAAACTGTCTCCAAAATAAATAACGAATATATTTTAATAATATATTTATTAACCACAAAAATCAAATAAATGTTCTTATTCAAACACATCTCACACTTTAAGAATTTTATTTATTAAATTCTTACTTAATAATTTCTGAAAATTCGAGTTCTCACAGAAACCTCTTCTCCCCTGCAGCCTTCAAGTCAAAATTTAATTTTTTTATGGCCTAGTAGGCCTTGTGCTTAAGTTCCATGGGTAGGTGACAGGCCTTCCCACATACTAGCTGATACGGCGACATACCCAATGATGTCTTGTATGCTGACCTGTATGCCCAAACTGCATTATTGAGCTTAAGGGACCAATCCTTCCTCGTGGGATTTATAATTTTCTATAATATCCTTTTCACCTCAAGATTAGACAACTCAGCTTGGCCGTTCGTTTGGGGATGGTACGCCGTAGCGACACTATGATTCACCCCATACTTGGCTAATAGTGAAGGAAACTGTCGATTATAGAATGGGTACCCTCATCACTTATAATAGCCCGAGGAGTCCCGAATCTTGTGAATATATTCTTATGAAGAAATTGCAAGACCACTCTAGCATCATTAGTCGGCAAGGCTGCTACTTCTACCCAGTTGGACACATAATCCACCGCCAGTAAGATATACAAATGTTCACATGACGAAACAAAAGGCCTCATGAAGTCTATCCCCCAGACGTCAAATATCTCAACCTCTAGGATCATATTCAAAGGCATCTCATTCCGTTTGGATATATTACCAACTCGCTGACACCGATCACATTTCTTTACAAAGTTGTAAGCATCTTTAAACAAAGTCGGCCAATAAAAGCTTGCCTAAAGTACTTTGGCAGCTGTCCTCTCGCCCCCGTAGTGTCCACCATAGACTAATGAGTGGCAATACTAAAGTATGCTGTCCGTCTCACTTTTTGGGATGCACCGTTTGATCATCCTATATGTGCACTGCTTAAACAAGTAAGGCTCATCCCAAATATACCATCTAACATCATGTAGAAACTTTTTCTTCTGAGGTCTAGTTAAATCAGAAAGGATAATATTGCTCACCAAACAGTTCGCAATGTCCGCAAACCATGGCATTTCGCCTTGTACCACAAATAACTGTTCGTACGGGAAAGACTCATTGATCATCACTTTATCATTCGTGTCCTTTCCTAAGTTCTCCGGTCGGGATAAGTGGTCAACCACTTGGTCTTCGGTCCTCTTTCTGTCTTTGATTTCCAAATCAAATTCTTGTAGAAGAAGTATCCACCAAATGAGACGGGGCTTAGCATCTTTCTTACTAATCAAATATCGGATTGCAGCATGATCGGTGTATACGACAACTCTTGTGCCAAGCAGATATAATCGGAATTTATCAAATGCATATACCACCGTTAGGAGCTCCTTCACTGTGGTAGTGTAGCTTAGTTGCGCGTCCGTCAGGGTTTTATTGGCGTAGTAGATAACATGAAAAACCTTGTCCCTGTGTTGCCCCAAGGCGACTCCCACAACGAAGTCGCTCGCATCACACATCAGTTCAAATGCAATCTCTTTTTCAAGCGCTCAAAAGCTGCTAGGCATTCCTCGTCGAATCTGAACGGGACATCTTTCTCAAGCAAACTGCACAATAGCTTAGTGATCATTGAGAAGTTATTAATGAAACGGCGATAGAATCCCGCATGCCCAAGGAAGCTATGAACCCCTTTCACAAAAGTTGGTGGAGGTAAGCTCTCAATAGTTTCCCGCTTCACTCTGTCCACCTCTAATCCTTTCCCTAAGACCGTGTCCTAATATTATGCCTTCATGTACCATAAAATGGCTTTTTTCCCAATTCAGCACTAAATTGGTCTCAACACACCTCCTTAATACCAGAACCAATTTTTTCAAGCATATATCAAAAGAGCCTCCAAAGACTGAAAAGTCATCCATGAAAACTTCTACATTTTGCTCGACCATATCGGAGAATATTGACATCATACATCTTTGGAATGTGGCTGGAGCGTTGCATAATTCAAAAGACATCCTCCTGAATTCAAAAGTACCGTACAGGCACGTGAAGGTAGTCTTCTCTTGGTCTTCTGGAGCTATAACATTTGGTTATACCCCGAATAACCATCTAAGAGGCAGTAATAGTCATGTCCCGCTAACCTATCCAACATTTGGTCAATGAACGGGAGAGGGAAATGGTCCTTTCTTGTATCTTTGTTCAATCTGCGATAGTCCATACAGACCTTCATCCCTCTGATTGTGCTGGTAGGTATAAGTTCATTATTCTAATTAGACACTACTATCATGCCTCCTTTCTTCAAAACGCATTGCATCGGGCTCACCCATAAGTTGTCAGAGATTGGATAAATGATTTCGGCATCTAACCACTTTAGGATCTCCTTTTTGACGACCTCTTTTATAATAGGATTCAATCTCCTCTATTGCTCTACCGTCGGCTTACTGGCATCCTCTAGGAGTATCTTGTGCATGCAGTATGAGGGGCTGATCCCCTTGATGTCAGCTATGGTCCAACCAATAGCCGATTTGAATTCTCGTAGCACTTGTAGCAACTTACTTTCCTGGCCAGATGATAGGGCAGAAGCAATAATAACTGGCAACGTGGAAGATTCCCCCAAGAATGCATATCTTAGATGATCAGGAAGAGGTTTAAGATCAAGGGTGAGAGGCATCTCAAGAGAAGGCTTGAGTCGCTCTGATGTCTCCCCAGTATGTCCAAGTGGTTCAATGAGAATCTTAAATTTTCTCATCTGTGGCACTGTGTTCAAAATTTGTACATACTCCACAACATCTGCATCATCCATGTCAGAGTCTCCCAGTAGAGCACTCTCTAATGAATCTGTGTTCATCACTTTCTCGGCCTTTTCATGCAGTACCCTGTCGACTACATCAACCCGAAAACACTCTTCTTCGTCAGTGGGGAATTTCATAGCTTTTAAGACATTAAATGTGACCTCTTGGTCCTGAACCCTCATTGTCAGTTCTCCCTTCTTTACGTCTATAAGTGTTCACCCGGTAGCTAGAAAAGGTCTCCCAAGAATGATTGGTATGTCTTTGTCCTCCTCATATTCTAGAATGATAAAGTCGGCAAGGAAGATAAACTTGTCTATTTTTACCAAGACATCTTCTACGATACCGCTCGGGTATGTAATGGTCCTATCGGCAAGCTACAATGATATGTTTCTCGGCTTAGGAGCCGGCAATCCCAATTGTGTGAATATCGATAGAGGCATCAAATTTATACTAGCTCCCAAGTCACATAAGCACTTATTGAAATATAATTTTCAAATGGAGCAAGGTATCATAAAGCTTCCCGGATCTTTGAGCTTTGAAGGTAGTTTTCGTTGCAATAATGCACTGCATTCCTCTGTCAATGCAACTATTTCATAGTCCTCTAGCTTCTTCTTCCTCGACAGTATGTCGTTTATAAACTTTGCATAGCTTGGCATTTGTTCCAAAGCTTCTGCAAAAGGAATGTTGATATGCAGTTTCTTAAACACCTCCAAGAACTTCGCAAACAGTTTGTCTAATTTATGTTTCAGAAGCCTCTAAGGGTATGGTGCAGGAGGGTACACAACGGGTGGTGTAGCATTAGTTTTCTCAACTCTATCATGCTTCTTTGCCTCTACTGCATTATCCCCATCATTTTCCTCATTTGAAACCACTTCAGAGTTTTTTGCAGATGGGCGCGCCCGCGCCAGGTTCTCTTCTTCCTGGGGCGCAGCCGCGCTAGGCTCCAGTCCTGCAGTCTACTTCCCAGACCTCAATGTGATGGCCTGACACTATTCCTTTCCATCTCAGTTTTCCTGGATTTGCTTCAGTATTGCTTGGTAGACTTGCGGTCTGTTGGTCAACATATTGGCCATCTGGCCCATTTGATTCTTTAATATTTTGATCGCCACCTTTGGGCTCTTTAACATCAACATGAGCTCTTCCATTTCAGTTTTCTTCTCTGGTTGTGGAGCAGGAGCTGGATGATGTTTATTTGTTGTTGATGAAATCCGGGAGGATGTGATGGTCTAGGGGCATACTGTGGTTGAGACTGTTGTGGTTGGTATTGTTGATATTGTTGAGGTTGGTGTTGTTGAGCACTTTGATTATTACTCCAGCTGAAATTACGAGGATTCCTGTTGTTCGGATGGTATACATTTTGAAATTGATTGTTTGGACTTTGGTAGTTACTCACAAATTGAACCTACTCTGCAGTAATTGCACATTGTTCTGTTGCGTGTGATCCCGCATATAACTCACAGACGAATGCAATTTGTTGTACTTTATTTTCAGCCATAGAATAAATTTTCTTAGCTATCGCCGCCATTTGAGCTGATAATGCCGTGATGGCATCCACTTCCAATACCCCAGCAACTCTTAGTTGAGGCATTCTAGATGTCGGATTCTGGAAGTCATTTGCCGCCATGGTCTCAATCAATGTATAAGCTTCCTCAAAGCTTTTGGCCCACAAAGCTCCACCTGCTGCAGCATCAATGATCGGCCTAGATTTCCATCCCAAGCCATTATAGAAAGTATTGATATCCATCCATTCTGGCATCCCGTGGTGAGGACATTTTCTTAACATCTCCTTATAGCGTTCCCAAGCCTCATACAAAGATTCTCCCTGCTGTTGCTCAAATTGAGATAGTGTACTACCCATCTTCACTGTTTTGGCCATAGGAAAGAACTTGCCTAAAATTTTATGAGCTAGGTCCTCCCATGTAGTACTTGATCTCGATGGTAATGAATGAAGCCAGCTCCTCGCCTTGTCCCTCAATGTAAATGGAAAGAGAGGAAGCTTCACCGCATCATCCGACACGTTATTGTACTTGAATGTCTCGCAATTTTCAATGAAACTTAGAAGTTGTTCGTTTGGATCATTGGTAGCTGAACCCCCAAATTGGACTGTATTCTGAACCATCTGAATTGTCCCTGGTTTGATTTCAAAGGTGTTCGCAGCTATCGCTGGCCGAACTATACTTGATTGTTATTCATTGATGTATGGCATAGAGTAATCCTTTAGTGCTCTATGTTCCTCGGCTGCCATTTGTACCGGTGGTTCAGTGTCTTCTTATGTGTTAGTAGTACGTGTATCCGCTCTCCAAGCTTTCCCGTTGATATTATCATGTCTAGGTACCAACACAGAATTTGAAGATCGAGTGTGCATATACTAACCACAAGTACCTGAAACACAAATAAAGACAAAATAGAAATGAGATAAGGTGTGAATTGTTCAAGTCAGACAAATTTAACTTAAATTGATGTTGATAGTAATAAAAATAACAACTTTTCCTCGACAACGGCGTCAAAAACTTGTTGCTCCAGTTTTCGTGTGAACAAAATAAACACAAACGCGTGCAACTATACACGGTCAACAAGTAATATATGATAAGTAAAATTCGTTCCCAAGGAGAAAAGGAATTATACTAAAACTATCATGCAACAACTTTATAGCTATTTTCGGCTGCTCAAACGAGTAAACAAGATGTGAATTAATAACTAGAATGGCTATAAACTAAAATTAACTAATTAACAAACGATTGACTCAAATTGGGAAAATATGGGATCCTAATGTCACTTATTGCATCATCCAAACTACACACCTCTTGCTTAGCTTAATTAATTACTTAGAATTTCTAGTCGAGAGCACGAAGGTGAGAAATGGCTATCTTTTAATAAACCAAGTCCATATCACATAAAATCCACAAAAGAGATAGAATTCATATGAACATTAATATTTCCTAAATCACTATATGTCTATGTGACTTACAAGCAATATCAATTTCAGTGCAAGCTCTCACTTGATTATATATGGTAAGCCGGTATATGTCTATCCGGATTACGAAACACAAAATATATCACATACAAATATCATGAACATATGCTAGCATGGTCAAATCTGAGTTTATACTTCCTCTTTCAATTCCATATAAACTATTAAGGTAGATGGTGATCAAGCATCTAAACACTAAACACAACCATGCTAGGCAATCCAAACATAATAAATCACACATCACAAGAGGCATATAGATCTGAATTAAACAATAAGCTTCATTAGAATCCCATAATGGTGGTTAGTTCATCTCTGAACCAATAACCATTATGGGATTTCATCTAAACATTGAAATCAAATATTGAAAGAGAAGATAATAGAGAGATAAGGATAGTGCAAATCTGATATTCCTCCTTCTAGAATAAGCCTTCAAGCTCAGTTCAGAATCACAATAAAATCCAAAATGAAACCCTAATAATGGAAATCTACTAAGAACTAGAAGAGATAAACCACAAGAGTGAAGAGTAGCTCCGAACCCTCTCTAGCTCTTCTAAACCCTAGAATAGAAAATAAAACTGTAGAATCAATAGTCAATATCTTGTAACTTGCAAATACACCCATATAAGGAAAACACGCAACAACCAATGCTTAAATGAAAAGTCAAATAATTTTCAGCAGTTGACTGGCGCGGCCGCGCCAGGTTGTAAGCCTTTTTGGGCGCGGGCGCTGATACCCATAAATTCAGCTCTGGTTTCCTCCTGGCGCGGGCGCGCCAGGTTTGCTCTTCAAAGATGTGCGGACGTGCTGTACTGCAATGTTGCCTTCTTTGCTGGTTTTGCTGGTGCATTGCTGCTAGTCCCGTTTCTTGCTGCTTAGCCTTCTTTCTTCTTTCACTTAACATTGCTTTGCTCAGATGCCATATCAACTTGCCATCAGCCGTCTTCAACAAGCCAGTTCACCCCTTGCTCAACATCTTGCCATGTCCATGCCAAATCCATGCCTTTACCATGCCATTCCACGCCATTTGAGTTCCCTTAACAAAACCTATAAAACAAAGATAAAACACATCAAAAGACACTAAAATACTTGAGTTTTAAGCCATAATTCTAGTAAAAAGATAGCCAATAAGTAGGTATAAAACCTACTTATCAGTTTTGTCCTTCATGAATCCCACGATTCCTAGGCTCACATAGGGAGGCCAATAAACCTGCATAGCTCAAATTTGTACAGAAATAAATCCAAATATCGCCAGAACCAAGGATTCATCAGTAAATCCTGGTTCGCACCTAGCCGAAGCATCTCGTTCCCACTAGATAGCGATCTAAGGGCCGCGAGGTAGCTTTTAAAACTAAAACTAGAAAAATGCTAGATTTAAATAAATCATAACCATTCTAGCTTCCCGATTTCGTCTAGACTTATTTTGAACTGTTTGAAAGCTAAAGTTGGCCAGATTTAAAGAAATCTAGTTCGCCAGTAGAAATATCAGTGCCGATTCATATCAAATGAATATTTAAAGGAACGATTTAATAAAAATGAATAAAGCCATATATATATATATAATTATATATACAAAAGCTATAAAGGGCGATGGGTTTTCACACCGGTGCCTGGACTGAAATATATATATATATATATATTTATAAAAGCTTTATAAAAGCTACAGAATGATCCAGGCTGGACATAGTGTAAATATATATAGAAAATCAATAAAGGGCGGTGGATTTTTACTCTGAGACCTGGACAGAAATATAAATATATATATATAAGTAGTAAAAAGGCCACAGATTGATCCAGGTCGAACTGGAATTTATATATATATATATATATATATATATATAGACAGAAAAATAGTCAACCAAGAATGAAAAGATAACACAGTGTGGTGAATGTTTCTTATATATATATATATATATATATATATATATATATATATATATATATATAAGCAATAAAAAGGCCATAGAATGATCCAGGCCGAACTAGAATATAAATATATATAAGGCCATAGAATGATCCAAGCCGAACTGGAATGTATATATATATATATATATATATATATATGCGTGTGTGTGTGTGTGTAATACGAGAGAATTTCCATATATTATTAAATAAATATATTAATGGAAATGAATATTTATTTGAATATAAATGATTTTGCATTATGAGGTGAGTTAACTCAATTATATTAAATTGAATAATTATAATAATTGAGAAAATATGTAGTTTGCGATAAACTCGTTGAATGCCTTGTGTGGCAAAGTGAAGAGAAATATTATTGAGTATATTACTTAACAAAGGAATTATTAAGTGAACAATTAATCTATATTAATTGATAATTGTTATATAATAATGGTCCGTTGATTTATTATTTTGCAAGTAATAGAATGTTAATGAGCAACCTGTTTATGAATATAAGAAGGTATATATTTATTTAATGTGAAGATTAATCATACGGATATCAATTAATTGTTATGGAGATTAATAATTACATTGATTGATGAAGGATGAATTAATATTATTAAATATTAATTGATAAGATAAGTAACAAATTAATTTTTATGTGCAAGCATGTGAATTAAATGTATAATGTATAGTAGCTACCTATATGATATATGAAGTGTAGTGCAATGTGACTATACAATTATACATAAACTATATAGTAAAATTATTGAATTGTGAATGCTACATGATTAATAAAATGTGACTATACATATTGAAACTATATATTATGACTAATTAATACATTATGATGCTTACGTGACAATTGTATGTTAGTGTACATTAAAATAATACATCATGAATATATGATAAACAATTATTGATTAATAGAATTTAATAATAAAGGATACAGTGTAATGTGTTAATATCCGATTAAACTATACTGGTAAGATAAAATGTACATGGATTATATATGTATAAATTACATTTACTACATTGAAATATTACTTATTCATGGAAATACATTGTGACATTACATTATAACCTAGGTATACATTATGTAACCTAAGTAGACTTATATATGTAACCTTAGTATATGGGATTTGCAAAATGCTGAGATTGCTTTGCCTTGTCCCATGTTGATAGTCACATTTCCTCACACGTGAAAACTCCAAGCTAGCCTACTCTCTACTCCTTAAACTCAGCAATCTAGATGGCTCATGATCAATGGGGAGTGGTTTTGATGATGAAATTTACCAACCAATTATCTACTCTCCCATAACCTTCATGCAATTCTTCAATCCATGGGTTTGATTCAATGGAAGAAAATAATTTCTGGATATCATTTTCTCTATAAATATAACCCATCCTCATCCTAATTCATTTGCTGAGAATTTTGGTTAAGTGAGACTAGAGAGCATATATATATATATATATATATATATATATATATATATATATATATATATATATCAGTGTTAAGCATTCTAGAATTGAAAGAGAGATTTCAGTGTTTTAACAGCAAACTAAATTGTTTACAGAGGTATACTACATTTCTAGTTCTTCATTTTATGTTTCTGCAATTTCTTAGAATTCTCATATTCTTGATCATATTGAATTAAAGTGTAATTGGGATATAAAATGCTTGTTTAAGTGTTATATGGACTTATAAGCATGTTTAAACTGAAATGTAGTTGTGTATAAATGAAATTATTGTGAAGTTTGGAAATTGGCCTAGTTTTCTGTTGAAGCAGACTGTAGTCTGGCACGAACCAGACGCAGCGCAGCTGCGCCGGTTTAACACTAAGGTGCAGCGCAGCTGCGCCGGTCTCTGGAGACAGTTGACTGTTTGCTGCTTGATTCTGCTAAGTGTTAATTGTTAAGATAAATTAGGACAAGCATACTAGCATGAGTAATACATATATATGAACATATTGAGATAATGTAAGCATGTTTCACTATATTAGCATGCAAGATTTATGAAATGACTTATAGTTTTGAAATAAACCTAAAGTTTCATAAATGAATCTTAAACGAACTCGATATGTATGCATGCCATGTTAACATTCTGATCTTGCGAGCATAGTAGTATGGTTTAGAAATGTATGAATAACCCGTTAACTTGTGTTTATATGATTCGTAATGAAGCGTGAGCATGTTGAACTCATTAGTGAACGTTACTAACAACAACATAAGCTTTAAACATGGACTTTGACATATTATATTAGGATTCTAAATTCTGATATTTTCAACATGTTAGAATGTGATTTTAAGGCATCATACATATACACAGTTGTTAGATGTAATGCAAGTTAATCAAGCATGAGTTCGATTAAGTCACGAACAAGTAGCAATGCTAGGATTACGCATTCATGACATAGAAACATATGAGCATGCGTATCAATAAAATATATGACTACTTTATATGTCTAAATGATAAACATGACAACTTATGTGAATTCATAGCATTGTATAACCCTAAGTCATTAGAAAGCCACGCATTAGAACTATATCATATATGATTGGACTTGGAAAGGTTATACAAACATGCAAGCATCCTTTAATATGTATACATGCTATGTGATATCATATGTTGATACTTGAATCTGATTTTGACGGTTAACGTACAACAATGCCATAATTTACTAGATGAAATATGATTGGTATTGATTATGGTCTTACGAGATAATAATGATATGAGAATATGTTTAAACTCAAAAAGAGGAACGTTAATGATAAAAGTTACATTAATATGATACTATATATCGTATAACTGTGTAGCTAGGTTAAAACTTAGCTTATGTGTCGATCGTATATCCAAAGATAAGATATGATGTTAAACTATATGACTAATGAATATCATATATATACGTAACTATATTACGATAGGATTCAAAAGTGTTGATTTACTTAACGTGGATAGACTACGCTTAAGGAAAGTTTTCTTAAACCCGTTCTTGTATTATTTGCAAGTATCCGAACCCTACTTTTATTGTGCAAGTATCATATCTTTGTGTTTACTTTATTCAAGGAATATTGTAAGCAAGTTTTTCTTACTTACTCATTTAAATTGAGTTAGTATGCTTGAACTCTTATTTCATTGAGCCTTATGAAAGCTATTATTGATGTTGAACTTGGTATTGTTCTTGAATATCGTGAAAGAGTCTATGCCATTTGATTCGGCTAGACTATATGCATGTTTAGAAAATTTTCCAAACCAATTGACAGGTGCGGAAATCTTAAAAAACTGAGTTGACCCACCCTTATGGTAAGGGGAGTGTATAATGTTGGAAGCCCAACACACGCGTGAATATTATAGTGGTGTTATGCATAACATAGAGTATTGTAGATTGATCATCTATCGTACTTATTTCTTTTGGGTTATCAGTTTAATATTGATGATTCTAGTATATGTTAAATAGTCCTTAGTGACTGCTCAGTATTCAGCTATCTTGAAATCTTAAATTGATTTAGTATTGAATCATATTGATATTATTCTATCTTTAGCGACTGTTATTGGGAACTGTTGATATTCTTGCTATCCTTGAACTATCATACCTTGCTATACCCTTTTTGAGATTCGAGAACTATATTACTCACCCTTATTGTTATATTACTTGCTGAGCAAAACTTGTTGCTCATTCTTACTTTCCTTAAATCATTTCAGTTAAGGCAGAGCAGTGCGAACCCTCGAGTACTGACAAGGGCAAGGGAAAGGCTACTGAGTAGCTTTATTTATATAGAACTTATAATTGTAATAAGAACTTATGCTTTTATGTATTATTTAGGTTTATATATGCTTAAGGTATGTTTAAGCTATGTAACTGATGTTTAAGTTACGAGACCTTGGAACGTGAATAAATTATATTAATTAAATGTAATCTATTCGGTAATAGTTGTGTATTATTCCACTGTGCGATGCAACATTTAGTTGTAATATTTATTGTGGTGTTAGATTTAAGAACTTGACAAATCGAATTCAAGTGACCCTGTGGCGGTCCGAATTTGGGGGCGTCACAGGTTGGTATCAGAGCTGTAGTTATAAACCTTAGGAGCGAGTGTCCTTCGATTATAACTTAGGAGAACTTAGAAGTTAGAAAGGGATAGAACTCACATAGAGTTTTCCCTAGAGCGAGACTTAGCGTGTTATAAAATGTAACTTTATTCAATACAATGAACTTATGTTTTATTTAACATTTTAATGGAGTTGCTGTTTATTTGTCTTGTGTTTGTGATTGTAGGATGGCAGATATGTGAGTACCTAGTAGAGTGGCAGAGGAGGAGCCCAGGGATATACATATAGTATACGAGGCAGCTTTAGAGGTTGTGCTAGTGCAGGCTGTTGCACCATCCGAGTTTGACGACGAGGATGAGATCGAGGTGGAGTTTGACCCTGAGGAGGTGCCTATAAAGACGAGCCTGTAGAGGAGGAGCCCATGGAGGACTCCTACGAGCCTAACCTAGAGGAGCATATGCTGGGAGAGTACGAGGAGCATATTCTGGAGTTGGACTGCAGAATCCAAGAGCTGGAGGCCGAGGCCGAGGAGAGAGAGTCTGAGTTCCAGAAGCTAAGGGACGAGGACCATCAAAGGAAGCTGAACATGCAGGAGTTAGAGGTAGAGATTGCTTACCGCAAGGAGGCAAGGATCCATATGGGAACCTTATTCCACAAGTTGGTATCCAGAAATGTAGATCTGGCAGGGAAGTTGGAAGAAGTAGAACAGAGAGAATTGAGCTAGAAAACTAAGAAAGAAGCACTCCATACTCAGCTAGAGTTGGAGGTTATGGATAGGATACACTTCGAGGAGAAGTGGGAAGCGGCCAATGAGAGAGCTGACGACTTAGAGGATGAGGTCAGATGCAAGAAGAGGAAAATGAACAAGATGGGTATGTGTTCTGTTCGGACTTTCGAGAGGGTGATTGATGGTATGTACCACTTCCAGGCGGAGCAGAGACAGACCCTACATACTTTGAGCCGAGAGCTGGCAACATATATAGCACAGATCGAGTACTAGAGCGTTATGGAGCGTGGAATGATGGGATGAGACCCTTAGTCAGTCTAGCTGTAGCTTAGTAGTATTTACTTTATGTGACGTATATACTATGTTGTAATCCCAACTTTTTGTGTAAAGTATGGGATAGTGATGTAAACCCCGTGTAAGCATTTGTTAGAGGGGTAGTATGGTAATATGTTAGTATTTTCCCCGTCTTTTGTAGTAGGGGATATGTGATAACATTTATAGAAATATGCTAGGGGAAATCATGTAATGAAATGATTTGGCATATGAATATAAATGAAGATTATTTTAGAAATGTGTTATAAAATTTTATGCCTTTAGTATTAAAATAATTACTTAAGTAATATAACTGAGTAATAATAAAATGAAAATTTGTGATGCAGATAATGCCGCCCAGACGTAGATTGACTGCACCCGAAGAATCAGTTAATAACGAAAGGGAGCAAGTAGATCCCATCCAGAAGCTAGTTGATCTGTTAGGAGAAGCTCTTAGGGGGAGAAACAACGAACCCATTCGCCCAAACCCTCAAGCAGTGCTAGTTATAACCTTTAAAGACTTTAGGATTATAGGACCCCCCAGAGTTTGAGGGTACTACTGACCCGATAATTGCGCAAACCTGGATCAAGGAGATCGAGAAGGCTTTCACTATAGCTCGTGTGGGCGAAGACCAGAAGACGGTATTTGGTAAGTACATGATGAGGGGCGAAGCGAAATACTAGTTGGAGGCGAATCAGCAGAGAGCTGGAGAAGGGACGATAACATGGGATAAGTTTAAGACGCCGTTTTTCGAGAATTATTTCCCGAAAATCATGAAGAATAGGATGGAGGTGAAATTTTTAGAACTTAAGCAAGGTGACATAACGGTGGCGCAGTACGCGGCTAAGTTTAATGAACTAGCGCAATTTTCAGAACACCAAGTTGGAGATGAGGAAAGTAAGGCAAGGCGATTCGAACAAGGGCTGAAGCCTTGGCTGTTTAACAAGGTATCAGTGCTTTAAATTGATTCTTTTGCGACATTGCTAGAGAAGGCAATTATTGCTGAAGGAGGCAGTGAGGCCTTAAGTCTGTATAACAAGGAGAAGAAAGGAAAGAATACTGGAGGAGAGAACCGTACTGGAGGAGGCAACTTGGGCAAGAGAAAGTGAGACAATAATAACAACAACAACAACAACAAACAAAGTGGGAGTCACCAGGGGAGTTTTAAGAAAAGGAGTGAAGCTTGTAATAAGTGTGGGAGAAGTCATCAGGGAGAATGCTGGAAAGGAAAAAGCACGTGTTATAATTACGGCCAAGAGGGGCACATATCGCCACATTGACCAAAATCAAAGAAGATCAGAGGATGCTTTGCATGTGGCTCCACGGAGCACCGGATTAAGGACTGCCCGAAAAAGAGAAGTGGCGGAGGTAGTAGCCAACAAGGAGGGAACAAACTGATGATCGGTGGACCGACACAATCCAATTGCCCAACCGCCAGAACCTTTAACATGACCGTCCAAGACGCAGTGGCTGCGAAGGACGTGGAGTCAAGTATAATCCCAATCATTGATATAAATGCTTATGTATTATTTGATTCGGGTGCCACCTATTCTTTTGTATCTGAAGAATTTGCTAGTAAACTTAATTCACCCCGAGAACGATTAGAAAATCCCTTGAACATAGAAGTTGCGAATAAGGAAGTAATCCCTGTAGAATACGTTTATCGAAATTATCGCGCAAACATTAGAGAACATGAACTGAGCGTAGACATGATTCCTATTAGATTGGGAGAATTTGACGTAATATTGGGAATGGATTGGTTGTTTAACCATGCTATAATAATTGACTGTTAGAATAAATGTGTGAACCTTCAGACTCCGAGTAAGTCTAAGGTAGTGTTTTATGGTAGCTCATCGCTTAAGCAATCGTGTTGCGTTACGATGATGCAGGCCAAAAAATTATTAAGGAAATGATGTGTAGGTTATTTAGCTTACATCGTAGATACTCAAAAAAGGGAGTAGAAATTAAGGATATATCCGTAGTGAATGAATTTTGAGATGTATTTTCGGAAGATCTGCCTAGATTTCCGCCAGACAGAGAAATTGAATTCGTAATAGACTTAGCACCGAGAACGACACCGATTTCGAAAGCTTCGTATCGTATGGCACCAGTAGAAATAAAGGAATTGATGGTACAACTGTAAGAATTATTGGATAAGGGTTACATACGACCAAGTGTGTCTCCTTGGGGAGCACCAGTGTTATTCGTTAAGAAAAAATATGGATCGATGAGGCTCTGTATCGATTATCGAGAATTGAACAGGGTAACGATCAAGAATAGATATCCATTACCGAGGATAAACGACTTATTTGATCAATTGAAGGGAGCAAAGTGTTTCTCAAAGATAGATCTACGGACAGGATATCACCAACTGAAGGTACGGGATGAAGACATACCAAAGACTGCGTTTCGAACCCGTTATGGACATTACGAGTTTTTGGTAATGTAATTTAGATTGACTAATGCTCCGGCAGCATGCATGGACTTGATGAATCGAGTTTTCAATCCATACTTGGATAAATTCGTAGTAGTTTTTATTGACGATATCTTGATCTACTCAAGGACTGAGGAAGAACACGCCAAACGTCTTAAGATAGTTCTGGAAGCACTAAGAAAAGAGAATATGTATGTGAAATTTTTTAAGTGTGAATTTTGGATGGAGAAGGTTCAATTCTTAGGTCACGTGGTGGATAAGAATGGAATCTCAGTAGACCCTGCAAAGGTTGAGGCCGTAAATAATTCGGAACAACCGAGAACACCAACGGAGGTGAGAAGTTTCTTAGGGTTAGCTGGGTACTATCGAAGATTCATCCAAAATTTTTCTAAGATAGCAACCCCGTTGACCAATCTGACAAGGAAGACGGTGAAGTTTGTGTGGATAGACAGATGCGAAGAGAGTTTTCAAGAACTGAAAAAGAGATTGAGCGAAGCGCCTATGTTATCATTACTAGATGATGCGGGAAATTTTTTGGTGTATAGTGATGCATCGCACAAGGGACTTGGTTGTGTGCAAATGCAACACAACAAAGTCATTGCGTATGCATCACAACAATTAAAGGACTATGAAAAATGATACCCTACTCACGACTTAGAGTTAGCGAAAGTAGTTTTTGCGTTGAAAATTTGGAGGCATTATTTGTACGGAGAGAAATGTGAGATATACATGGACCACAAAAGTCTGAAATATATCTTCACACAGAAGGATGTAAATATGCATCTGAGAAGGTGGTTAGAACTAATCAAGGATTATAACTGCGATATTCTCTATCACCCGGGTAAGGCAAATGTAGTTGCTGACGCTCTGAGCAAAAAAGGAAGGGATAAATTATTTCACTTGACGACTCAAGAGGAGTTAATAAGAGAGATGGAAAAATTGGAAATAGAGCTAAAAGGACCGGATAGGTCTGAAGAGAAGTTGTTCGTAATGGAAGCTTGTCCAACATTGTTGGATAGAGTAATAGAAGCACAATAGAAAGATGAAGAATGTGAGAAAATCAGAAAGAGGATAATAGAGAATGGAGAAGAAAAATTCAGAATGGATAAAGACGGTATCTTGAGATTTGAAAGGAGAGTGTGGGTGCCAGCGGTAACCGAGTTAAGGGATGAAATTTTGCACGAGGCACACAATATGACGTATTCCATTCATCCGGGAGGCTCTAAGATGTACTGAGATTTGAGGCAACACTTTTGATGGCCCAATTTGAAACGGAAAGTTGCAGAGTGCGTTAGTAGATGTCTGACCTGCCAACGCGTTAAAAGCAGAGCACCAGCGGCCGAGTTGTTTACTACAACCGTTGGAAATACCAAAGTGGAAATGGGAGCATATTATGATGGACTTCGTGGCAGGGACTTTCAGTCACACAGAAGGGATATGATGCCATTTGGGTTATCGTGGATTGACTAACGAAGATCGCACATTTTCTACCAATCAAGATCCGCTATAGTTTGAATCGATTAGCCAGTCTGTATGTAAAGGAGATTGTTTCACGACATGGAGTGTCGGTGTCAATTGTCCCTGATCGAGATCCGCGCTTCACGTCAAATTTTTGAAAAAGCTTGCAAGAGAGGATGGGAACACAGTTAAGGTTGAGTACCGCTTATCATCCTCAGACAGACGGACAGAGCGAGCGAACTATACAAACGTTGGAGGACATGCTTAAGACTTGCGTGATGGATTTCAAGGGAAATTGGGACGACCACCTACCCTTAGTTGAATTTGTGTATAACAATAGTTACCATGCGAGTATCGACATGCCACCTTACGAAGCTATTTAAGAAAGAAAGTGCAGAACGCCATTATGTTGGGACGAAGTCGGAGAGCGACGAATACTCGGACCAGAGTTAGTACAGTAAACTGCAGACGTGGTGACAGTGATAAGAACCAGACTAGTAGCAGCTCAAGAATGCCAGAAAAAGTATACAAATTTGCATCGGCAGGACCGAGACTTTAAAGTCGACTATTTCGTATTCTTGAAGGTATCTCCATGGAAGGGAAAGATCCGTTTCGGCAAGAAAGGAAAGTTGAGTCCAAGATTTATAGGACCGTTCGAGATACTGAAGAAAGTGGGCGAAGTGGAATACAAAGTTGCGTTACCACCCGAGTTGGAGCACATCCACAACGTGTTCCACATTTTCGTGTTGCAACCGTATAAGGCCGACTACAAGCACGTTATTTCTTATGAGCCCACTCAAGTGGAGAAGAACCTAGCGTATGAAGAAATTCCTATCCAGATATTAGATAGGAAAGAGCAAACCTTAAGAAACAAAGTTATTTCGTCTGTAAAAATACTTTGGCGTAACCACGATGTCGAGGAAGCTACGTGGGAGTTAGAAGATAGGATGATGAGGGATTATCCCCATCTATTTGTGTAACCATATAGCAATTTCGAGGATAGAATTTTTATACGGGGGGGGGGGGGGGAGGATGTAATACCCGAGAATTTCATATATTATTAAATGAATATATTAATGGAAATGAATATTTATTTGAATATAAATGATTTTGCGTTATGAGATGAGTTAACTCAATTATATTAAATTGAATAATTATAATAATTGAGAAAATATGGAGTTTGCGATAAACTCGTTGAATGCCTTGTGTGGCACAGTGAAGAGAAATATTATTGGGTATATTAATTAACAAAGGAATTATTAAGTGGAAAATTAATGTATATTAATTGATAATTGTTATATAATAATGGTCTATTGATTTATTATTTTGCAAGTAACAGAATGTTAATGAGCAACCTGTTTATGAATATAGTAAGATTTCTATTTATTTAAGGTGAAGATTAATCATATGGATATCAATTCATTGTTATGGAGATTAATAATTACATTGATTGATGAAGGATGGATTAATATTATTAAATAATAATTGATAAGATAAGTAACAAATTAATTTCTATGTGAAAGCATGCGAATACCAATAAATTTAGCTCTAATTTCCTCTTGGCGCGGGCGCTGATACCCATAAATTCAGCTCTGGTTTCCTCCTAGCGCCGGCGCGCCAGGTTTGCTCTTCAAAGACGCGCGGACGCGCTGTGCTGCAATGTTTCCTTCTTTGCTAGTTTTACTGGTGCATTACTGCTAGTCCCGTTTCTTGCTACTTAGCCTTCTTTCTTCTTTCACTTGACATTGCTTTGCTCAGATGCCATATCAACTTTCCATCAGCCGTCTTCAATAAGCCAGTTCACCCCTTACTCAACATCTTGTCATGTCCATGCCTTTACCATGCCATTCCACGCCATTTGAGTTCCCTTAACAAAACCTATAAAACAAAGATAAAACACATCAAAAGACACTAAAATACTTGAGTATTAAGCCATAATTCTAGTAAGAAGATAGCCAATAAGTAGGTATAAAACCTACTTATCAGTTTTGTCCATCCTGAATCCCACAATTCCTAGGCTCACATAGGGAGGCCAATAAACCTGCATAGCTCAAATTTGTACAGAAATAAATCCAAATTTTGCCAGAACCAAGGATTCATCAGTAAATCCTGGTTCGCACCTGGCCGAAGCATCTAGTTTCCACTAGATAGCGATCTAAGGGCGCGAGGTAGCTTTTAAAACTAAAACTAGAAAAATGCTAGATTTAAATAAATCTTGGAACTACATGTCAACCCCGGTCTCAACCTAGGAGGTACCGGTCAGCCCCGATCTAAACCCAAAAGGTACAGGTCAGCCCCGGTATCAACCCGAGAAATACAGGTCAGCCCCGGTCTCAACCCAGGAAGTACAGATCAGCCCCGGTCTCAACCTGTGAGGTACAGATCAGCCCCGGTCTTAACACAAGAGGTACAGATCAGGCCTGGTCTCAAACCGGGAGGTACTGATCATCCCCGTTCTCAACCTAGGAGGAACAGATCAGCCCTGATCTTAACTCGGGAGGTACAGGTCAGCCCCAGTCTCAACCCAGGAGGTACAGATCATCCCCAGTCTCAACTTGGGAGGTACAGATCAGCACCGATCTCAACCCGGGAGGTACAGGTCAGCCCCGGTCTCAACCCGGGAGGTACAGATTAGCCTCGGTCTCTGCCCGGGAAGTACAGGTCAGCCTCGGTCTCTACCCGAGAGGTACAAGTTAGCCCCAGTCTTGACTCAGGAGATACAAGTCAGCCCCGGTCTCAACCCGGGAGGTACAGGTCAGCCCCTGTCTCAACTCGGGAAGTAAAGGCTATCCTTGGTCTCAACCCGAGAGGTCAAGTCGACTTCAAAATGAATTTTAAAGCATCACAACATCTCAAGAGGAAAACCTGGAGCGACCAAGTCAACCTCAAAGACAAAACTTAGGACAAACAGACTCGAATGTGATCCAAATCTTGGAAACAGCCCCAAGAAGTCTACCGAAGGCCATGCCGACATTAAAGGCAACCCTAGGAAGGCCAAACGGTCATATACCAACTCTAAGCCAATTTGGTCAAACTCAATCCGAATTAATGCCGCCAAGTTCAGAACTAACCATAACAATGATCCCAAGTGCAAACAGCGCAAGACAGCTCAATGGACAAACTGCGGGGAATTGAAGACCTAGTTATGAACCCATCTTCTTGGACCTAAAAAATATTTTATCCTATATCATTATGACACTCTCGACGAGGGCTTTTTGAAAAGGTATGGCACGCCTCAAACTACCGCTCCGATCAAAAGTTAAAAAGTTTTGAATCAGACCTCGCGTTGCTCAGAGTGCATGTACTTCGAGATGACATAATCCACCACAGGGCCCATGCCATGTGGAGCCGCACCTCTACCTACAGCAGCAACAGGTAGAGTGGAGGCTCCCTAGCATATATATAGAGGTGCACCCCCCTCTCATTTAAAAAAATTTAGAAACGCTCTGAACCCCTGCCCGTTTGGTTTTCTGTCTATTTTCTTGTCTTCCAAACCCAAAAATTTTCACTCTAACACAAAGATATACCCACATACTACCACATATCATAAAATAACCGGTAGATTCGGATGTTTAAAGCCTACAATTTGGCAAAAAGCCCGTGTAGCAGTCCATTGCGAGTATTTTTACGATCAGCAAGTTTATATTACTTCTTCGCACTTTTATACACTTGCACGTTAAGTTTCGTTTTCTAAATATGTCCGAAACTCAGTTTCATGGCTATTTTTGTCGACTTTTGGTATATTTTTTTACATAAACGCATTTTCTGGCATTTCTCGGATTAACGATCCGTCACTTCCAACAGCTTTTATATACTTGCGTCTTCGTTATTAGCAACTTCTCCGGACTTGGTTATCTTCCCAGTCAGGGTTTGACTTTTTTTTGTATATATTTAACTGTATAAATACTAACTTTTCAATTCTGTCAAGCTCGAATGTCAAATCTACAATAGTTTACTAATTTTATAAATAAATATGCATATATAAGCAGCCATCACCACACTGGGTTGACTATTTTCTATCTATATATATATATATTTATATTTCAGTTCGGTCTGGATTATTCTGTGACCTTTTTACTGCTTTTATATATATTTATGCATATCTAAGCAGCCTTCACCACACTGGGTTATCTTCCAAGTCTTGGTTGACTACTTTTCTGTATATTTCCATTTCAATTTGGCCTGGATTATTCTGTGGCCTTTTTACTATTTTTGCACCATTCACCACATTGGGTTATCTTCCCAGTCTTGGTTGACTACTTTTCTGTACATTTATATTCCCGTTCGGGCACAGGCGTGAAAACCCATCGCTCTTTTTACTGTTTTTCTATATATATTTTTTAATTCTGTCCAGCCTGGATCATTCTGTGGCTTTTATACACCGTGTTCACCCCGGTCTTTTTGCCCTTTGTAAGTCTCAGTGTGGAGCAGTGTCGGGTGTTTGACCTAGGACATAGGTATTCGTCTGCTTAAGGTAAGAAGGGTATGTATAGAAGAACATAGAATTATTAAAAGAAATTAAATTTTTAAAAAATGAGTATATTATTCAGGTCTAGTTCTTCAGTTAGTAATCGATCAGTCCTACATCCGGTGCAAGACATAGTCAACCAGGAAGAACATAGTTACGAAAACATCAGTCAAACCTTAAGTAATTGGAACATACCTAGCGTATCTCCTAAAGAAATTTATCAGTTAATATTTATTGATAATTTTAAAACTGATTATAATGTTAAAACGGTTGAACGTGTCTATGCGATCAACAAATAATATGAAAATTATAATCTTCTCTCTTTTGATGTCATCAACAAACACAGGAAGAATGGTTATAATTTTATTCATATTGGTTTAGTTCAGGTCGCAGTCAAGCCTTTAACTATTAAAGGAATAAACTAAAGCATCTTTTTGTTTCTTAGAGATGCACGATAAATTAATTATGCTCCTAGCATTATTGGTATCATGGAGTCAAGTCTGCATAATGAACCTATCCATTTTAATTGCTTTCCTGATCTCCCTTTGAGTTTAAGTGATGCCAATTTGTTAAAAGCTTTAACTTTAAACATTAAGATTGCAGGTGAGATAACTCATATAATTGAGGGTTCGCAGCCTATAGCCTTAATTTATAGAATTTATTATAAAGTTATTAAAACCAACTTAAACATTCATGCTCTTAATAAAAGCCCAAAAGATCACACTGTTTTAATTCAAAGCAGTACTAGTAATGCTAATATCCAAACTCCAAGGACTATTCTTTGGAAGGATATTACTTTACCCAGTCAGTGGATTTTAACCAGTGAAATTCCATAAAAACCAGTTATTAATAATTTGTTGAACATAGAAAATATTAAACAATTCTCTGATGGTACTGTTAGAGTTAGCTTTGAACGTACTAGAAGACCTTTGATCATAGAAGAATTTACTAATTCCTTAGTTCCTTCGATTGTTTCCCGAAGAGATACTGAAGTTTTAAGTGATTTTTCTATTCCTGATATTAAAATGAAAGGAGTTTTGAACCAGGGTCAAACCAGTCATCCTTGCTATGCTCCTACTAATCTAGTAGAAGAAGAGCAAGATATTTCTCCTACAGCATCTGTAGGACCGACCCCTTCGGATTTCGAAGCCCTTGTTAATCATCAATTAAGAGTCCTTAATAAATCATTTAAATTAGATTGGGATAATCTGGTTGCAGATTTTAATTTCACATCTAATAAAGATAAGAGGCATGCTTTCCGTAAGAAATACGAAAAGCATGATAGAGATAAAATTGTTAATAAATAGAAAAAATTTATTAAAATTAAGCACGAGAACATTACATTTTATGATTGGTATGAAATATATCATTCACAATGTAAAGTTCTTACTAAAAGCAAGTGGACAAAAGAGGACAAGTCAAAAAATTTAGCCAGTCATCCTCCTTTAGAAAATGTTCTTTTACATGTTAAAAATACTTCAGCTGTTGCCAGTCCATTTAAAGTTCCTGATGGAAAAACTGATGAAAGAAAAATTATTGAACAAAATAATTTTACTAATCAGTACTTGGCTACAATTGGTAAACAATTAGATAAAAGTGAAGAAAAATTCGATCATTCTCTAGTTAAAAATCCTGATAAAAATTAGATCAGCCTTTATTAACTCTCCTAGAAAAAAAAAGAAGGAATGGGATTGCCTAATAAAGATTCTGAGCTAGTTAAAACCATAGATAAGTTACTTAAAAAGATAAGTTCTGGTGGTGAAGCTAGTGGAACTATTGCTATCATTGATCAGATAGAAGAGTCTGGTGATGAAAGTATTAGTCAATCGGATATTAAATCTGAAACAGCCTCTTTCCCAGATCTTAATGAACAGTTAAACAAGTTAACCTTTAATAACGCTAGTATTACGAAAAATTGGTAATCTAAACTCACTCCTCCTGACCTTCAGTATGAGGAAAAGAATCTAGATAATCAATTTTCTGTTTCGTCTAATAAAATTTATGACTGGAATATTGATGGTTTTAGTGAACATCAAATACTTACTAAAATGAATCATCTTTCCATGGTGGCCAATAGTTATATTACAGCTTTCAGTAGTTTGTCACAACCTAATATAGTTGAAATATTAAGTAATGGTTTTACTGGTGTTCTTCGATCTTGGTGGGAAAAACACCTCGATGAAGATTCTAGGTATTCTATTATCCATACTCGTCAGTTAGATGACGCAGGTGAGCCAATCTATGCTGAAAATGGATTTGGCATCCTTGATGGTGTTAACATATTAATTTTCACTATAATAAAATATTTTATAGGAACCCCTAGTAATATCACAGAAAGAATTCATGATCAGTTAAGTAATCTCTCTTGCCCCACTCTAAGTGATTTTAGATGTTACAAAGATGTTTTTATTTCTCGAGTTATGATGCGTAGTGATAGTAACAAACCTTTCTGGAAAGAGAAATTTGTTAATGGTCTTCCTAATTTGTTTGCCCACAAAGTTAGATAAGAACTTAGCAAAACTCTTAGATATATTGATTATGATAACCTGACTTATGGTGACATAATTAGCTATATTCAAAAGATTTGTTTAAAAATGTGTATTTATTTCAAAATTGCTAAACAAGCTAGTAAAGATAAGAAAGAAGCTAAGTATGAGCTTTGGCACATTTTGCGAACAATATGGTTTACCTCCCGTTGCTCCCTATAGAAGAAAGCATCGAAAGAAATAGATTGAAAATCGCAAATCTGGTAAGCATCATAAGAAGCGGTATAGTCAGTCTAAAAATTAAGACAAGTATTACGAAAAACCCAAGTCAAAGCGTAAAATGCATAATAAAAAACTCGATTCTAAGTCTCAAGATAAGAGTAAAATTACTTGTTATAATTGTGGCAAAAAAGGCCATTATAAGAGTGAGTGTAAAATTAAACAGAAATTGAGTCAATTAAATATTTATGTCGAAGACACTGATAAGATATTAGAGTTAATAAGGATAGAGAATTATGTTGATAGTAAAAATTATTCTGATTTTCCTTATTCCTCTAGTAATGATGAAGATAATCAATCAAATAGTGAAGAAAACGAAGTCACTCTTTGTACTGATAATTGCAGGTCTGATTGCTGTAAAACCATTAATGTTCTTAGCAAAGAAGACCAAGAAAGCTCTTTGTTAATTGAGTTAATTAGTAAAATTACTGACGAAGAGTTAAAATTGCAATACATAAAACTGTTAAAAGAATTGTTCTCTAAAAATAATTCTGGAAAAAGTACATTTATTAAGGATAAGGATAAGCCTATAATTAGTCTTAATAAAACTCTACAGATGTTTAAAACCCCCGATAGAGAAATCACCCTTCCCGAATTAAACCAAGAAGTCAATAAACTTAAGAAGGAAATTTCAGGACTTAAGACTGAGATTTCTGAGTTACGCAAAGAAATGGCTACTTTGGCAACCAAAAGTTCAGAGTTTCAAATATCTGATTCGTCAAAAAATGATAAAGAAGCTGAATCTTCTAATGTCAAAGAAGATGAGTCAATTCTTATGGTTCAAGGTAAATCATTAAAAAGGTTAAAAGATATTACGATTCAAAAATGGTATATTATTGTCCGACTAGTTATTGATGGAACTTTTGCAATTCAATTTCCTGCTCTAGTTGATACTGGTGCGGATCTTAATTGCATTCAAGAAGGTTTGATACCTACTAAGTTCTATAAAAAAACTAGTAAACGATTAAATTCTACTTATGGTAGTATGATGGAAATAAAATATAAACTTCCTAAAGTTCATATTTGCCAAGATAATATGTGTTTTAAAACTTCTTTTGTTTTAATTTGCAACTTGACAGATAAGATTATTTTAGGACTTCCGTTTATATATTTATTATATCCATTTACTACTAGTAATAATGGTTTAACAACGGAACATTTGGGTCAGAAGGTAGTGTTTGAATTCATTACTCAACCTAAAGAAAAAGATTTGAAATTTATTCAAGATGAATCTATTTCAAAATCTTTAAATCTTTTAAGTTGTAAAACAACTAGTCGACTTATTCAAAAACGAGTTGATAAGATTAGTGAGGATAGTGTTCCTTCTATTTTCTCATCATCTTCATCAAAATCCAGTCACGAAGCAACCAGTCCAGATGATCCATACGGCAGCATCAATCTCCACGATGCTCAGGATCCTTTTGCCTAGGATGCCTTCAGTCACGGGTGTATGCTGGCAGCAGATAGAGACTATTGCTTTCAAAAACGTTATCATCAGCAGCGTGTTTCTTTTCAAAAAGTAGCCAAAAGTTAAAGCTAAAGTCAAGTTCGTCTGTATTTTTCCTTGGTCATTTGTCGTTTTGTTACGTCATGATTCCACTGTCGCCCATTTGGTCGTTTTAGACAAAAGTTATAATTTACTTTTGCTTTATGCATTTGTATCTTAGTCAAAAGTTATAATAATGCGTCTGTATTTAGTCAAAAGTTTTATGCGTCTGTAATAATTTACTTTTGTAAAAGTTATTCGTCATTATTGAGTCTGTAATCATCCCATCCTCTACTTTCTCTATATAAGGAAGGTGCAGTCTTTTATAAAAGGCAGGATTAGAAATCCAATAGAGAGTTTAGAAAGACTCAGATTCCTATCTGACTAATGTTTAACCCACTTGCTTCTTCTTAGTTCTCAATGTTAAGTTTCTATAATCGAGTCAATTTTGTTTGTAAGTAATTTTGTTATACCCTCTTACCAAAATGGCGGAGGATGAGATATAACAAGAGGCGCATGTAATCTGAATCATAATTGTAACAACAATTATAAGAAATGATAACAGAAGTATAAAGCAGTAGCAATTTTTATAAAGCAGTAGCAATTTTACTAAAACAAAATTTTTATGGATGATTAAAAAATTACTTACAAACAAAATTTACTCGAGTCGCCATCCATCGAGATTTCTCCACACCAACGAGGTGACTTAAAGTTTTCCTTTTTCTGGATTCTCTTTATTCCTTTTTCCATTCTCGGGGCACAGTTTTTTGACATGGATTGGCTTTTGATGCAAGTTCCCGGCTTCACGCAGCCTCAAAAGAATTGGTTCAATGTGCACTCCCTATACCATACTTTGCACCAAGACTACAGGGATATCGTTGATAGCTGGGGGTTTTCTTCTCTATTCTTCCCCGCCGTTGTCCATGGGGTATATGAGGGCTTTGTTCGAGCGCTGGTTCCACCAGACTCAGTCCCTTTATTTGTTGGACTATGAGGTGATGATGACCCCTATAGATTAGAGATTCATCACTAGCATCGAGTTCGAGGGTGAGCCAGTGCCTATCGTGGCTGACATCACACCTACTACTGTTCGGTCCCTACTAAGAGTTCCTGTGACGACAATCAAGGGTCGGACGATCCGATCTGGTCCCTTGAGTATAGATGCCTATAGTGGGGCTTTACTTGAGCCTCTGCCTAATGATCAGAGGGTTAGGGATCGCATCTTGAGGCAATTGTTTTTGGTGATCATCAGGGATTGTTTTGTGGCAGACAACTCATCGACTGTATCTTTTGTTGTGGTTAGCGCTAACTGGTATGTAGAGCGCCTCAGTGACTGTGATTGGGGTTCCTACACCTTTTCCTATTTTCTCCAATGTATGCGCATGCTTTCGGAGGGTTTGGCGGAGGCTTGGTTAGGGTTCTACCCGTTTCTATTGGTGAGTACATCTCTCTTGTACCATTTTGATTTTTGTATTTATATTTGTCAGTCTTAGTCACTGAGGACTTTTGATATTTACATGTCCAGTTCTAGGCATATGAGAGGCATCCTTGCCTACGGCCCGTCACCGCTTTAGGCCTGGAGACCTATCCCCGGGGACGGCGTTGGCATCACTCCACTCTGACGGAGGTCCCTATTGCTGAGGGTTTCACCCATTCCCGCCTACAGTTGGAGCTTTTGACGGCTGGAGCGATCTCATGGATCCTATATACCTTCGAGTTTTTAACTGTCGGATTTGAGGGAGGCTTCGCCACAGGTCAAGAGTTTACATTGTCGACCTGCAATGTCCCATTTTTGACAAAGGAAGGTTGGGAGCTCTATTTAGGAGAGCGGGCGATCAGGAGCATTACGGGTTAGATCTGCATTTCCATTCTTCCTCCTGTTTGGCATCATTAGCCATTGAATCTGTGCATGACAGATATCGCTATAGAGGGTATAGATGGCTTTACCCTATAAGAGGTTCCTTACAGCCAGGAGGCATTTAGCAGATGGTGGAGTCCTCGTACTATTGGAGCTCAAACTCGTGCTACCAAGTTTATGGCAGACATGGTGCCTGGGTCTGTGATGATGATAGACTGGATAGCTTTCCTCATGGAGCCGACTCATTTGGACCAGATCACAGGATTGACCTAGCAGTTGGAGAGAGCTCATTTATTCAATAGACATCTTGGCAGAGATCCGTTAGAGGCATCTTCTTTTGACCCTTCCAGCTTAGGAGCAGGCCCATCATTAGGTCTAATTTCCAGCAGTTTTATAGGGGCTGATCCTCCCTTGTACCGCCCAGATATGCTTGATGACCGCAACTTTGTGTCCACGAAGGAGATGGAGCAGGTTAACCACTTGAGCGTAGATGTTTTAGATCTTTTTGGATAGCTATTGTAGCTATATCTTTTGGTCGACCACTATTTTGGCTTTTGGGTGGTTGTGCCCTATTTTGATAGACCACTGTTAGTAGATGGGTGGTGGTGCCCCATATCCCTGTACTTTTTATTTTGCTTTATATTTATCAGACAGGGATGATGCTTGCAGTAGATAGTTTATTATAGATATGCATGATATTTCCTATCTATCGCATCATGTTTGCCATTGTCATTCTGCATGTATTATGTCATGTGTATGCATTTTAGACAGATGAGTTCAGATTTGACCCCTTGATGGTCTTGTGATTCGGTGATACAGATGTGGTCATCTACTGTTAACCTTATCGAGCACTCGCCACCATCTGAGGTTGTATCGTCGTTGAGATCGTGGTACGAGAGCCTGACTTTCTCAGCCAGAGGGACAGTGGACCTGATGCTGAGGCATTCGTTGGCCCTTGTAGATTTTCAGGTGCCATACGGGTTCTTAGATGGCATTTTATCCTGCTGGATACCCGATAGACATTCCTTTCGCTTCGAGCATCATGAGTTGACTCTGACCCTTGAGGAGTACCAGCGGTTTACTGTCATAGCTTTAGAGTTGCCCTACGCTCGTACGACGATCACTGATATGAGGAGACCATTTATACGGATGTCAGGTCTTCGCCAGAGCGTCGTTATGGATGAGATAATCTCTGGACGTGTGATCTCCATCGACATTTTAATCAATTGCTTTGGTGAGCTCGACAGTTACGATCAACATGCCAGGGATTTTATTGTATCGACAGAGGCATAGCATTGATGTGCATCGTATCCTACGTCTATATACCGCTACGCTTTGACCACTTGGATGTGGGATTGATAGTTGTGGTTCGGGCTCTTAGGCAGGGTAGCACCATTATTTCGATGATATTGGCCGAGACGCTGAGGTCAGCCACCCATTGCATTACCCACCCGAAGGGGTTTTTTAGAGGCAGTTTGGTCTTATTGTATACATGGCTTACGTCCCATATTCAATCGATTGGATTTTTTAGGCATCAGGGTATTGTTTTTCCCATTATATAGCTATATCTTACTCCTTTCAGCCGGTGGAGTGTACCGATGCAGAGACATGGGCAGCACTTCTGTCTGATATTGTGCATCCGTTTTCGATTCTTCCCTGTGCAGGACTAGTCTCCCCCTATAGCTTCATCACCCATGCACCTGGTATGGACTACTTACCCCTAGCGGGATTGAGGGGAGTGACTTCTTACCATCCTATGGCTGTTATGGGCCAGTTCGATCAGTTTCAGAGCCTGCATCAGTTTAAGGGGGCTGCTAATCAGAGGATGTTAGCTTCGTCTATGTCATCTGCTGATTTGATCAGAGTGTATGATTATTGGATTCACAGGGATAGGGCTGATTTCTCCAATAGCCATCCGGATCATTTTTCCAGAGTACTCAGCATGGTTAGAGGCCGAGAGAGCATCAGCTGCATTCATCCAGTTAGCTCTTATAGTGGATTAAGACGAGGAGGAGCCTGTGGAGGATCCTAAGTCTCCTACTGAGGATGTGCTTTATATGGGTTTGACAGCTACACTAGTTAGTGACCCGCCGATCAATCCTGCAGGGACAGATCCTGCCTTGGCAGACTCGTTAATTAGGATAACCTTTGAGAGAGATCAGGCTAGAGCGCTAATGTTGACCGCCTTTTCTGGCAGAGATATAGCTTTGGCGGAGAGAGATGAGGCTCGAGCCACTTGATATATAACATTGGTTGAGAGAGATGAGGCTCGATCCTCTCGAGGCACTATTTTTTTTTGATATTGAGGAGACTTTGATTGCTAAGGATGCAACTTTTGTGGAGAGGGACGAGGCTATAGCTTCCCGAGATTTCCACATTGCTGACAGTAATGCTCTTCAGTCTTGTACTCATGGTCTGGTTGTTGAGATGTGTGCATATATTGATGATCACAGTGCCACACTGCAGATGACTGTGGAGGTTTTGAGCCGTATGGAGGCTGAGGGTATTGCACTTGCAGCTGCTTCTTCATCTTTAGAGAGAGATGCCATGTTAGCATTACTGGCTCGCTTATCCTTGGGGCCATAAACTAGCTTTGTTTTTCTTGCACATACTAGATCATCCATTTTTGTCAAGTACAGGACACTATGTGTATATCAAATAATTTTATATATCAAAGAAATATATTTTTGATTCACTTCCCTGTTTGGATATGTATTGTCATTGCTAAGTGATTACCACTTCTTTCATGAATTATTGTTGTTGATATATCTTGAGCTTCTCCTTGATGGATTGATAGTTGAGATGTCAGAGAGTATCTCAGAAGGGCCTGTTGATCAGGGTAGCTTGATAAAACAAAGCTTTTATATGGTTTTGTTGTCTTGGGACTAGTTTTTATTGGTTTTTTATTTTTTCTTGAAGGTCAAACCAAACCGTAAATGGCTGCCTACGTACTCCCGAGTGGAGGGAGATAATGTCATTCATAGATCAATTTTTGTTTGTTTGTGTGAAAGAGGTTTGAAAAGTATTTGTCTTGTGTTTTGAATTTGGTTTGATGAGTTTCAAATTTTTATTTGGTTTGAGCGCACCATAAATGGCAGCCTACGTACTCCCTGGTTTAGGGAGATCAGGTCATTCGTAGTTCCGGCTTCTAATGAAAATCGAACCTAATTTGATTTGTAGGACCCGAATACGGTCATGTATGTGCTTCAGACAAAATAACTTTTTACAGTGTCTGAATTGATGAGTTGGGGAAATTCGCTCTCGTCCATCTCTTGTAGTCTGATAGCTTCTCCTGTCAACACTTCCTTGACAATGAAAGGGCCTTTCCAATTAGGGGCGAACTTTCTTTTAGCTTAATCTTGACTGGCCAAAAATTTCTTCTGCACCAAGTCGTTCTCTTTGAATTGTAGTATTCGGACCTTCTTATTGTAGGATCGAGCAATCCTTTGCTAATATAATTATCCGTGGAAAATGGTTGTAGCCCTCTTTTCATCAATTCGGGACAGTTAGTGATACCGGTCTTGCAACCGCTGATCTTCATCCATCTGAGCGTTGATTAACACTCGCAAGGACTCCATCTCTACTTCTATTGGGAGGACTGCTTCCATGCCATAGACTAATGAATAAGGGGTAGCCCCAATAGAGGTGCACATTGACGCCCTGTATGCTAACAAGGTTAGAGGTAATAGGTCAGGCCATTGTTTGTGATTGGCAAACATTTTCTGCACAATCTTCTTGATGTTCTTGTTGGCCACTTAGACAGCACCATTCATCTTGGGTCGATAGATGACGGAGTTTAGATGCTTGATGTGGAACTTACTGCATAGTTCTCTCATCATTTGATTGTTCAAGTTCTTAGCGTTGTCTGATACGATCACCTCCGGTTGTCCATATCGATAAACAACATTGTTTTTGTAGAAACCAATGATGACCACTTTGGTGACTTTGGGAAAGGAGGCAGCTTCAACCCATTTGGTGAAGTAATCAATCATGGTGAAGATAAATCGATGACCATTGCTGGCTTTTGGTTCCACTGGAGCAATCACATCCATCCCCACATGGAGAAAGGCCATGGTGAACTCATGTTGTGTAGCTCATTTGGAGGAGCATGTATGGCATTTTCATATACTTGGCATTTAAAGCATCTCCTGACGTGATCATCATAGTCATCTTTGAGAGAGATCCAATAATGTCCTATTCTTAATATCTTCTTGGCCAGCAGATGACCGCTTATGTGTGGACCACAGACTCCACCATGGATTTAATCCATTAGCTTTTGGGTTTGCTCTTTATCAAGGCATCTTAACACGTCTATTCCAGCATCCCTTTTGTAAAGTGCATCTCCGCTCAGATAGAACTTCATAGCCATCTTGTGAATCCGCTTTTGCTTTGCTTGGCTTGCCCCAGCGGGTATAGATCCATCTCGGAGATATTCTTTGATGTCTTTATACCGAGGCTGATTGACAGGAGGTATTTCATCTGATACTTCTCCAATGTAATTCCCGTATGTCGGGGTTTTCTGAATTGTGAATTTGATGCAGGGAATCCCACTCCTAGTGGATATGTTGATCAAGGAAGCTAACGTTGCCAATGCATCAACGATGTCATTCCAACCCCGAGGAATATGGCTGAAGGTTATGTCTTCAAACTCCAGGGATATTTTGATGACCTGCCGATGATAGGGTAGCAAATGCAGTTCTTTGGTGTGATATGCCAGAGTGGTTTGTTTGATGACTAACTCAGAGTCTCCAAAGACCAGTAGTTGTTTAATACCTATGGATTGGGCTAGTTTCAACCCCATTATGCAGCTTTCATACTCGGTTGTGTTGTTGATGTTGCCAAATTAAAGTTTGGTAGCCACAATATATTGTTCTCCTGTACTGGGATAAGGACTGGCCCAGCTCCGGCACCTTCCATTTTTTCACGCTCCATCAAAATATATTTTCTATGGTTGGACTGTATTCTCTTGTTAGAGTTATTGAATTGTCATGATCCCATCATCCGAAAAATAAGTCTCAAATGGCTCAAACCATCCTGAAGGTGCTTCCGCTAGTTGATCTGCAATGCCTAGACCATTGATTAACTTTTGAGTCACGTAGATAATGTCAAACTGTTGTGGGATCAACTACCATTTAGACAGTCTATAATTCAACATTGGCTTGTTGAATACGTACTTTAGGGGATCCATGCGAGATATGAGGTAGGTCGTGTGCCCATGCAAATAATGTTGCAACCTCATGGCGGCCCATGCTAACGCACAACCTGTCTTCTCAGTCAGGGTGTACTTCTGTTCACCACTGCTAAATCTTTTATTGATGTAGTAGATGGCTCTTTCCTTAATACTATCATCCTTCTGTCCTAGCATGCAGCCCATTGCACTAGCATTGACGGACAGGTACATGAACAAAGGTACTCCATCCCTCGGAGGTACCACAACAGGTGCTTCGGCAAGTTGTTTCTTGATGGAAAGGAAAGCTTGTTGACAATCCTCATTCCATTTGGTGGAGGAATTTTTCCTTAGTAGCTTGAATATGGGTTCACAGGTTGTTGTGAGCTGGGAAATGAATCGGCTTATGAAGTTAATTCTTCCCAGAAACCCACGTATCTCCTTCTTTATTCGAGGTACTGACGTCTCAGTGATGGCTATGATCTTGGCAGGGTCTAGCTCGATGCCTCGATTACTCACCAAGAATCCTAACAACTTGCCTGATTTGACGCCAAAAGCACATTTGGCGGGATTTAGCTTGAGGTTGTACTTACTCAACCTGTTGAACAACATCTTGAGATAGTCTAGGCGATCATCCTCCCTCCAGGATTTGATGATGATGTTGTCCACATAAACCTCTATCTTTTTGTGCATCATGTCATAAAATAAGGCCATAATGGCTCACTGATACGTGGCTCCGACATTGATCAGGCCGAAGGACAGTTGCCCATAACAGAAGTTTCCCCAGGGAGTGATGAAAGCTATTTTCTCCCGATCCTTTTCAGCAACCATGATTTGATGGTAACCAACAAAGCAATCTACGAAGGAATACATGTCGTACTGCGCTGTATAGTCAATCAGGATGTGGATGAAAAGGTACTGGGAAATTATCCTTGAGGTAGACTTTGTTCAAATCCTGGTAATCTATGCATACTCGCACTTTCCCTCGGGCTTTGTCACGGGGACTATGTTTGACAGCCACTCTGGGTATGTTGATACCATGATGATTCCGTCTTTGAATTATTTAAGGACTTCTTCTTTGACTTTTAGACTCCATTCAAGTTTCAATCGCCTGAGCTTTTATTTGACTGGCCTGAATCCATCATTGATGGGCATTCAATGGATGAAAATATCAGTAGACAAGCCGATCATGTATTCATATGACCATGCAAACACATCCTGTAACTGTATTAGGAGTTCGATCAGGTCGGCTTTTTGATCTGGTGTAAGGTCTAATCGTATCTGGATTTCATTGATGTTTTTGGAGGTTCCTCTGTTAATAGTGCTGGTTTGGTCGAGGTTTGGTTTGGGTTTGTCTTCGACACATTCTTTGATCTCCTCGGGCACCTCATAGTCATCTTCTTCTTCTTGATCAATATCCATCAAGTCGAAGTTCAGTTCTACATCAAAGTTGTAGTCACTGTGACAGTTTGGCATCTCACCAGCAGAGATAAACATATGTAATGCTTGAGTCCTGAAAACATAAATACTTTCACTTTAATATATACTACTTCTTAAGTATACAGAGCATTTGGCAAAGTATGACAAAAGTTACTGCGAGCATTTGGCAAAGTATGACAAAAGTTACTGCTATAACTGTGCAATCAAAAGTAAGTAATAAATGAAAACATGTTTAAAGGGCAGACAGACTATTTGTCCCTTTACCCTTTTTGACTGAGGCAAGGGACACTGTTTCAGTTATCTAGGTTTATAACCTCATGAACAGGGAGGATAAAGGATTTGTGATCATCTGTCTCTTCTCAGATAACGATTGATACATCCTTTACAATAAGGCTGGGATTTTTCTTTGAACTGCCTCCTTTTTCCTTCTTGATGCGAGGAATTTGAATCTGATCCTCATCGTCGCTGTCTGGGATCTAATCATTCATACCCTCATAGTTTATGATAACCTGCATGTTAGCAAATGGGTCTCGTCCATCGTACATGATCTTTTCTTTTCCCTTTTTGCTATCCCCTTCATACTTTGGGGATTTCCTTTCACCTACTGGTATGATTAGAGGAAATAGCATGGCTAATACCACAGTAGGGATTTTCATCATGGGTTTCACCCATCCGACACCCGTAAAGTTTGGCAGCAAAATTATGGAAGCATGAGCCTTAGGGTGCTTGTGTGGGTTCCCGTGATTTGACCAGGATGAATATCCCAATCCAGCTCTCCTAGTCTGACTTGGGATTTGTATTGAACTCTTGATACCTTGCTAATTCTTCCCTAACCCTTTTCCAGGTTAAAAACCCAAAGATACCATTTCCTGACCCACTGTCATCACCTCAGTGGAGACTTTAGGCTTTAGGGCTGGTGCTCCGATAGGTAGATACTGAGTATCACTCACCTCCAGGGCTTGAAAACTAGCAGGTTCAATCCCCGCATTCAGGCTAATCACTGGCATGTCTCCCTGTATGCAGACAGGGTATTATGGTTTGGCGTTGACCGTGATGAGGTTGCCGTTGATAATGTATTTGAGCTGTTGATGGAGGGTGGATGGCATTGCCCCTACCATGTGGATCCATGGCCTGCCCAGCAATAAGTTATATCCAGTGGCGATGTTGAGCACTTGAAAGGACACATAGAAAGTGTGTGGGCCAATCTTTAATGGAAGCTCTATTTCTCTCATAGCTTGTCGACGAGATCCATCGAAAGCCCGGATGACCACATGACTGGTTTTGATCTGGTTCAGGTTGATCTTTATTCTCTCAAAGGTATCGTAGGTACAGATGTTGAGGGATGATCCTCCATCTATGAGCACACCTCCGATCACATACTCGGAAGACATTACAACTATATACAGGGACTTACGACGGCTCGTCCCTTCTGCGGGGATATCATCGTCAATGAAAGATATCACATTGCTGTTGAAAATGTGTTCTATCACGTGACAAAATTTCTCAGCATCCACTGTTTTTGGCAGATGGGCTTCTTTCAGTACTTTCACCAGAATGTTGTGATGATCCACCGATGATAAGACCAAATCTAGGATGGACATCTGTTTGGGTGCATCTTTCAAGCATTGCACTATTTTGATTTCATTGTGTCCCATTTTGTTGAGGAACTCTTCGATTTTCTCTTCAGCTACCTTTTCTTTGGCTTTGAGGACTGGTTTGAGCACTCGCTGAGGCAGGTGCAATGGATTATCCTTTGGTACTCTGGAAATATTGTTTGAGGTGGAACCTTCGTCATTCCCATAGTTCCAGGGGACCCTCTTTAGACTGATAACTGTATACTGAGGTCTGAAGGGCAAGATTAAAAGCTCGGGTGCGGCCACCTTCACAAGGTTTTGTATTTCTTGGACCCCTTTCCCTGGAAGTACTAAGGGTGTGAGGGATGGCTCCTTCTCACATGAAACAACAACCACTGTATCCTGATTCCACGTAGTGGGAATAAAGAGAGTATCTTCATCTGGGAGGCCATAATCCCGATTTCCTCTTATCAATTCACCGCTTTTAATCATGTTCTGAATCAGGTTACGAAGTGCCCAACAATCCTCAGTGTCATGGCCGGGTGCATTGGAGTGGTACTGACAGATTTGATCAGGCTTGAATTTCTTGGATCGAGGGTTTAACGGAGGTAATAAATCTGCAACCATTCCCTCGTTGATTAACATCTTGAGGATTTCTTCCATTGGCTGGTTCAGGTTGGTGAAATTCCTTTAAAATAAGAATTTCATACCATCTCGGCAATTCTCTCCTTTAACCATTTTGTCGGCCCAGGGTTTATGCTCATGAGATCGGTAGTGATCCTTCTTGGAGATGGGACTGATCTCTGGTGTGGGAGGACGATAGTTATCAGACTGGTTAGCCTGGTTCATTATCTGTCTAGTGATCTGATGTTGGTATACGATCAGTTCTGCTAACTGTTTGATTTGATCCTTGATAGACCTTATCTCCTGCTCTATCAGGAATCTCCTTTCTGAGACTTCCCAATTGTCTGGGCTGTTGTTGCTGGATGGAGTTGATTCTCCAATATATCGGTGGTACTTAGATCCTCCTCCATTTTTTGTACTGATCATGTTGACACTTTCCTTTTTGTGCTGAGGGAGGGGATTGTCTTGTACGTGTGGTTGTTCTGGTTTGGTCACCACAATCTTTCCACTGTCAATCAAGTCTTGAACTTTGTGCTTGAGAGACCAACAGTCTTGAGATGTCATGGTCCAGGGATCCGAAATGGTAATCACACTTCTTGCTTGGGTCGAAATTTCGTCCACCAGTGTTGGTTGGTGGAAGGAGTTGGACAATCTTCTTCTGTGCCGTCAATAGTTTTAGCACATTCTCGAGTGAATCCCCTAGAGGGTTGAAAGTTCTTCGACGCCTGACCTCCATATTTTTCTGAAATGGAGGGTTTGAAGGTTGTGCTGAAGTTTGGAAAGAGGTATAGTTCCTCCTTTGAATGGGAATACTGTTTAACTCGCCTCTTTGATTTTGTCCTTGTAATATTAAGGACACTTCTTCATCTTTCTTTTTGTGTACCCTCCGGAGATTACTCCCGTAATTTTTGGACTGGATATGTTCGGCAACGGCTTCCAAGGCAGTCAGGTCCTTTATCTTTCTGGACTTGAGCCCCATTTCTGCCATCTCGCCGTGTTTGTTCATTTCAGATAATGGTTTTCCTATACCTGCTAGGACCCTCCCATAATATGGAGCTTCTTGAATGTTGATAAAGGCCATGACTATCTCAGATTCAGTCATAGCTGGGGTGACTTATGCTGCAACCCGCCTCCAGCGTTGGGCATATTCTCTGAATGATTCAGTGTTTTGTTTCTTGATTTTGATTATCTGGTATCTGTCTGAAGCCAGCTGAGATTGGAAGCTATACTGACTGAGGAAGGCATGGGCCAACTCTTCCCAACTGTGAATTTTGGAGTTATCTAGATGGGCGTACCAGGCTCTAGCCTCTCCGGTCAGACTCTTCTAAAATAACTGCATTTGATGTTTCTCGTCCTCTACATAGGATCCGAGTTCTCAAATGAATACTTTCAGGTGGGTGTAATGATCTCCTAATCCATCGTATTTCTCAAAATCAGGAGTTCTAAATTTTTTGAGATAACGAGCCCCGGGCAATATACAGAGGACAGAGTAATTAACACTGCAGAATGCCCCAGTCCCTTTGATAGACCGGATGGTTTCTTCCATCTGCTGTACTTTCTTTAGAATGTCACCAGCTTCCTGTTCTTTGTTAAGGATGGTGATTTCAGGGGTTTTGTTGGTTGTGTTCTGGTTTTGTGGTCCAGGAATCTAAGTCTCTACCTTTTCAGTCTCTTGACTGCGACCACTACCACCAGGTATTCCCGTTTCTGTGTCAGCTTGGGCTTGCTTCCCATTTAAGGGCCTTGGTTTGTTCTCTCAAAAAACTGGCCAATTCAACTATCTGATTCTTTAGTCCTTCAAACTCTTCCCTAGATACAGGGGTGGATTCTGGCTGAGCACTGGAAGTCATGTCCGTGGATGGACTTAGTGCTTTCTTAGACTTTGATATAATGACAGGACCAATTTTTCACCTACAACAAAACGTAAGCGTGTCAATTTCCCGATGTAGGTAGGAATAGGATGCATGCCATAATGTGTTTTTGGTGTTTTTTAATCTTATCCTGCAAAACAGAGGTCAGTTAGTTTTGATGACAGGATGACATGACAAGATGTATATGACAAGGAATGAAAACTTTTATTATGATATTTACATTATGCTCCTTTACATTTGGAATTGAAAACTTGACAATGAATTGAAAGAGGAAGGCATGAAGAAGCTTCCCATCGGATTTGGTTAATCAGAGGCTGACCTATCTTAGGCTACTCTCACGGCTTTTTGGCATGAAGGTCCCTAGATCATCACAATCTACTCGGGGGGAAATTAATTTGATCTTTTAATTGGAGCGAATATGGGTGGTGCATTTTCATGGGCCCCGAGAGACTTAGTCGTCACTAGAGTTATTACTTATTACCGACGAGTTTTGCCTCCTGAAGGAGGAATCACACAACATACATTCACATACATCGTGCCTTACCATATGCATATGATGACATTGGTGCGAAGCACTAACATGGGTGCGAAGCACTAAAAGTAGGAAAGAATTCATTCAATGTAAATACGCAGCATTCACGCATTAATTCAATGAAAAGATGCAACATTCACACATACGTAGTTTTGGAAGGGAAATGTTTGAAAATATTTGAACGCGGCCTAAGCCCTCTATTGTTCCCTAGCAGAGTTGCCACCTGTCGACGTCGGAAAAAAAATCCACGGGTCAGGTCACAACACGGATCTTTCTCTCTTCCTAAGTTATCTCTACCTTTACTCTTTTATTTCTGAAAAAGGTTTTTAAGGGTTTTTTAGGAAAAGGCCAACATGTAACATGTCGACGATTTGAATGTTTTTTACAGAGTCGCCAGTTGGTAGATTTGAAATGGTTGTACCAACTTCACCGAGTTTTGTTTGAAAAGAGGCCCAATTGCTGGACACTGTCGAAACTTTATCTTTGAAAATAAAGTTTTGAGTTCGAGGGCTTGGTTAAGTGTGGGGAAGGTGTTATGCACCCCACCACTCCCGTGAAAACACGGTACCACATCTTTTCAATATTTTCATTTTAAACCTGCAATGTGTGTGTGAATGATGGAAGAAAATTGGGCCTATGTTTAATTGAAATTATGTTTATGCATCGTTAAACCTATATACGAAAGGTTTGATTTAATTTGCAAAAAGTCTTTGATTTGATTTGTAAAAGTGTTTGATTCGATTTGCAAAAGCTTCTTTTTTCTAAAAATATTATTAAAATAATGTTTTGAAAGATGGTTTTCAAACCCTTACACTATCATAGGAATTGAAGCATATCGATACTTTAGTTTGATGATCCGTGTAAGACCCCAAGTTACTGCCAAGGTTGAATTGACTTCTCGGGTTGAGACCAGGGTTGAGCTTGATGATCCGTGTAAGACCCCAAATTTTATGAAATAAAAGTATTCAATTTTTCTATTTTGTAAATGGTTAAATTGATAAAAGTTTAAAGTTAAGGGTGATATATGTAAATTTTTCAAAATAAGCAAGTGGTTATAAAATATTTTTGTTGTCGGGGAATATTCGTACGACGGCGCAGCTATTTATGGGCCCTACAACGGAATTACTATCGGATATAGAAAGCGACAGAAATAACCTTTTTATAAAAAACGTTAAACTGTTGAAATATCCGGTGATAAAAATACAGTAATACGCGTTGTTGCACAGTAGCACACGATATTGCACAGTATTTTGAATTATTGATTCTTACGTAAGAAGTCACTTACTCAATAATTATTACAGTAATTACTGTTCAATATTTTATATTATTGATTCAATAATTACATGATATTTTATTGATTCAATAATTGCTACCGTTGATATTTTGTATTATTGATTCAATAAGTGTCACTGCACAGTATTTCACATTATCAACTCAATAATTCATATTATTTGAATAATATTATTAGATAGCATTATTGACAATGTCTAAGGAAGCTTCTGTCTAGGAGGGGTTATTTAATTGCGCCAGTAAGGAGAAATCCTTATCGGAAAGCCCCCTCTTTCTTGGGAACGACCTGGTTGTCAATATTGTAGTTCTGTGATATTATTTGTGAATAATTAAATATTGATTTATATAATAAGGAAATATTTATTTTGTGGATATAAAAGAAGAAATTAGTGCTGATGTGTTTTTACCAGTATTTTGGTGTGGAAAATTATTCGTTTGTGGATTTCGACCATTTTCGGTTGGGAATTTGGAGGGATTAAAAAGCGTTGATTAATTGTGTGATGAGTAACATAACCATTAGAGGATGTTATGGTGATATGTGGAATTTTGTAAGTTGGGACCCATAGGTCATCATCTAAGAGTCACTTTCGTAAATAGTAACTCAAATAGTAATTTGCCTCTTCTTTTTTCCAAGAGTTACTTACCTCTTCGCAAATTGTAGTTGCCTCTTCAGTATTACCAGGAGTCATTTTGGACATTCGTTAAAGCCAAGGGCCACTTTTAGTTCTATAAACAGAAGTTCAATTCTTCATTATTTCTCACCACCAATTCACAGAGTTATACAAAGAGAAGCTTTAGAGAAAGAATAAGAGAGAAAGAAGAAGAGTATTTTGCTGCTATACTATTGCAGTATCCAAACTTCTACTAAGGTAAGGGGTATTATTTCTTTCGTATTTGTAACGGATGTTGTTTTCTTTCGTAAATGATGTTATTTTTTTTAATATCATTATACCAAAATATTGGCATGGATTGTATTATGAAATTCTTACTTTTTCGTGTCGGGGGTACTATGCACGTATACGACACTATTAACGTATACGACACTATTAACGTATACGACACTATTAATGTATACGGCACTATTTACGTATACGGTACTACTTACGAATACGCGGTACTATGCATGTGGTACTATGCACGGGGTACTATGTATTGGTTACTATTCACAGAGTACTATTCACGACAAAATTGGTTTTTTTTTCTAACCAAATTATTGTTGATTTATGAATCTTACTTTTGAAATTAGATTGATGTTTTGAACATATTGTTTTTATTATCATATATAACATTTTTATAATCCTGGTGGTGAAATTTCTCTTTGACTTGAGTGTAAAGATGGGTAGATTATTGGTATGATCATGACTATAGATTCTCTTTAGCCAGTAGTGCAAAGATGGATTATTGACTAGTATGTTCATGACCATTGAATTTACAATTTGATATCTTTAACTTAAGGGCAAAGGTGAATTGATCAACATGGTTATAATTATTGTTTATATAAATTCTGAAATGATTAGATATTTTTTTGAGATATGAATATCTTTGGCCCGTAGTGCAAAAATGAACTGTTGATGAAGATCTTTGGCCTGTAGTGCAAAGATGAATGATTAATTGTTGAATATCTTTGGCTTGTAATGCAAAGATGAATTGATTAGCATGATTATGAATAGGAACTGTGATTTGGTATAACCATGATCTTTGGTGTTTCAGGTAAAGACAGGTGATGAATATTATCTTCGTCCTGGGTGCGAAGACGAATTTAGCAACACAATTATGATTATGAATTATTCACATGATTATGAACAGGAACTGTTGATTGATGTTACAGGGATAAAATATTGTTGGTGAACTTTTAACATGGAGAATATAATAGACATTATGGTCTATTTGACTCTTCTAATGGATTGCTCGTTCCGCTGCAACTATGGTTGAAAAGTTTTATCATCTACCATATATTATAAATCTCTGATTTATTACTGATGAAGACTATTGATAATTTAATTATCTTTAGTCATGATATTCTTTACTGGGCTATCTGTGCTCACCCTTTTGCTTTATAATTCCTTTCAGGTAATAAGAGTATAACGGGGTCGAGCAGGGACAACAGGGGAATAGAACGATGGTCTATAGCTGTTGAGGTTTTTTATAAAACAGTATGAGAGGAATTATATTGAGAATTTAAAATGTGTGTGTCGTATTTTATACGTCATTTTAACAGTTGATTTTGGTGAACCAAATAGGCTGAGGTGAACCCAACTTTGGAAGGGTGTTTTGCCACTATCATACAAGATGTCTAATCACCTACGACTTCGGGTTATCATAAGACATGGTTGTGCACATCCACTTGCTGATTATATTTATGAGCACTACCTATATAATATTGGAGTTTGGTTGAAATATAATTCTCAATTGGAGACAATGGAGATAATTATATGGCAAGAGAAGACCCATCATTGGAAAGAACATTATAGTAATCTTCTCATTTTTTTTGGGGTCTATTGGGTCAACCAAGGATAATTCTCAAGTCATATGATATCTATTATAACTTAGACGCATGGCCTCCCATGTACGAAGGTTTCCTTAAGCATTTTCCAAAGATTTTAATTCATAAAACAGTTATTGACTATACCTTTCTATAACGTATTATTGATTTGGAGTATGGGCACATATTTGTATTGAAACTCACAATTCAATTGTGGTCGTATTTTTTACGACAGTTTAAAAGATAGAATTTAAAGATTTGTATTTGAAATTTTTGTTGAGTGTATTTCGTGGCGGCCCAGAATGGGTTGGTTGACTGGATCTATTCTGGGGGGTGTCACAATCCGATTGACTGTCGGAACTTGATTGATGGTCCGATTGACTGTCAGAGCTTGATTAATGGTCTGATTGACTGTCGACGCTTAATTGATTGTCCGATTGACTGTCGAAGCTTGATTGATGGTCCGATTGACTATCGGAACTTGATTGATGGTCTGATTGACTATCGGAGCTTGATTACCGATATTGGAAATCAGATTTAGATTGAAGGACCGGCATTGGTAGCCAGATTTGGATTGATTGACGAATTTGCCCTCCTACCGGGTTGGTATTGGGGAAAGGAAAATTTCAAGTGTCTATAGATGCCCCTATTTATCATGTCCATGTAACATGGTGGAATGGACAGGATAAAGATTAGTAAACAATAGAAATAAAGAGTGCTAGAGCCATTTTGAAGCTGGGCATCTTGGAGTAGAATGGGGCTACTTTTGGTTGTGTGCGTTATCACTTTGCTAGGGATGACGCTATCCAGTATAGCCATTGATGGTATTAGGAAGTTATCGAGAGCCAATTTTGTCATTCTCGGCGATGGATGACATCAGTCACGATAATTTGTTTAACCTTGATGAGTTTGTTGAAGATGATTTATCACAGATTTTCCCGTCTTGACCTGCTGGGGATGACGTCATCTGTAATAGCTTCGTAGATTTTAAGGGGGTGAGCTATCACAGATTTTCTCGTCTTGATCTGCTGGGGATGACGTCCTCTGCGATAGCTTTGTAGGTATTGAAGAAGTGGCCAGGATTGATACTACCTCAATGATTTTCTTTGAGGATGTATATAACAGATTCCATCATCTGTCCTTTGTGAAGATGGATTATTATATGACTCTCAACCATAGATCGTCTCCCAACCTCTCATGGGACTAGTCTAAAGGTTGAAATTGACTTGGGTCGGCACCTGAACTTCGATGGGGTTGCACCAACGGCTGAGTTATCATAGGTCAGTACCCGATGTTTCGCTGGACAGGAACGAACGGCTGAGTTGTCACCGGTCAATACCCGATGCTTCGCTGGAGTGGAACCAATGGCTGAGTTGTCACTGGTCAGTACCCGATGCTTCACTGGACTGGAACCAACTGCTGAATTGTCATCGGTCATTACCCGATGCTTTGCTGGGGCTGAGCCAATGGATGAGTTGTCACCGGTCAGTACCCGATGCTTCGCTGGATTGGAACCAACGGCTGAATTATCACTAGTCAGTACCCGATACTTCGCTGTACTAAAACCAACATCTGAGATTGCTTCGGTCAATACCTGAACTTCGCTGGGGCTGAGCAAACCGCTGAAATGGCTTCGGTCAGAAACCAAACTTCGATAGGGCTGAGCTAACGGCTTAAACTGCTTCGGTCAGAACCCAAACATTGCTGGGGCTGAGCCAACGGCTGAAACTGCTTCGGTCAGAACCCGAACCTCGCTGGGGCTAAGCCAACGGCTAAAACTGCTTCGGTCAGAACCCGAACTTTGTAGGGGCTAAGCCAACGGCTGAAAATGCTTCGGTCAAAACCCGAACTTTGTTGGGGCTGAGTCAACGGCTAAAATAACTTTTTGGAAAGAACCCGAACTTCGCTGGGGCTGAGCCTGAAACTGCTTCTGTCAGAACCCAAACTTCACAGGGGCTGAGCCAACGGCTTAAACTGCTTCGATCGGAACCATAACTTCGCTGGGGCTGACCCAACGGCTGAAACTGCTTCGGTCAGAACCCGAACCTCGCTGGGGCTGAGCCAACCGCTTAAACTACTTCGGTCAGAGCCTGAACTTCGCTGGGGCTGAGCCAACGGCTGAAACTGCTTTGGTCAGAACCCGAACTTCGCAGGGGCTGAGCCAACGGCTGAAACTGCTTCGGTCAGAACCCGAACTTTGCTGGGGCTGAGCCAACGACTGAAAATGCTTCGGTTAGAACCCGAACATTGCTAGGGCTGAGCCAACGGCTGAAACTGCTTCTGCCAGAACCCGAACTTTGCTGGGGCTTAGCCAACAGCTGAAACTATTTTGGTCAAAACCCGAACATCTTTGGGGCTGAGCCAACGGCTGAAACTGCATCGGTTAGAACCCGAACTTTGCTAGGGTAGAACTAACGGCTGAAACTGCTTTGGTCAGAACCCGAACTTCGCTTGGGCTGAGCCAATGGTTAAAACTGCTTCGGTCGGAGTCCGAACTTTGCTGGGGCTGAGCTAACGGCTAAAACTACTTCGGATAGAACCTGAACTTTGCTGGGGCTGAGCCAACAGCTGAAACTGCTTTTGTCGGAACCCAAACTTCGCTGGGGCTGAGCCAATGGTTGAAACCGCTTCGATCAAACCCGAACTTCGATGGGGTTGAGCCAACGGCTGAAACTGCTTCGGTCGGATCTCGAACTTCGATGGGACTGAGCTAACGGTTGAAACTGCTTCGGTCAGAACAAAACTTCGCTGAGGCTGAGCCAATGGCTAAAACTGCTTTGGTCAGAACCCAAACTTCGCTGGGGCTGAGCTAAAGACTAAAATTTCTTCTGTTGGAACCCGAACTTTGCTGGGGCTGAGCCAATAGCTGAAACTGCTTTGGTCAGAACCCAAAATTCGCTGGGACTGAGACAACAGCTGAAGCTGCTTTGGTTGGAGCCCGAACATTGCTGGGGCTAAGCCAGCAGCTGAAACTGCTTCGGTCAGAACCTGAACTTCGCTGGGGCTGAGGCAACGGCTGAAATTGCTTCGGTCAGAACTCGAACTTCGCTGGGGCTGAGCCAACGGCTAAAACTGCTTTGGTCAGAACCCGAACTTCGTTGGGGCTGAGCCAACGGCTGAAATTGCTTTGGTCAGAACTCCAACTTCGCTGGGGCTTAGCCAACAGCTGAAACTTCTTTGGAAATGGCAGTTTTTGGCAGTTTTGCTCATTTTTTGCGCAGTTCTTTTGCAATTTAATTTTTGGATCCTCGGACATGGCTCCAGGATGAATGTCAAGGGTCTCTATAGAGTTTCCCTCTTCGTCAGGATTACACTCCGTAAACGCAGGATTTTTGGACAAACTACTCAATCGCGTAGCGATTTCTCTTCAGATTTGATTCCGTGGCCCATTTAAACTCCATTTTGATTCGAACCGAACTGGGCCCAGGTTAGGTGGGACCCACCTGGGCTGGCGCAGGTAGAGGTGTGGCAGTCGTAGGTGGAGGTGCGGCCACCCGGGCTATTTAATGTGCTGCGAGATTTTCATTTTGCAAATTTCCCGTTTGAGCAGCGAAATGATTTTCCATCTTCTTTTTCAGATCTACGGAGTTCTGGCAGTCGGATTCTGAATTCATTAGTTTCTACGCATTCAGCGCAGCACAGGTAACGTTTTACATCCTTCTTTCGCAGTTTTGACCGTTAAAAGCATGTGAACCACCTAGAGTACTTTTAAACATAATGTATGAAAAATGTATGTCCATATGACCTGTGAAATTTTTTTTGTCTACATATGTATGCATATTTTACTTAATGCCATTTGGATGCAAGAAAATTCAGGTTCTGAGACAGTACTAGTTTGAGCTTTTTGGTCAGTATAATCATCCTTTATGGGGCCTAGAGAGCCTGGACTTTTAACTAAAAATGCCTATGGTATTTTGGAGACCATGTGAGGCTATTTTTGGATTTGTTTCAGTAAATATGAACTGTTTCTATTTTTGGGTAGATGTGCTACTGAATGGCCCACCTAGGCATGCCTGTGTGCATGTGGACAGTCCATTTTATACAGGAGACTTTGGCAAAAATTTTCCAAAATCTTAGGTTTTGAAAAACATGCATTTTTGACTCTATTGGGAGTTTTTTACTTACCCAATGCAGGTTTTGAGCTTCTGAGATTTTGAAAACATACAGCTTTAACTGTGCGGGATATTTTTGATGGACCCATGCACGTTTTAGGACTTAGATATGTATGCTGGATTGATTGATTAATAAGTCATAGGTTTTAAGCTTACCACACCCTGTCTGAGGGAGGTGATTTCGAGTACTGGTGTATGCGATGGATCGCGATAGACCCGACAGCTCTACCGGGGTTTCATCAGGCGTTAGACGGAGGAGGGCTTCTGCCGTCCCACAGGCCCATCCAGCAAGGACGCCTCGCAGATTGGTAGAGAGCAGGATACGTCCAGGCCAGGATGAGCAGCCCATTAACATTAATGACAAGGAGGCTGCTTTTATTTCTCATGTTCAAGCTCAGGTTCCACGTGCGGAGGTCCCGGGCATTACTGTGCAGACACAAGAGTTGCTGGGCGACTTGAGTCGCCATCCTTCGTGATATCCTCAGGCCAACGAGGTGGCTTGAAGTCTTTCTTCTCTCTAAACTCTTTTCCCATCTTCTGGCCATTCTCGGGGCACATGTTTTGATATGGGTTGGTTTTTTATGTAGGTCCCTGGCTTGACAAAGCCTCGAGGGAACTGGTTTGGTGTGCACTTCCTCTATCAGACTCTGCACGAGGATTATAGGGATATCGTGGAGGGCTGGGGATTTCAGGCCTTCTTCTCGATCCTGCCTCGCCGTTACCCTTGGGGGTATATGAGGGCTTTATCTGAGTGCTGGTTTAACCAGACTCAGTCCCTTCATCTGCTTGATTGCGAGGTGATGATGACTTTTATGGACTGGAGATTTATCACCAGCCTTGAGTTTGAGGGCAAGACAGTGCCTGTCGTGTCTGACATTTTGCCCACCGCAGTTAGATCCCTGTTAGGAGTCCCTCAGTCAGCGTTCAAGGGTCTGGCAGTTCGATCTGGTCCCTTGAGTATAGATGCCCAGGACGGGACTTTGCAGTTGCCTCCGCCTGATGATCGGACGGCTAGAAATCGCATTCTGAGGCGATTGTTTTTGTCGATCATCAGGGGTGATTAGCGCCACCCAGCATGTAGAGCACCTCAGTGACTTTGATTGGGGCTCCTATACCTTTGCCTAGTTTCTCCGGGGGCATGCGCCTACTTTTGGAGGGTGTGACGGAGGCTTGGTTAGGATTCCATCAATTTTTGCTGGTGAGTACATATTTCTGTACCTTTTTAATATTTGCACTTATTTTTGGCAGTCTTAGTCACTGAGGACTTTTGATATTTGCATGGATTTCTTTGGGTATTTGAGAGGCTTCCTTGCCTACAACCCATTTCAGCATTAGGTCTGGAGACCTATCCACGTGGACGGAGATTGCATCACTCCATTTTAACAGAGGTCCCTATTGCTGAAGGATTCACTCATGCCCGTTTGCAGTTGGAGATTTTGACGGCGGGCTCGATCAGCTAAACGCCGTACACATCCGAGCACTTGACTGTCGAATTTGATGGATGTTTCCCCACTAGTCGGGAGTTTAATGTATCGACCCGTAGAGTCTGTATGTTCATGGAGGGAGGCTGGGAGCTCTATCTTGGAGAGCGTGCCATTCAGGGCATCACAGGGGAGATCCGTATTTCCATTGCTCCTCTTGCTTGGCATCATTGGCCATTATCCGTACCTTTGACAGACATCCCTTTGGAGGGTATAGACGTCTTTGATCTATCAGAGGGCCCATACAGTCAGGCAGCTTTCTACAGTTGGTGGAGTTCTCGCACTATTGGGGCTCTGATTCGTGCCATGCATTTTATGGCAGACATGGTGTCGAGGTCTGTGATGATGACGAACTGGATAGCTTGTATTAGAGAGCCTACTCATGCAGACCAGATAGCACATCTGACCAGGGAGTTGGACCAGGCTTGCTTCTTTATCAGGCACCTTGACAGAGATCCATCAAAGACATCTTTATTTGACCCATCCAGCTCTGGAGCAGGCCCTTCTTTAGGTTCATTTAGTAGAAGTTATATAGGGGCAGATCCTCCCTTATACCGCCCAGATATGCCTGATCCCAATAGCTTTGAGTAGATAGAGGATGTAGAACATGTCGATCGATTTGATACCGAGATTTTCGACTTCCTGTGATAGCTATGGCAGCTATATTTTTGGCCAGCCACTTTTTTGGCTATTTGACATCTATGCCATCATTTTGATAGACCACTGTATTAGCTGGGTGGTGGTGCCTCATTTCCCTGTATTCTTCCTTTCACTTTGTACCAAGATATAGGGATGATGTATGCAGTAGATATATTTTTATAGATATTTCTGTTATCTTTATTTGCTGCATCATGTTTATATCATTATCATCATGCATGTATCATGTGTATGCATTCAGACAGCTGCGATTTGACTTAACCTCTAGACGGTCTTGTGATACGGTGTTATAGATGATGACGTCTGCAGTTAGCCGTACAGAGCATTTGCCACTGTCAGAGGTGGTGGCATCTTTTTGGTCATGGTATGATAGTCTGCCCGCTCCAGCTAGGGGGATAGTTGACCAGATGTTGGGGCATTCGATGGCCCTTGTAGATTTTAGGGTTCCAGATGATTTTATTGATGGCGTCCTACCCTTATGGGTACCGGAGAGACAGGTATTCCGCATTGGGCAGTGTGAGCTTTCGCCTACTCTAGAGGAGTACTAGAGATTTACTGGCTTGGATTTAGAGTCGCCGTGTGCTCTGACGGCTATCAATTATATGCGGAGACCGTTTACTCGGCTGTCCGATCTTCGGCAGGGCATAGTCATGGATGAGATCGTTTCAGGGCATGTGATCTCACTTGACTTCTTGATAGAGCGCTATGGTGAGCTTAATAGCTACGACCATCACGTCAGGGATTTTTTCATTTTTGCAGAGGATTGGCAGACAGCCAGGATAGACATGTTGTTGATGTGCATTGTGGCGTATGTTTACATGCCATTGCGTTTAGATCACCTTGATGTGGGATTGGTTGTCGTAGTCAGAGCCCTTAGGTAGGGGAGTACCATTATCCCTATGATCTTGGAAGAGACTCTGAGGTCGCTCACCTATTGCAGTACCCATCCACCAGGGTTTTTCTTGGGTAGCTCAGTCGTGCTGTATATGTGGTTGATGTCACACATACGATCGATTGGATCAATTAGACCTCATGCCTATTGTTTTAGCCACGAGATATCCTCAGTTTACTCCTTTCGTCCGCCTGATTGGGTCGACTTAGAGTCCTGGTTAGCATTTTTATTATGCTCAGGGATGGCGATCCCGTTCAGCTTCATTACTCATACATCTGGCATGGATTATTTGCCATTGGCAAGATTGAGGGGTGTGACTACTTATCATCCCTTGTCAGTTATGGGGCAGTTTGATCAGTGGCAGAGTATACACCATTTTGAGGATTCTGCTGATCAGAGGATGTCGGCTTCATCTATGTCACCGACCGACTTTGTTAGAGAGTATGAGTGTTGGACTCACAGGGAGAGGGCTAAGTTCTCTAGTAGACATCCGGGTCATTCTCTGGAATATTCTACATGGTTAGAGGCAGAGACCGCAGTCGTAGTAGTAGAGCTTCATTTATCTCCGCTTGCAAATTCTGACGAGGAGGATCCCATGGAGGATCCCGATTCTCTTACTGAGGATGAGCTGTTGGCAGATTTGGCGGTAGCTTTGATTTGTGATCCCCCAGTTATTCCCATATAGACAGATCCAGCTTTGTCAGCTTCTCTATTTAGGATGACCTTTGAGAGAGATTCAGCTAGAGCGCAGCTGTTGACTGCCCTGTCTGGCAGGGATTTAGCTTTTGATGAGAGGGATGGTATCAGGACCACCTTGGATACTAGATTGATTGAGCGGGAGGAGCTTCTCTCTGCTTTAGATACTGCCATTGTGGAGAGAGACGAGGTTCCCTCTGCCAGAGATGCAGCATATATTGAGATTGAGGAGACTTTAATTTCTCAGGATGCATCTTTTATAGAGAGGGATAAGGCTATCATTTCCCGTGATTTCCACATTGCTGATAGTACTGCTCTCCGATCTTACACCCATAGTTTGGTTACCGAGATGAGTGCTTACATTGATGACCACAGTGCCACCCTACAGATGACTATGGATGTTCTTAGCCGTATGGAGGCTGAGTGGACTACTCTTACAGATGCCCCTCCATCCTCAGAGAGAGATGCCATGATCGCATTGCTGACCCGCTTGTCCTTGGGTCCTTAGACTAGCTTTATTTTTCCTGTACAGACTAGATCAGCAATTTTTTTCATGTACAGGGCACATTGTATATAAAGCAGTTTATATATCAGAGAAATATATTTTTGAGATACTTCCCTACTTAGATATGTATTGTCATCGCTGAGTGATTTCCATTTCCGTCATGACTCGCAGTTATTAATGCATTTTGAGCTTCTCCTTGATGGACTAATAATTGAGGTGTCAACATAGTTCCTTAAATGGGTCTGGTAGCCAGACAGCTTGACAATATTTTAGCTTTTATTTGTCTTTGGTGTTTTGGAACTGGTCTTCCATTTTTTTATTTTTTCTTGAGGGTCGAACCGTGCCGTAGAGGGCTGCCTACGTACTTCTGGGTTGAGGGAGATCAGGTCATTTGTAGTTCTGGCTTCTCTAGTGAAGAGGTTTGCAAAGAGTTTATCTGGAGTTTGAATTTGGTTCAATGAGCTTTGGAATTTGATGCTAGGATTTGCAAGTTCTTTGGATTTTTTCTTGGTTTGACGGCACCATAGATTGTTGCCTACGTACTCCCTGGCTGAAGGAGATCAGGTCATTCGTAGTTCAGGCTTCACTAGTGAAAAGCCGAACCTGATTCGATTTGTAGGACCCAGATGCGGGTATGCATGTGCTTCAGAAGTAGTACGTTTTCACGGTGTCTGAATTGATGAGTTGGGGAAATTCATTCCTATCCATTTTTTGTAGCCTGATGGCTCCCCCTGTCAGCACATCCTTGACAATGAAAGGGCCTTCCCAGTTTGGGTCAAATTTTCCTTTGACTTCATCCTGATTGGCCAAGATTTTCTTTAGCACCAAATCGTTTTTTTTGAATTGCCGAATTCGAACTTTCTTGTTGTAGGACCTGGCGATCCATTGCTGGTATAACCGTCCGTGGAATATAGTTGTGGCCATTTTTTCGTCTATCAGGGACAGTTGATGATATCGGTCTTGCAACCATTGATCTTCGTCCATCTGAGCATTTATTAATACTAATAAAGACTCCATCTCTACTTCTATGGGGAGGACTGCTTCCATGACATAGACCGGTGAATAAGGGGTAACCCCAGTAGAGGTGCGCATTAACGTCCTGTAGGCAAACATGGTGAGAGGTAGAAGGTCAGGCCAGTCTGTGTGATTGGTGGACATTTTTTGCATGATTTTCTTAATATTTTTGTTTGCCGCTTCGACAGCACAGTTCATCTTGGGCCGATAGATGACGGAGTTGAGATGCTTGATGTGGAACTTGCCACACAGTTCTACCATCATTTGATTGTTCAGGTTTTTGGCGTTGTTTGATATGATAACCTCCGGTTGTCTATATCGACAGACGACATTATTTCTGATGAAACTGATGATGACCTCTTTTGTGACTTTAGGAAAAGAGGATGCTTCAACCCATTTGGTGAAGTAGTCGATCATGGTGAAGATGAACCGATGACCGTTACTAGCTTTGGGTTAGACTGGACCTTTCACGTCCATTCCCCAAATAGAAAAAGAACATGGTACACTCATGTTGTGCAGCTCATTTAGAGGAGCGTGGATGGCATTTCCATATGTTTGGCATTTAAAGCATCTCTAGACGTGATCATCTCAATTAGCTTTGAGCGAGATCCAGTAATGTCATGTTCTGCTAATCTTCTTGGTCAGCAGTTGACCGCTCATGTGTGGACCACAGACTTCGCCATGGACTTCATCCATTAGTCTTTAGGCTTGCTCCTTGTCGAGGCATCTTAACAGGCCTATTCCAGCATCCCTTTTATAAAGTGCATCTCCACTCAGATAGAACTTCATGGCCATTCTAAGAATCTATTTCCGCTTTGATTGGCTTGCACCAGCGGGTGTAGATCCATCACGGGGATATTCCTTGATGCCTTGAAACCAAGGTTGCTTAACACGAGGTATTTCGTCTGATACTTCTCCAATGCAATTCCCGTATGTTGGGGCTTTTTGATTTGTGAACTGGATGTTGGGAAACTCGCTCCTTATGTGGATCAATGAAGCCAACGTTTCTAGTGCAACGGCAAAGTCATTTCGACCCCGAGGAATGTGGACGAAGGTTATTACTTCAAACTCCTAGGACATTTTGATGACCTGTCGATGATATGGTAGCAGATGCAGTTCTTTTGTGAGATACTTGCCGATGGTTTGTCTGATGACCAACTTGGAATCTCCAAAGACCAGTAAGTGTTTGATACCCATGGATTGGGCTAGTTTTCAACCCCAGTATATAGCCTTCGTACTCGGCCGTGTTGTTGGTGTTGCCAAATTAAAGTTTGGTAGTGACAGGATATTGCTCACCTGTACCAGAGATAAAGACTGCCCTAGCTCCGGAACCTTCCATGTTTACCGCTCTGTTGAAATACATTTTTCATGGTTGGACTGTATTCTCTGACTGGAGTTGTTGAATTGTCATGATCCCATCATCTGGGAAATATATCTCCAGGGGCTCGAACCCTCCTGAAGGTGCTTCTGATCTGTAATGCCTTGGCCTTTGATAGACTTCTGAGTCACGTAGACAATGTCGAACTGCTGCAGAATCAACTGCAATTTTGGACAGTCGGCAATTTAACATTGGTTTATTGAAGACGTATTTGAGTGGATCCATACGGGATATGAGATACGTCGTGTGCCCATGCAAATAGTTTTGCAACCTCATGGCGGCCCATGCTAATGCACAACATGTCTTCTCGATCAGGGTGTATTTTTGTTCCCCACTGCTGAACCTTTTAGTGATGTAGTAGATAGCTCTCTCTTTGCTACTATCATCCTTCTGTCCTAGCATACAGCCCATGGCAGTGGCATTGACGGACAGGTACATGAATAAGGGGACTCCATCCCTCGGAGGTACCAAAACAGTTGCTTCGATAAGCTGCTTTTTGATGGCTAGGAAGGCTTGTTGACAATCCTCATTCCGATTGATGGAGGAATTCTTCCTTAACAGCTTGAAAATGCGCTCACATGTTGCTGTGAGCTGGGAAATGAATAGACTTATGAAGTTGATCCTTCCTAGGAATCCTCGTATCTCTTTCTCTGTAAGAGGTACGGGCATTTCCGAAATGGCTTTGATCTTGGTAGGGTCTAACTCAATGCCCCGATTGCTCGCCAGGAATCCTAGCAGTTTGCCTGCCTTGACTCCAAAAGCACATTTAGCGGGATTTAGCTTGAGGTTGTACGTGCGAAACCTGTTGAACAACTTTCTGAGATGGTCTATGTGATCATCCTCCCTCCGGGATTTGATTATGATGTCGTCAACATAGACTTCTATTTCTTTGTGCATCATATCATGAAAGAGGGCCATCATGGCTCGCTGATACGTTGCTCCGACATTAATGAGGCCAAAGGATAGACATCGGTAGCAAAAAGATCCCCAGTGAGTGATAAAAGCTATTTTCTCATGGTTTTCTTCAGCAACCATAATTTTATAGTAACCAGCAAAGCAGTCTATGAAGGAATACATGCCGTACTGCGCAGTATTGTCAATTCGGATGTGGATAAAAGGTATCGGGAAATTGTCCATGAGACAGGCTTTGTTTAGATCCCGGTAATCCACGCAAACTCGTACCTTCCCTCCTGGTTTAGGCACGGGGACTATGTTTGATAGCCATTCGGGATATATTGATACCACGGCTTTGAATTGTTTAACTATTTCTTCTTTGACTTTGAGACTTCACTCAGGATTCAATCGTCTGAGCTTTTGTTTGACTGGTTTAAACCCTTCTTTGATGGGCATTTGATGGATGGCAATGTCTATGGATAGACCGATCATGTCTTCATGCGGCCATGTAAATACGTCCTGGTACTGTGTCAGGAGCTCGATCAGGTTAGCTTTTTGATCTGAGGTGAGGTCTAAACCTATTTGGATTTCTTTGATGGTTTCGGAGGTTCCTATGTTGATGGTGGAGGTTTGGTCAAGGTTTGGTTTGGATTTGTCTTCGACCCATTCCTTGATCTCCTCTGGCACCCCATAGTCATCTTCCTCCTCTTGATCAAGATCCATCAAGTCGAAGCTTAATCTTGCATCATAGTTGAAGTTATGTTGACAGGTTGGTATCTCATCAGCAGAGACACACACATCCAATGCTTGGGTCCTGGAAACAAAAATGCTTTCATTAATATATACATCTGCTTAAATACACATAGCATTTGTAAAGCATGACAAAAGTAACTGCTCCAGCTGTGCAATCAAAAGTAAGCAGTAAATGAAAGCATAATTAAGGGCAGATTGATTGTCTGCCCCTTTACCCTTTTCGACTGAGGCAAGGGACACTGCTCCAATTGTCCAGTGTTAGATCCTCATGGATAGGGATGATGCTGGAAGTGTGCTCGTCCGTCTCGTCTTGAATGACAACTGAGACATCCTTTAGGGTATGGCCAAGGCTTTTCTGGGGATTGTTCCTTTGTTTGCCGCGAGGAAAGTGAATGTAAGAACCGTGAATTTCATGAATAATTTTTTTTTTATATTATAAGAAAATGAATACTTATTGGAACATAATGTTTACGAGTTATGAGAAATGTAATTCGATGATACTAAATTGAATTTAGAAGGAAATATGGAGGAATTAAAAACTGTAGAATGTCTTGTGTGGCATGAGAATGAAAATGGTTATAATTTAATTCAAGAGGGAAATTAATTAGTGAAGGATTAAATAAATATTACGTTGGTAATTAATCGTTGTGATTAGTAATAGCCTATTAAGGGGCAATTGTTAATAATATGTTATTATAAGTAACAAAACATTTATGAATAAAATAATTGATGAATATAATAAGAGTTATATTTAATTGATTATTTGTTAAGTGCAATACCTGTGATAGTTAATCGTACAATAATGTTATTGTGACACCCCCAAATCTGGGTATTTCGTTTTCACATGATTTGGTGTTCACTTTCTAATATAACATAAATCTACCCAATATAACTTCAAAATAAAATACAACCTTTATTTAAATAATAAAATATCCCTTAAAACAAGGGTTACAACCTTCTTAAAAATCAATCCCAGGGTTACTCTAACCTTGACATAATAATAATGTGTGAAAATAAAAACATAACATTAACGTCTATTACAATCATTTCAAATAATAAAAACAAGTCTTCACTTGTTTTGCTTTCCCTTGCCTTTACTCGTAGACGGGGCGTCAACATTATCAACCTTAGCTGCAATTGTTATATAATGCAAGAGTGAGCAAACAACAGCTCACTGGAGTTTAACAATAATAAATATATGAAATGATATCTTTAAAAAGAATTTGAATAACTTAGCTTACTTCAGCAATAAAGAATTGAATAATAATTCTCTATCAACATTAAAATTCGATTATAGAATTTATCTGAGGGTCATTAGACCTTTGAACTTTTGTCCTACGTTACAAACATTTCTATTTAAACCTTTAACAGTCAATAAGACTATGCACATTAACTCGTACTTAGGGGGATCAGCCCTTCGTACCATGTATTGTGCACAAATATCTTAACGCTTACGCGTAGTAACCTCCCCTAATAATTGGGTTGTTCAAGTCAGTAATTTGAATTCAAGTCCGCACTAAAGAAAGTTTGGTTTGGATAAGCTTACAAGGGTAATTTAGAATTCACGTTCATCAACTAAGGATTAGTTGAATCGACTTTCAATAACTTGGAATAATTCGTAAGTGAAAGAACTACGAACTAACATATGCTTTAGAAATAAATTTAAAGCATCTCAAAAGAATATTCAAACCTTGCTTGAACAATAAGCCAAGGTTACTTTAATTATATCATGAACTTTCAATAATTACTTGTCCAATAAAAGAACAAATCTCAAACAATGAATAATTTAATTGAAACAAATAAACGAGTTTAGGGTTTAGAAGACTTCCTCAAGCGCAAGCTACTAATATAATTCATGTTCTTTAACACTTCCTACACATATATGTTTAATCACAACAATCTAAATTAGTCAACACGTAACTAACTCACATAATTGGTTAACCTTTCTAGGTTAACTCATTCTTATTTAATTATTAAATTAATAATTAATAATCACATAATTTAATTACATCACATAGGCATGCTCACATAATTAACTCAATTAATAATTATGTATTTCATATTAATTATAATTAAATGAATTATAATTTCAACATTTAATCTAATTATAATTACTCAAATTATAATCACATCTTTTTTAATTAAATTATAAACAAATTATAATTTATAATTAATTAACTACATCATGTATTTACTAAATTATAATTACACAAATTATAATTTATAATTAATCATGCAAATATTGAATTATAATACACAAGATTATAATCTATAATTGATCATGCATTTATTATAATTACATAAACTATAATTTAAAGATTATCATTCACTTGATTAAAATTAATCAACTATAATCATTATAATTTAACAAAATTATAATTTAAATTAAACCTTTACTCTAATTATAAGTATTCAAAATTACAATCACAAATTATATTTTATTAATATTTATTTAGCATTTTAATATATGTTTAATCATGCTATAAAAGTTATTACATAAAATTAGCTTTACAAAATACAAAAGAAAATAAATTTCTTTTTTCCCTGCCCCCCCCCCCCCCCCCCGACCGGGGCGGGGGTTTCCTTCTTGATAGGCGCGTCGGGGAGGGCTCCTTCCAGCGAACGCAAACAAGTTCGCGAACTGTGCAGAGAAAAAGCAAATTTGGCTTATTTCTCCATAACGAATTCCAATTCCAGTTCATACAATTCATATCAATTAATAGAAAACACAAACTTAAAGTATCCAACATGATTCTAACATACATAAACATTATAACACATCATCAAACAACCAATTTCATTATTAATATTTTTTTTGTAGAAAAACCATTGTTAAGTGTTCTTCATGAAATTGAACATTGCATTTTTGTTTTTAAATCAATTCACCTAATTTCAAGCATAGTAATTCAATTTCGAAACATGCTATCATCATCTATACTTAATTTAACCCAAGATGAACAATAAAACATGAATTTCATTAATTTAAAGAGAAAACTATATATATATAAAAAAAAAATTCAAAATACTTTTAATGTAACTCAGTGATGATCATGAACTCCTCATATTCATCACATGTATATGAATTAAACAATTAATTAAGCATAGAATTCATATCTAAGCATGCTATAAACACATATAATTCGTATTTATAAAGTTTTCATAAAATTCATATTTATAGAGAACTATCACTAAGAAGAACATAAACACATAATTTTTAAAACTGCAAGTTAGGATTATACCTTTGTTGATTAGGAGAAGAGTATGAAGATGGTGATGATTGTTTTGGTTAATAAGGTTTCTTCCTCCTTCTTCTTCTTTTCTCTTCTTCTCTCTAACTCTGTATGTTTTTCTCTGCATTCTTTTCTCTCTTCTCTAATAGTGATATTCTTCTAACACTAATATAAATCTAACATAATACTATATACGTATACTAATAGATATAGGATATAAATATAATATATAACTGAAAATTAATTTACCTATTAAATTTCATCCGTTATAGAATTTCAAAAATCAAAAGCCACTAGGGCTTGTTTGGCAAAACAAGGTTATTTTTTTAAAAAAAATAAAATAGATTATTAGTGCTAAGGCATTGTTTGGCAGAATATGTTTAAAACAATGCAAGGGCCCAGTTTGGCAAAACCCTTTTAAAACACATGTAAGGGCTTTGTTTGGTTAAAATCATTTACATCTCTTTTCTTTATTTTAATAAATTCTTTTAACACATACTTTAATGTTACACTTTAATTAATTAAATCTTTTAACATCTAATTTAATCAATTAAAATCTAACATCAATTAATCACATAAAAATTTGCCACATAATTATAATTAGTCGCTAATTAAAATTTATATAACACTTCATCACACAATTCATCTAATGTAATTATCTCAATTAAATTAGAACTGTACTAAAAATTAATATACATCAATTAAATTAAATATTAAATATTCATTTAAGTAATATACCACAAAATCACATAATTTATTTATTCAACTCAATAAATAAATCACAAAAAAATATTTATTTAACTCAATAAATATTTAAAATTATTATATAAAATCTCAATCGTTACAATCTTCCTCCTTAAAAGGATTCTGTCACCAGAATCACACATAAAAAAAATTCTCGTCTACTACATTCTTCCCCCTTAAAAGGATTATGTCCCCAGAATCATTACATAAGGGGTTACACACAGAAAATTTAAGCAAATAACTTGGGTAAGATTTCATCATAACATCTTCGAGTTCCCACGTAGCTTCTTCAGCACTGTGGTTCCTCCAGATTACCTTAACAGAAGGTATCACTTTATTTCTAAGTATTTGTTCCTTTCTATCAACTGTTTGAACAAGCAGTTCTTCATAAGTTAAGTCCTTATCAAATTGCAAAGGCTCATATTCTATTACATGTTTATAATCGTGCTTGTAAGGTCTTAACACAGAAATATAAAGACGTTATGTATATTCTCGAGCTCCGGAGGTAATGCAATCTCGTAAGCTACCTCGCCCACCTTTCGTAGTACCTCGAAAGGTCCAATAAATCGGGGACTCAGCTTTCCCTTCTTACCAAATCGAATCTTCCCCTTCCAGGGAGATACTTTCAGGAACACAAAACTTCCTGGTAAGAATTCTTGGTTATGTCGATGTAGATCGGCATACTTCTTCTGTCTGTTTTGAGCAGCAACTAATCTCGTTCTGATCAACTTCACAATTTCGACGGTTTGTTGTACTGGTTCCGGTCCCAACAGTTGATTTTCACCGACTTCATCCCAGCACAAGGAAGTTCTGCATTTTCTGCCGTATAACGCTTCGTAAGGCGGCATGCCGATACTAGCGTGATAACTATTATTGTAGGCGAACACCACCAACGGTAGATGATCATCCCAACTTCCCTTGAAGTCCATTACGCAAGCTCTCAACATATCCTCCAGCGTTTGAATCGTTCTTTCGCTCTGGCCATCAGTCTGAGGATGGTATGCTGTACTCATGCGCAATTACGTTCCCAGACATTCTTGCAAAAAATTTCAGAAATTAGACGTGAAATGTGGATCTCTGTGGGACACAATCAACACCAGAACACCGTGTCGAGAAATAATTTCCTTCACATACAGTTTTGCTAGCTGATCCAAGTTGTACTTGATAAGTGGTTTTATAACCACTTATTTAGATATCAACTCGCTTCTATTGTTGCTTAAACTCATGTGTTATCGTAGCTTTTCATGCATTTTACCTTCTTTTGCAGATTTCTATATTTGGAACTCTCTGGGTGCGTTTTGAGCTTAAAAGGATTAAAAAAGCATGAAAAGGAGCAAAGCTTAAAGAACAAAGTTATGGCATGTGATGGACAAAACAAGAGGTAGCAAAGCACTGGCGTTGTGGGATAAAAAGGAGCATGAAAGCTGAACTCAAGCATGAATTCAGAAGGGTAGCAAGATTGTGCATCAGCAAGGCAGCAAAGCAAAACTGCAGAAATTTCAACATCTTCCCCTGCGCAGCTGCGCAGGCATTGGTCAGGGAGCCGGCGCAGTTGCGCCGATCAAGCTTGGCTGCTGACTTCTTTTTTTTATCCAGCTGTTTTGATTTTTGGCTGGGGATTTGCAGGCAGACTAGTACGGGCATCATATAAGGGTCATTTTGGCTGGCATTTGAGATAATCTCCCCTGAAGGGATCTTCGCAATAATCTTCTTCTTCTATTTTCATTTTCTTTTACATTTCTTGTCTAGGAGTAGAATAGAAGTAAAGATTAGACTAGTTTATAGTAGTTCATGTTCTAGGGTTTTATTAGATTTGATGGTTGAAATATTTGAAGAACATCAAGGATTCGTATGTTGATCAAGAGGAATCAGATTTGCATTTCTTACCCTTATTTTCTCTTTGATTCATATTTGTGTTCTTATGATGCTTATTCAATATGTGGATGGTATGTTGAGTTTTCTATGACTTAAACTATATTTTGAGGTTTCAATGGAACCTTTTGAGTAGTCTTTGTTGATTTGCTTTCATGATGGTCTTGTTGGTTGTTACTGATTGTCTATTGCGATGTATGCTTTCAATGCTTAATTGAGTCATGACTAATTACTGTGATAACCCACATGGGATTGAAAGACAAAATGTGGGTTTAGATCTAATCGTAGTAGCTGGCGATTGTACGTTCACATTGCGTTAGATGTATGATTTGTGCTTAGGATAAACATATATCAAAGCGCTGTCCGTAGTCAAATGAGAACGTGACCTTAAACCCTATTTATTTGCAAACACCATAGATATATAGGGGTTTAGATAATGTGGGTGTTCACGCGCGTTCTATCATCTGTGGAGTGCACGTGATATGGGTTAGGTGTATCGAGAGATGGCCTTCTCTCACTTTTGTGTTCTCGGCTAGCACACTTAACGATTAATTTGACCTAATTGGAAGTGAAACGACTTAGATAAATCATTAGGGGAAATTGGAATCGCATGCCTTCATTATCTGACTTTGACCTAGGATTAATTAGTTTAAGCTTAATTCCCTGTCTAGTTAACTTAGTTTAAGTTTAATCTCTTTACCGCTCGTTTAAATAAGACTAAAATGATTATGTGCTAGTGGTTTGGCGACTGTTTATCTATAATTCCTCATGGCAACGATATCTGTACTTTCACTTTATTACTTTTTGACCGTGTATACTTGCACGAATATATTGATCGGTAAACCGACCAACAAGTTTTTGCAAAAACTTGTTGGTCTGATTTAGATGACACAATTAACGCGCAAGTATACGAGGCCAACGAGTAATAAAGAGTGAGTACAGATATCGTCCCACAAAGAATTAATGGATAAAAGACACCAAACCACTAGCACATAATCATCTCAATCTTATTTAAACGGGCGATAAAGAGAATGAATTAAAACTAAGTTAAACTAGCCAAGCAATTAACTTAAACTAATTAATTCTAGAGTTAAAATCAGATAATGAAGACAAAAGATTCCAATTTCCCCTAATGATTCGTCTAAATCGACATACTTCCAATTAGGTCAAATTAATAGTCCAGATAGTTAGCCGAGAACACGAACGTGAGAGAAGGCCACCTTTCAATGCACCTACTCCATATCACGTGCAATCCACAGATGATAGAACGTACGTGAACACCCGCATTATCTAAACCCCTATATGTCTATGGTGTTTACAAATAAATAGGGTTTAAGGTCAAGTCCTCTATTGACTACGGATGGCGCTTCGGTATATGTCTATCCTAAGCACAAATCATACATCCAACGCCATATGAATGCACAATCACCCGCTTCTACGAGTAGATCTAAACCTACGCTTTGTCTTTCAAGTCCACATAGGTTATCACAGTAATTGGTCGCGAATCAATTAAGCAATGCAAGCACGAATGGTAATAGACAGTGATATAACAATCAAAGAGACAAGCATGGAAGCATATCAAAGTAAACTACTCAAAAGGTTCCATTGGAACCTCAAAATAAGCTTAAGCCATAAATAACTCAAGTATATTATCCACAAGATTCAATAACATCATCTAAATATACAATGTAATAGTAAAGAGAGATTAAGGATAGAGATTTCAAATCTTTCTCCAAGCTTGGACTTTTGATGTCAATCCTATTGCTTCAATCTTCAATATAAATCAAACCTTAGAATCTAACTACTTTAAACTAATCTAACACTAATCTCTAACCTAGTCTACTCCTAGACAAGGAATTGAAAGAGAAGGAAGAGGAAAAACTAGGGCTTAAGGCCAATACATGTATATCTCCTAATTCATGCCCAAAACGAGCCCCCTTATATCCCACTCAAAAGCCAACTCCCGTTCAATTGAAAAGTTAAGTCTGGCATAGCTGGGGACTGGCGCGGCAGTGCACAAAAATGTAATAGAATCCGCGCGCCCACGCCAAGGCTTTTTTGCTACAGAGTCCTCTGGTAAAACGGCCATAACTTTTGATCCGGGAGGAGTTAAGAGGCCTGCCACTAGTCAAATCAAAGCTATCGAAGAGCTCTACAACTTTCATTCTTTGAGCATTAAGAAATAATGGATGGATGAAGGCTGAAATTGAGCTCCAAGTGACAGCTGTGCATGAAAACTCAAAACCGTGAAGTTTAACGTTCGTGGTATACGAGGCATAACTCTCGCCTCTGAACTCCGATTGGGATGATTCAAGATGTTCTGGAAAGCTTATAAGATGCTCTATAATATGACCCAAGCTCCAATCCAAGAACATAAAATGAACATAAACCCCCCAAACGATGTCCGGATTGCATTTCCTTCCCATTTTGCTTCAAAGGCCATTCTTGCTCCTTTTGGCCTCTAGACTCGTGGCATCACCTTCATTGCTTCCTCACCCATGCTATCTTCATGCTTTAAGCCCATTTCAGTGCTTTGCCCCATTTAAGCTCAATTTGCACCCGGAGAGTTTCTAAACCTGAAAATCACAAAACAAAGCAAAAACACATAAAACGCACAACGATACTTGAGTTTAAGCAACAGAATGAGTTGGTTACTATCCGAATAAGTGGTCATAAAAGCCACTTATCAAATACCCCCAAACTTAAACGTTGCTTGCCCTCAAGCAACCAAAACAAAACTAAACAAAAGATGCAATGTAGTTTCTACAATGTATACAACCTACGCTATCATGAATGCGAATCCAAGTTCCCAGCCAGTATTGAACTTTCAAAGGAATGCCTCAGAAAACCACCAGATAGTCGAACAGATAAGCTACGTAAAACAAGACAATAAGGCATATTCTACAAATCCAAAACTGTCAGCACTGATATATTGTGTGTTGTGTGCCTATCAACCATTAGATATGCATTCAGATAAATAACTCACATACTATGCTTCTTAGGGGAAAAACAAGCTTTAACTTAAGAAAAATAGTAAATCATATAAGCTCTAACTAAGACCATGTATTACTAGAGTTAAGAGTCAACAGGGGGTTTTCATTAAGCTTTTATTACTCACGAGGGCGTATTTGCATTTTCCCGTGTACACATTCGACTGTGCAATGCCTAGTTCTCTTAGGCTTTTCAATGAAATCCATGTAGCGAGCTTTCGACCAACGACTCCCTAGACCAGACGGCCTTAGGGCGCTAGGTGTAGAGACACCCCTAGGGCTTACTTACTCGAATATCAAAGGCCACAGAACTCGACGTAGCAGAAGTGTTTATTCTATTTTTTTTCTTTTTATTATTCATAAGGGAGTGCGTCTTACGCTCCATCTCCCCACATAGTATGCATGCCCCCTGTTTCCCCCAAACTTAAGCTTTTTACAGTCTAGCTATTATCATATGAGAACTGAAACACTTTCATTAAAACATAGATTTTCCACCAGAGGATAAGTATGTGAAAATTTAAACTTAGCATGTCATGGTGGTTACTCTATCGTGCTAACTGGCTACACAGTATCTGACAGATAATAATTTACATATATGACCTTCAAATCAAGCTTAAGTTTCAAATCAGTTCAAAGATCAAGTGAATTCAATTTCTTCATAGGCCACATACATAACTCACCAACTGAAACTGGATTCAAGCAAAATGTCCCTAACACATAATGCAAAATAGAATGCAAAAATTTTAAAATTTTGACAAATTTTAACAAAATACAACCTACATGCACTACTTGAACTGACACAACATGAAATGAACTAACTACATGCAAAAACAAAACCAATACCCCAAACTTAAAATGTTCAATGTCCTCATTGTAGGTAAAGGTGAAAAGAAACTCCCCTATTTTGCTTCGTCGTCGCCCTCGTCCTATCAATATGCTCATGCACAGTGTGGGAGGACTCGGACTGCATCATAGTCAATGCCATCTCCCCAGTGCTCAGAATCGCTGCCTATACATGTAGACTCCCTCCTACTCCTCTCGGATGCCATATGAAATGAGAATAGATGATGCAATCCAATACTGAACTCAACTAACCCAACAAATTCAGAAATCTTGCTATGCTATCGAACCCCCCCCCCCCCCACACTGTCTCAATTGATCAAGTTGAGAATATGGGAGTGATGGGTGGATTGGTTGATTGTGATTAGGAGATAGGAGGTTGTGTTTTCAATTGAAATTAGGGCTTGGGATGGGGTAAATTTGTGGCAAGCTCGTCTGATAATGCAATGGAAGTATGGGCTAAAAATTACTTAAGCCAGGCATAGTCAGTGTGCGGCGCGGCCGGCGTTCCAACAAGCTAAATCAGGCGCAGCCGCGCGTGATGCCAGATTTGGTTTTCTGCAGAATTTGTTTCATGAAGCTGCTGTGACATTCGAACTTTGCTTCATGCTGCATGGAATGACCCTGAGAAAAGCATATAACATTATTAAGCCCTCTTATACTAACAAAAGTTAAAATTTACTATGTACTTCTAAGAGAATTAATGCAGGAGGATAGATGCATGTGATCCCAAAAATTTCTCTATGTGCATCAAAAAATATTTTTGATAAACGTTTAAGTCCCAAAAATGAATGCACGAATGCCTTAGTCCAAAAATATAGGCAATGAAATCCTAAAACTAAACTGTTGAACTATTTTCAAAAAATTTCAACTATATTTAAACTACTAAGAATTAAACAAGGGGAAGGAATATATGATAGAAAGCATGTAATAGAGAATTAAACAGGTAGGGAGAGAGAGAAATGATGGGGTGCCTCCCATCGAGCGCTTGATTTATAGTCCTCTAGCTGGGCTCTGTCTGAGATGACTATCCGACCCCCCGACGATATTGGAGAACCCCTCCATCCATCAGAATTGCTATATGCTTTTGGAGGCTTCCCAATAGAGGTGGACTCAGAATTAAACTACCTAGCATCGGATATATATGAGAATTCCCCGTACTGAAGGTTGGGGAGCTAGGCAATGATTTTGTTGTGTATGTGAAATAATCGGGGCATGAAGGCATAGAACACACAACAGATTCTTCTTCTATTCTCTTTCCTTCTGACCACCATGGTGTCAAGCTTGTGGACTCTCTCATATCATCGAGATCCGGCTCTGAAATGTGGCTACCAAGGGGGCAAGGATGTGCAAACTTGACTGGATTCTCAAACTTCGGTGGAGAAGGCTCTTGGGGTATTATCACTGTTGGTTCATACTGTTCCACATCCCCAATTATCTCCTCTTGTTCTATTACTTTTGGCTCGTCTAGTTGCAATTTCACTTCGGATTCTCTATCAGTTTCTGCACCCATGTCATAGCACCGATCTTTCTGAGGGTCGTAACTCATGGCATCATTTATTGGAGGTACAGGATCTTGCATTGTTGTCTCTTGTTCATAAACCTCGTCCTTATTTAATGCCGTGCTAATCTGCTCCACCCAAATCTGAAGATCCTCATTTGAATACTCTTGCTCAATCAAGATCTCCTCTTTTGCTTCATCCTAAGAATCCATGTACTGGAACTCACTGGAGTTTTGAGGTCCTTTGTTCACGGCTTCAACTACTTGAGAGAGCTGATTCTGAAGATTATGAGTCTGTATCTGTTTCTCAATCAACTCCTCTTTCATCAAGGCCATGTTATTCTGATTTGCCCAATTTTGGAGATTCTCGCTTGACTGCTCTAGCTCAACTGAGGTCTCTTGTGTTGATGCTATGGAATTTCCCCACAAATTGCCCAATCCTTCCTTTTCAATTTCAGTCTCGAGATCCATGTACTGAGGCTCATTTGTTGAAGGATTGTTGATTAGGGCCATCTGGTTCAGAAAATTTTGGTTCGATTCTTCTTGGCTCCTAATTATCTCCTCTTGCTTTGCTAAGGCTCTATCTAGGATGTCCATGGTAGACTGTTCCCCTTGTAAACATGGGGATGGATAAGTGGGTTCGGGTGTAAAAATTGGACTCGACTCACAGTATTGGTCTTGATAGTAGTTTTCGGAAGGGCTTGGGTGATACCCCTAATCTTGCTGATAAGTGGGATAAGGTTCGGTGTAGGAATAACTACCCCCATACTGCTCCTGCCCATAACTGATAGGCTCCTAATGGCTCATATAAGCTCCAGCACCATAGTCATATGAAGTCACTGGCTCTTGACTCTGTTGGGCTGAAACAGTATCCAACTTTCTCAAGAGCTCCTCTAACTGTGCTGAGAGTGTGGCAATTGGGTCGAGTCCATCAGTGCTTGCTTCCCTTGGTTGCTCTTGTCTTGTACAGTTCCATGGATAGAAATTTAAGTCCATTGTACCTGAAAAGAGAATATGAGAAGAGAATTAAACAAAAATAAAAATAAAATGTTTAAAGTAAGAATAATTTGATTTAAACTAATGTTGGCAAAACAGTTATCCAATTAAGTTCCCCGGCAACGGCGCCAAAAACTTGTTGGTCCGATTTAGATGACACAATTAACGCGCAAGTATATACGGCCAACGAGTAATAAAGAGTGAGTACAGATATCGTCCCATAGAGAATTAATGGATAAAAGACACCAAACCACTAGCACATAATCATCTCAATCTTATTTAAACGGGCGATAAAGAGAATGAATTAAAACTAAGTTAAACTAGGCAAGCAATTAACTTAAACTAATTAATTCTAGAGTTAAAATTAGATAATGAAGACAAAAGATTCCAATTTCCCCTAATGATTCCTCTAAATCGACATACTTCCAATTAGGTCAAACTAATAGTCCATATAGTTAGCCGAGAACACGAACGTGAGAGAACGCCATCTTTCGATGCACCTACTCCATATCACGTGCAATCCACAGATGATAGAACGCACGTGAACACCCACATTATCTAAACCCCTATATGTCTATGGTGTTTACAAATAAATAGGGTTTAAGGTCAAGTCCTCTATTGACTACAAACGGCGCTTCGGTATATGTCTATCCTAAGCACAAATCATACATCCAACGCCATGTGAATGCACAATCACCTGCTTCTACAATTAGATCTAAACCTACGCTTTGTCTTTCAATTCCACATAGGTTATCACAGTAATTGGTCGCAAATCAATTAAGCAATTCAAGCACGAATCGTAATAGGCAATCATATAACAATCAAATAGACAAGCATGGAAGCATATCAAAGTAAACTACTCAAAAGGTTCCATTGGAACCTCAAAATAAGCATAAGCCATAAATAACTCAAGTTTATTAGCCACAAGATTCAATAACATCATCTAAATATACAATGTAATAGAAAAGAGAGATTAAGGATAGAGATTTCAAATATTTCTCCAAGCTTGGACCCTTGATGTCAATCCTATTGCTTCAATCTTTAATACAAATCAAACCCTAGAATCTAACTACTTTAAACTAATCTAACACTAATCTCTAACCTAATCTACTCCTAGACAAGGAATTGAAAGAGAAGGAAGAGGAAAAACTAGGGCTTAAGGCCAATACATGTATATCTCCTAATTCTTCCCCAAAACGAGCCCCCTTATATCCCACTCAAAATCCAAGTCCCGTTCAATTGAAAAGTCAACTCTGGCACAGCTGGGGACTGGCGCGACAGCGCCCAAAAATGCACTAGAATCCGCGCGCTCGCGCCAAGGCTTTTCTGCTGCAGAGTCCTCTGGTAAAATGGCCATAACTTTTGATCCGGGAGGAGTTACGAGGCCTGCCACCAGTAAACTCAAAGCTATCAAAGAGCTCTACAACTTTTATTCTTTGAGCATTGAGATATAATGGATGGATGAAGGCTGAAATGGAGCTCCAACTGATAGCTATGCATGAAAACTCAAAACCGTGAAGTTTAACGTTCGTGGTATACGGGGCATAACTCTCGCCTCCAAACTCCGATTGGGTTGATTCAAGATGTTCTGGAAATCTTATAAGATTCTCTACAATATGACCCAAGCTCCAATCCAAGAACATGAAATGAACATAAACCCCCAAAACGATGTTCGGATTGCATTTCCTTCCCATTTTTGCTTCAAAGGCCATTCGTGCTCCTTTTGGCCTCTAGACTCGTGGCATCACCTTCATTGCTTCCTCACCCATGCTATCTTCATGCTTTAAGCCCATTTTAGTGCTTTGCCCCATTTAAGCTCAATTTGCACCCGGAGAGTTTCTAAACCTGAAAATCACAAAACAAAGCAAAAACACATAAAATGCACAATGATACTTGAGTTTAAGCAACAGAATGAGTTGGTTACTATCCGAATAAGTGGTCATAAAAGCCACTTATCTGTACTTAACCCTGATCGGCAGAAAGTTGGCTGACTTCGTCAGTCGATACACTATAACCCATATCGCATCAAATCCCTTCTGATGTGCTCCCACTTCCACTCTGGAATTTCTAATGGTTGCAGCAGTCCACTTGGTCTCTGGTGTTCTGCCTTATCTTTCTGGCATGTTAAGCACTTCGCAACACATTCAGCAACGACCTTCTTCATATTCGGCCACCAAAAATGATGCCTGAGATCTTGGTACATCTTGGTACTCCCATGGTGAATAGAATATCTAGAACTGTGAGCTTCGCTCAGAATCTCCTCTTTAACCTCTGGTATTAGCAGTACCCAGATTCTACCTTCAAACCATAACAGTCCGTCGTTATCGATCTTGAACATGAACTCTTCGCCATCCGCTACCCTCTTCCGAATCTTCTCACATTCTTCATCATGAAGGTGTGCTTCTTTCACTTTGTCTACCATAGTAGAACCAGTAGTTACTTGAAACAACTTCTCATTCGATTCCTTCGGAAACTTCACTTCCAGTTCCAATCTAGCCATCTGTTCTATCAACTGATCCTGGTCAGTTAACATATTCAACTTCTTTCGACCTTTTCTACTCAAAGCGTTGGCGACAACGTTAGCTTTCCCTAGATGGTAAAGTATCTCGCAGTCGTAGTCTTTGATCAGTTCCAACCATCTTCTTTGGCGTATGTTCAAATTCTTCTGGGTAAAGATATACTTCAGACTTTTATGATCTGTATATATCTCACACTTTTCTCCATATAAGTAGTGTCTCCATATCTTTAGAGCAAACACTACTGCCGCCAATTCTAAGTCATGGATCGAATACCCCTTCTCATAATCCTTCAGCTGACGTGACCCATAGGCAATCACTTTGCCGCTCTGCATCAACACACAGCCTAATCCTTTATGTGAGGCATCACTATATACTACGAAATTCCCCGTAGTATCTGATAAAACACAGGCGCAGTACTCAACCTCTTCTTCAGCTCCTAAAAACTTTCTTCACACTTCTCCGTCCAAACTAATTTAACTATTTTACGAGTTAAATTCGTCAACGGAGTTGCGATTCTAGAAAATGTTTGGATGAATCTCCGATAATAACCTACCAATCCAAAGAAACTCCTCACCTCAGATGGCGTTTTTGGCTGATCCCAATTCATTACAGCTTCAACCTTCGACAGATCTACCAAAATACCATCTATGTTGATCACGTGGCCAGGAAATTGTACACGTTCCAACTAGAATTCACATTTCAAGAATTTAGCGTAAAGCTTCTCTCGTCTCAGCGATTCTAAGGTTAGTCATAAGTGTTCAGTGTGTTCCTCCTCAGTCTTGGAATAAACCAGGATGTCATCTATGAACACCACTATGAACTTGTCTAGAAATGGCTTAAACACCCTGTTCATTAAGTCCAGAAATGCAGCTGGGGCATTCGTTAGACCAAATGACATCACCAAGAACTCGTAATGACCATATCGAGTCTTAAAAGCCATTTTCGGTATATCTTCCTTCCTCACCTTCAATTGATGATACTCGTTTCTCAAATAGATTTTCAAGAAGCACTTTGCACCCTTCAGTTGATCAAACAAGTCATTGATCCTAGGTAAAGGATACCTATTCTTGATCGTAACTTTGTTCGACTCCCTATAATCAATGCAAAGACACATCGATTCGTCCTTCTTCTTCACGAATAAGACTGGCGCTCCCCACGGAGAAACGCTCTGTTGAATATACTTCTTGTCTAGCAATTCTTGTAATTGAACCAGCAGTTCCTTCATCTTAACTGGAGCCATTCTGTACGAAGCCTTCGAAATCGGAGCAATGCCCAGAGCTAAGTCAATCACGAACTCTATCTCCCTATCTGGTTGTAGTCCTGGCAAGTCGCTCAAAAACACGTCCACAAACTCCTTAAGTACTGATATCTCTTCCACCTTCGGGATTTCCTTACGCGTATCTACTATATAGGCTAGATATCCCACACAGCCTTGCGTCAAAAGTTTCTTGGCTTGCATAACCGTCAGACAACTCGCTTGTCTAGGCGATTTGCTACCACAGAACAATAACTTTGACGGAGTCGTAAGGTTTACCGACTTCTTCTGACAGTCGATTACCGCCTCATGGTTGAACAACCAATCCATACCCAGTATGACATCGAATTCCTCAAGTTTTATCGGAATCAAATCTACTCTCAGCTCCTGACCCTTAATGTCCAGTTTACAGTTCTTATAAACGAACCTAACATGAATAACCTCCCTATTCGCAATCTCTATGTTCAAGGGGTAAACTAACTCTTCTACAATTAAGTTTAGGGTTTTAGCAAAATTAGCAGATATGAATGAACAAGTAGCACCCGAATCAAATAATACATATGCACTTATATTATTGACCGAAATAATACCTACCACCACGTCTCTTGATTGCACAGCATCTTACACCGTCATATTGAATGTACGTGCAGTGGGTCGAACAGCTTGCAATGGTGCAGCGATAGTAACGGTACTGCCGCTTCCATTCCCTCCGCTCCCTGTTGACCCTGCCGTCAGCTTCTTCGAGCAGTTGCGAGCCATGTGATCCTTGGATCCACATATAAAGCAAGCTCCCTTCTTCGGGTTTGGGCAATTAGGCGCAATGTGGCCTTCCTGACCACAGTTGAAGCACACCCGCTTCCCCTTCATGCACACGCCAGTGTGATTCTTACCGTATGTAGCACATGCTTCAAACTTCCTCTTCTACTGGTTTCCTTGCTGACTCCCAGCAGAGGTGTTATCATTCCATTTCATCTTCTAGTTAACAGTGCTGCTACCACCAGCCTTGGTTTCTACCTCATTCTTCTTCTTCTTGTCTTGGTTGAACTTCGTCACCGCTTCGCTTCCTCCCTCAGCAAGTATAGCCTTTTCCAGCACATTTGCAAATGTGTTCAGCTGGAACATGGAAACCTTGCTGTAGAGCCAGTGCTTCAGTCCCCGCTCAAATCTCCTCGCCTTCCTAACATTCGTATTGACCTGGTAAGTAGCGAACCTGGCCAGTTCGTTGAACTTAGAGGCATAATCGGACACCGTCATCCCTCCTTGCTTAAGCTCTAGGAACTGGACCTCCATCTGGTCCTACAAACTCACTGGGAAGTACATCTCGTAGAACATTTCCTTGAAACGTTCCCACGTTATGACTCCTTCTCCCTCTTGGGTCTTATTAGCCTGCCACCAAAAGCTAGCATCCGACTTTAACATGAAAGCCGCAAACGCTGTCTTTTGGTCTTCACCTACTCTCGCTACGTCGAAGACCTTCTCCATTTCCATCACCCATGTCTGGGCCTCGATAGGGTTTGTCGATCCCTTGAATTCAGGCGGTCCTACTGCCTTGAATTCCTTGAACGTAGTACCCTGCACTTGCGGTTGATTTGCAAGAGCTCCTGTTAACAGGTTCACACAGCTCCTGAACTGAGTTAGGATTCATCCCATCGTTATTGTTGTTGTTCGTCGAACCCTCGGGGTTTTGACACATTGGTCTTCTTCTAGGAGGCATTTTCTGTTAAGAAAATATTATTATTAGATCCTTTATTCAATTTTTAAATATTCAAGTTCATACTTAAATGTTCGAATAACTCAGTTCACATAGAACACATAGCACATTAATAAACTTCTTTTATTCATTACTCGTAGTTTAAAAAAACATCAATCAGATAACATTTCTGCTATTTACATCTTCCTTCTTGAACCGGAAACGTTGCAGGATTACATTATTAACTCATCCCATTCTTATCTCAATTATGAGATTTACATTATTTCATACAAAAAGCAACATATAAACAAAAGCTCTACTACTGCCTAGGCATATTAAGGCGTCGCACAGGCTCTCTACGTTCCTCTTCCATCACCCGAAACACCGTCTTTCGGTCCACCACATACTATGGAAAACCTTGGAACTGAGCTAGGTAATAGAAAACACGATCATGTGCCCTATCTATAGCCGTGTGGAAAGCATACTCTGTCTCCCTCAGCTTTACCCTCTTGGCTTCAGCCTCGTCTTCAGCTCGATCGGCTCGTTGAGTAGCCCTTAAGCTTATCTCCTCAGCTCTGGCATGCTTCCTCGACTCCTCCTGGATGTCTTGCTTCAGCTTCGCTATCTCAGCTCGAGCCGCGTCTTTATCATTCTCCACGTGTATTAAGTTCCACTGTGCTTCTCCTAGATCACTAGCCACATCCTCGATAGTCTCGTCCCGCTGCTGGATAGTTTCCTCGAGCTCTCCTACTCGTCCATAAAGCTCCACGTTACTATTGTAGACTGTGTCATACATCTCAGCACTAGTAGAGTGAGGTGGGAATTCCTCTTCGGGATCCTCTTCCTCCTCTTCAGACTCGTCTTCGTCCTCTTCCTCTGGAATAGGTGTCAGCTCACGCTCCCGACCAGCTATGGTGATCACTAGAGATGTCTCTCTCCTAATCAGCTGCTCCCAGACAACATGGATGTCTCGAGGCTCCTCCTCTCTAGGCACCTAAGGTATATCCTCTCTAGCCTGACTAAGTTCTCCAACGTTCGTCATCCTGACAAAAGAATTTTAAAGTTCATTACTACGTGATATCGAATCGTCACTCATCGAGTACAAAAATGTAAACACATAACACCTAAGGTAGTTTATTATCTTTACCTATGACATCTATCTTTTCGATCTTACTGTAAGGCTACTACCTAAGGTTTTCCCCCCACCTAAGGTTCATAACCTACTGCTCTGATACCAACCTGTGACACCCCCAAATTCGGGTACTTCGTTTTCACATGATTTGGTATTCACTTTCTAATATAACATACATCTACCCAATATAACTTCAAAATAAAATACAACCTTTATTTAAATAATAAAATCTCCCTTAAAACAAGGGTTACAACCTTCTTAAAAATCAATCACAGGGTTACTCTATCCTTGACATAATAATAATGTGCGAAAATAAAAACATAGCATTAACGTCTATTACAATCATTTCAAATAATAAAAACAAGTCTTCACTTGTTTTGCTTTCCCTTGCCTTTACTCGTAGACGGGGCGTCAGCTGCAATTGTTATATAATGCAAGAGTGAGCAAACAACAGCTCACTGGAGTTTAACAATAATAAATATATGAAAGGATATCTTTAAAAAGAATTTGAATAACTTAGCTTACTTCAGCAATAAAGAATTGAATAATAATTCTCTATCAACATTAAAATTCGAATATAGAATTTATCTGAGGGTCATAAGACCTTTGAACTTTTGTCTTAGGTTATAAACATTTTCATTTAAACCTTTAACAGTCAATAAGACTATGGAACTTAACTCGTACTTAGGGGGATCAGCCCTTCGTACCATGTATTGTGCACAAACATCTTAACGCTTTCGCTTAGTAACCTCCCCTAATAATAGGGTTGTTCAAGTCAGTAATTTGAATTCAAGTCCACACCAAAGAAAGTTTGGTTTAAATAAGCTTACAAGGGTAATTTAGAATTCACGTTCATCAACTAAGGATTAGTTGAATCGACTTTCAATAACTTGGAATAATTCGTAAGTGAAAGAACTACAAATTGACAAATGCTTTAGAAATAAATTTAAAGCATCTCGAAAGAATATTCAAACCTTGCTTGAACAATAAGCCAAGGTTACTTTAATTATATCATGAACTTTCAATAATTACTTGTCCAATAAAAGAACAAATCTCAAACAATGAATAATCGAATTAAAACAAATAAACGAGTTTAGGATTTAGAAGACTTGCCTCGAGCGCAAGCTACTAATATAATTCACGTTCTTTAACACTTCATACACATATATGTTTAATCATAACAATCTAAATTAGTTAACACGCAACTAACTCACATAATTGGTTAACCTTTCTAGGTTAACTCATTCTTATTTAATTATTAAATTAATAATTAATAATCACATAATTTAATTACATCACATAGGCATGCTCACATAATTAACTTAATTAATAATTACGTATTTCATATTAATTATAATTAAATGAATTATAATTTCAACATTTAATCTAATTATAATTACTCAAATTATAATCACATCTTTTTTAATTAAATTATAAACAAATTATAATTTATAATTAATTAACTACATCATGTATTTACTAAATTATAATTACACAAATTATAATTTATAATTAATCATGCAAATATTGAATTATAATACACAAGATTATAATCTATAATTGATCATGCATTTATTATAATTACATATATTATAATTTAAAAATTATCATTCACTTGATTAAAATTAATCAACTATAATCATTATAATTTAACAAAATTATAATTTAAATTAAACATTTACTCTAATTATAATTATTCAAAATTATAATCATAAATTATATTTTATTAATATAGTTTATTAATATTCATTTAGCATTTTAATATATGTTTAATCATGCTATAAAAGTTACTACATAAAATTAGCTTTACAAAATACAAAAGAAAACAAATTTCTTTTTTCCCTGCCACCCCCCCCCCCCCCCCCCCCGCCCGCCGGGGCGGGGGTTTCCTTCTTGATAGGCCGGCCGGGGCGCTCCTTCTAGTGAACGCAGACAAGTTCGCGTACTGTGCAGAGAAAAAGCCAATTTGGCTTATTTCTCCACACCAAATTCTAATTCTAATTCATGCAATTCATATCAATTAATAGAAAACACAAACTTAAAGCTTCTAACATGATTCTAGCATACATAAACATTATAACACATAATCAAACAACCAATTTCATGATTTTTTTTAAAGAAAAACCATTGTTAAGTGTTCTTCATGAAATTAAACACTGCATTTTTGTTTTTAAATCAATTCACCCAATTTCAAGCATAGTAATTCAATTACTAAACATGTTATCATCATCTATACTTAATTTAACCCAAGATGAACAATCAAACATGAATTCCATTGATTTAAAACGAAAACTATATATATATATAATTTTCAAAATACTTTTACTGTAACTCAGTGATGATCATGAACTCCTCATATTCATCACATGTATATGAATTAAACAATTTATTAAGCATAGAATTCATATCTAAGCATGCTATAAACACATATAATTCGTATTTATAAAGTTTTCATAAAATTCATATTTATAGATAACTATCACTACGAAGAACATAAACACATAATTTTTAAAACTGCAAGTTAGGATTATACCTTTGTTGATTAGGAGAAGAGTATGAAGATGGTGATGATTGTTTTGGTTAATAAGGTTTCTTCCTCCTTCTTCTTCTTCTTTTCTCTTCTTCTCTCTAACTCTCTATCTTTTTCTCTGTATTCTTTTCTCTCTTCTCTAATAGTGATATTCTTCAAACACTGATATAAAACTAACATAAAACTATATACGTATACTAATAGATATAAGATATAAATGTAATATATAACTGAAAATTAATTTACCTATTAAATTTCATTAGTAATAGAATTTCAAAAATCAAAAGCCACAAGGGCTTGTTTGGCAAAACAAGGTTTTTTTTTATAAAAAAAAATAGATTATTAGTGCTAAGGCATTGTTTGGTAGAATATGTTTAAACAATGCAAGAGCCCTGTTTGGCAAAAGCCTTTTAAAACACAAGTAAGTGCCTTGTTTGGTTAAAATCATTTAAATCTCTTTTCTTTATTTTAATAAATCCTTTTAACACATACTTTAATGTTACGCTTTAATTAATTAAATATTTTAACATTTAATTTAATCAATTAAAATCTAACATCAATTAATCACATAAAAATTTGTCACGTAATTATAATTACTCGCTAATTATAATTCATGTAACACTTCATCACACAATTCATCTAATTTAATTATCTCAATTAAATTAGAACTGTACTAAAAATTAATATGCATCAATTAAATTAAATATTAAATATTTATTTAATTAATATATAATACTTAATTAAAGTACTCCACAAAATCACATAATTTATTTATTCAACTAAATAAATAAATCACAAAAAAATATTTATTTAACTCAATAAATATTTAAAATTATTATATAAAATCTCAATCATTACAGTTATTAACTATTATTATGAATAATAATCGGTTAAAGGGTAAATGAATTATTAAGTGAACAATTAATCTATATTAATTGTTAATTGCTATTATGAGAAATATAATAATAGTCTGTTAATTTATTATTATTGCAAGTAATACTATAATAATAAGCAACTTGATTATAAATATAATAAGATTTGTATTTATTAAACTATTGAGGAATGTGATTATTGATAACGAAAAATTAATGAAAGAATTACTACGTGAACAATTAATTAAATATTAATTATTATTTCATGGTTATAAAATATTAATGGTGATTAATTAATAATATGTGAGTATTATTAAATAATAGAATAATAATAAGCAACTTGTTTATAAATATAATAAGACTTATATTTATTTAAATGTGATAATTAATCATATAAATGTTAATTAATTGTTATGGAGATTAATAATTACATTGATTGATAAGGGATGAATTAATTAATTGCCATTGTGAATAATAATCAAGTAGAGTTTATTTGCTCAATTAATTGATATGTGCAAAGGATGTGATAACTAAAAAAATATAACATATAGCATGATACGTGTGTTATATAAAGTGTAGTGCAACACTTAAGTGTGACCATGCAATTATATATAAACTATATTATATAAGGCTATGTGACTATACAATTTATAAAAACTATATGTTATGACTAATTAATTAAGTTATATGAATTTATCATGAGGTTATGTGACATTGTGTTTGAGTATACATTAAAATAGTACATCACAAATATATAGTAAACAATTATGACTTAATAATGATTTCAATAATCTAATTGAAATAATATAATAATGATAATACCCAATTGAATTATATCCGGTATTAACAAAATGTACATAAATTATATGTTGAATATATGTATCCGTACTTGCTAGATTGTAATATTAGTTATCTATTGAAAGTACATTGTGACTCAAATTATAACCTAAGTATATGATATGAGTGTATAATAATTCAAGTGTTGTGTGTTACAAATGCTGACTTAGTATACCTTGTCCCATAATAAGAGTCACAATTCTCCTACACACGTGAAAGGTTAAAGCCTACCATTCCTCTCAAACTCAGCAAACTAGGATAGCTTGTAATACCCAAGAAATTTCCTAGTATTAATAAATAAATGTATTAATGGGAATGAATATTTATTTGAATATAAATGATTTTGCGAGTAACTCAATTATATTAAACTGAATAATTATAATAATTGAGAAAAATGTGGAGTTATCATAAACTCGGGAAGCCTTGTGTGGCACCGTGATGAGATATATTAATGATGATATTAATTGACGAAGGAATTATTAAAGTAAACAATTAATCTATATTAATTGTTAATTGTTATTAAAAGAATATTAATTAATTATTATAAAATATTTTGGTGGTGATTAATTAATGATATGCGATTATTATTATTGCAAGAAATATAATAATAATAAGCAACGTGTTTATAAATATAATAAGATTTACATTTAATGTGATATTTAATCATATAAGTATTAATCAATTTTTGTGGAAATTAATAATTTCATTGATTAATGAGAAAAGGATTAATTGATATTATTATTAAATTAATTAATAAGATAATAAATCATTTACTTCTATATGAAAGCATGCGAATTAAATGTATAGCAACTAACTATATGTTATCCAAAATGTAATGTGACAAACAAGATTTTTGTAATTTATTTTGAATATTTATTGAATTAAATAAATATTTTTTTGATGATTTAATTATTGAGTTAAATAATTAATTGATGAATTTGTGGTAGATTAATTTAATTATATGTGTCACATTAGTTAAATTAATGTGGTGAATTTTTATATTCAAAGTATGTATTTAATTGAGCTTATTTGATTAATATATTAATTAATAAGCATAATGTTATTCTAATTAATTTATTAATTAATTAGAGATTTATGATTAGACATAATTAATAAATAAGAATTTTAATTATGTGACTATGTGATTTAATGTAGATTTATGCTATTTTATTTAATTGATTTAAATAGCATTATTTGATTTAATTGGGTGTGACATTAATTAACTATATTATAATAAATTAATTAAAATAAATGAGAAGGGATTCCTTAAGCTAGCCAAACAAGGCCTTAAGGGGAGTTGGTCAGTTAACCCACTAAGGGACCAACTGACAACCACTCACCCATTATATATTATACGTATTATACTTATATACATATATACTATATCAATTTATATATTCATATCAGAGGAAATAAAACTTAAAGAATCAGAGAGAATTTTGAGAGAAAAGATTGAAGAAGAAGAATTTGAAAAGTTTATATCATCATCCTTGAATCATCTTCACAAACTAGCAAGGGTAATTCCTTCTCCTAAGTTTTTAAATTCAAGTTCTTAAAGTTTTCCATTAACGTATGTTAGATTCTCTGTGAATAACTAATTTGATAATTAATGTATGATATGATTTTATATGTGTTATTGTATGATCATAACATGTTGTATATCATGTATGCATGATTTAGTGCGATTAAATCCATGTAGTTATGCTTAATTTGATTTTTCAAAAGTTACAGAGTGTAAAAATTGTACATATGGCCCATATGGCCCTTACGTACAAAATTTACACACCTTATGCGTTTATTTAACTTAAATTAACACTTGAATGTGATTGTGTACATTTAAACGAACAAAATAGAAGTTAAACGAATGGATTCGGTGTTATAACGAATCCGTAACGTTGAATTCTTGTTTTCTTTCAAAACTTTATAAAATGTTGAAAATAGTGAAATTAAATGTTGTGATTTGTGTAATTCCGTGATTTAAAGTGTTAAAAGCATGCTTAGAACATGGTATGATGTTTCTGTAAATTCTATATCTTATGGGTAGCCTTAAATTCATTACGTTAGTTTAATTTGGATTTATTTGGGTTGCTCTGTGTGTCATTCGCGAACTGGAAATCTGGGTCTGCGTTGCCGCGCGACCGCGCTGGTCCCAAGGGTAACTGGCGCGCGGCCGCGCCCCTTGCAGAAATTTGAAATTTTTTTTTTTTTTTTGCTAAGTGTTCGTGTGTTCTAAGAGGTGGTTTAAAAACCTAATGTAATGAACATAAAGACATGATTAAACATATAATAAGAGGTTAATAACTTATATTACGTGAGTAATTAATAAGTTAATTACATGACTTGAATCGTTAATTGTATAGTCCAATAACGTGCTCAAGACCGATGTGTGTGATTCGATACGTATATCGAGTTATTGATTAATTTGTATTGTGAACGTATTGATGTGTAGGGTTTAATAAAGAACGTGAATTATAATTGTAGCTTGTGCAAGAGGCAAGTATCCTATCCCTAACTTATTGATTTAGCAAGTTCCCTAAATTCTAATTTATTCATTTATTAAGCCTTAGACTTGTGTTTCTATATCGAGTAAGCTCGTGTTTTTAATTGTTCAAGTTCGAAATTCATATTACATATTGTAACTCTTTTAAAAGCATGATTCAGTGATACAATACTTATTCGATTGTATACTCTTGAGATTTATTATTCAAGTTGAATATCGATGTTATTGTTGAACCTTATAGGACTAGTGAACCCTTATTGATTCGACTAGTCCATAGTTGATGAACGTTCTAAATTCCAAAATACTTATTGAGCTTATCCAAACCAAACTTCCTTTGGTGCGGACTCTGATGTCAAAACTGAGATGAACAACCCTGTAAAAGGGGATTATTTACGCTTTAGCGTTGAGATATTGTGCACAATATGGTACTAAGGGCTGATCCCCCTAAGTACGAGAAGTAGAGTCCATAGTCTTATGACTGTTAAAGGTTTTAAGTATAAACACTTTACAACCTAGGACATAGTTCAAGGTCTTATGACCCTCAGATGATATTTTGATTCCTGTTATTTATCCTCGAGTCAAAAGTTGAGTTTCTTTATTCAGATGTCCTTGATTCACTCGCATGTTATTATATTGTTGTCATATTATTATACTTGTGGGCAACCGTGCTCACTCTTGCGTAATAATAACATTGCAGTTAAGAACGAAAGGTCTGACGAGCCTTCTACTAGCAAAGGCAAGGGCAAAGTCAACAAGTGATGAAGACTTGTTGTTTATTTTATGTGTTTATGTTTCAGACTTATGTTAAAGTTGTGTAAAACTTATTTAATTATTTATATTTCCGCATTTGATATTTAAGGTTAAGTACGACCTGGGATTGATGTATTTCTTTTCAGATGTTGTAACCCCATAAGGGGAGGATTATTTCTATTTATTTCATGGTTTGCATTTACTATGGGTAGATAGATAGATGATATTTGTACAGTGAACACCAAGTCCCGTGGAAATTGAAGTACCCGGATTTGGGGGTGTCACAGGTTGGTATCAAAGCTGTAGGTTATGAACCTTAGGTGGGGAAAAACCTTAGGATAGTAGCCTTTTTAGAGATCGAGAACATAGTAATGATAACTCTTATCGAGTTCTAAGAAAGATAATAACTTACCTTATGTGCTACGTGCTTATACTTATATATTCGAGTCTCGATTAGCATCACGTAATTACTAAAACTTAAAATTTTATTTGTCAGGATGACGAATGCTGGAGAACCTAGTCAGTCCAGGGACCTTGTACCCCTAGAGGCTAGAGAGGAGGAGCCCCGAGATATCCACGTAGTTTGGGAGCAGTTAGTCCGACGAGAGCCATCACCCTTGATCACAGTCATTGGTCAGGAGATTGTGCCGGTGTCTAATTCAGAGGAGGACTCTGAGGAAGACCCTGAGGAGATTGAAGTTCAGGCTGAGGCAGCTGAAGAGGAGGAGGAAGACCCTGAAGAGTTCCCGCCGAGCTCTATCAGTGCTGAGATGTATGACGAGCTGTATGACCGTAACATAGAGTTACGTGATACTGTTCAGGAGCTGAGGGAGACTGTTCAGGAGCTGAGGGAGCGGTCGGTTACTCAACAGTCTACCATCGAGCTGAGGGATGGAGAGGTTGAGGCTCTTCACACACGTTTGGGAAATGTAGAGTGGAATTTGGCTCACGAGAAGGGCCAAACCGAGCAGAAGTCAGAGGAAATTGAGGAATTGAAGAATGAACTAAAAGAGAAATCAGCAAGGCTGGCCATAGCAGAGGAGGCTTGGGTAAGGGAATCACGACGAGCAGATCTCGCAGAAGATAATTGTCGGGCGAAGAAGGCCAAGCTTGAAGAGACGTACTCTATACTTCAGTATGCAATTGACGAGGCCCAGGATCGGGTTATGAGGTACCCAATTCAGTTTGAAGGACTACCGTCGTACATGCTAGATCGCAGGACGATGTCTCGGATTATGGAAGAAGAGCGTGGCAAAGCTGTTCGTCGCCTTAATGGGCAGTGATAGGAACATTTGATTTTGTGAAACCTATCTGGTAGTTAATAATGTAAATTCCAATGTGTTTATAAACAGAGGAATATTTTATGTTTTAAATCCTGTAGATTCTTTATCTCAGGATAGTTGATGTAAATAGCAGTGATGCTATCGTATTATGTTAAAACTTTTGATTTAGTAATATATCAGAGTTTATTTGAGATAATGTGTTGACTGATTGTGTCTAAATGTTTAAGTTAAGCCTTAGATATTTAAAAGATTGAATAAAGTTCTAATACGCGTATTTCTTAACAGTAAAATGCCGCCAAGGAGACGATCTAACCGTCAACAGGCCCAAGAAGGGTCAACTAACAACAACAACGACGCCAATGCTAACCCCGTTCAGCAGTTGGCGAACTTACTTGCTGGAGCGCTTAACAACCAACCTCAAGCTCCACCGACCACAACGTTCAAGGACTTCAAGGCGGTGGGACCGCCAGAGTTTAAAGGCACCATGAACCCGATAGAAGCTCAAACCTGGGTCATGGAGATGGAAAAAGTTTTTGACGTCGCCAGAGTCAGAGAGGACCAGAAAACCGCCTATGCAACGTTCATGCTGAAATCTGAGGCCAGCTATTGGTGGCAAGCGAATAAGGTCCGGGGAGGTGAAGGTGTGATTACCTGGGAGAGGTTCAAGGAGATGTTCTTCGAGATGTACTTTCCGACCAGCTCGCAGAATCAAATGGAGGTCCAGTTCTTGGAACTGAAACAGGGAAATATGTCCGTACCAGAATATGCGGCGAAATTCAATGAGTTGGCTAGGTTTGCCACGTATCAAGTGCACACCGATCAGAGGAAGGCAAGGAGGTTTGAACAGGGCCTGAAGCCCTGGTTGTATAGCAAAGTGTCAATGTTCCAATTGAACACTTTTGCTGGGGTGTTGGAGATGGCCATTCTCGCTGAAGGCGGGAGTGATGCAGTTACAAAGTATAACCAAGATCAGAAAAAGAAGAAGAGTGAAGGTGAAGGAATTAACAAGGCTAGTGGTAGCAACACGGGAGGGAGTAATAATCAGAAGAGGAGGTGGAATGATAACTCATCGACTGGGAATCAGCAAGGTGGTCAGAAAAAGAGGATCGAAGCTTGTTCGACCTGCGGGAAAGCTCACCTGGGGGTCTGTATGAAGGGAAAACGAGTATGTTATAATTGTGGTCAGGAAGGCCACATAGCACCTAACTGTCCGAACCCAAAGAAGGGCGCTTGCTTCACTTGCGGCTCAAAGGACCATCTGGCAAGGGACTGTCCCAAGAAGGGATCTGGAAGGGAAGGATCAGGTGGAAACAGGGGAAACAGCGGTGGAAGTGCTTTAACTATCACGGGACCAACCGCAACCAACCGACCAACCGCCAGGACCTTCAACATGACCGTGCAGGATGCTGTGCAGTCTCGCGATGTGGTGTCAGGTATCATTCCGATCAATAAAGTTAATGCTTATGTACTATTTGATTCGGGTGCTACTTGTTCATTTATATCCGATGACTTTGCTAAGAACTTAGAACTTCCTATGGACGAGTTAGAATACCCCATGAATATAGAGATTGCGAATAGAGAAGTAATCCCTGTTAAGTATGTACACAAGAACTGTAGAGTAGATATTAAGGGTAACATTATGAACGTAAATCTTATCCCGATTAGACTTGGGGAATTCGATGTTATTCTGGGAATGGATTGGCTAGTCAATTATGGGGCTGTAATTGATTGCCAGAGGAAGTGTATCAACCTTATGACCCCGTCAAAGGTTGTGTTTTATGGCAGTAAATCGCCTAGACAAGCGAGTTGTCTGACGATGATGCAGGCCAGGAAGTTGTTAAGACAAGGCTGTGTAGGATATTTAGCCTACATAGTCGATAGTCGTAAAGAAAATTCGAAATTAGAAGATATACCAGTCGTGAGGGACTTCTTAGACGTATTTCCGGATGATCTGCCAGGACTTCCGCCAGACAGAGAGGTTGAGTTTGTGATCGATTTGGCGCCAGGGACGGCCCCAATATCGAAGGCACCATACCGGATGGCTCCGGTAGAGATGAAAGAGTTAATGGTACAACTACAAGAGTTACTGGACAAGAAGTACATCCAACCGAGCGTATCGCCGTGGGGAGCGCCGGTGTTATTTGTGAAGAAGAAGGACGGGACGATGCGGCTTTGCATCGACTACAGAGAACTGAATAAGGTCACAATTAAGAATAGATATCCATTACCGAGGATCGACGATCTGTTCGACCAATTGAAGGGTGCAAGGTACTTTTCAAAGATAGACTTGAGGAGTGGCTATCATCAGCTGAAGGTGAGGCCAGAGGATGTTCCAAAGACAGCATTTAGGACTCGATATGGTCACTACGAATTTTTGGTAATGTCATTTGGTCTAACGAATGCTCCTGCAGCATTCATGGGCTTAATGAATGGAGTGTTCAAGCCGTTTTTGGACAAATTCGTGGTGGTCTTTATCGACGATATTTTGGTATACTCGAAGACCAAGGAAGAACATGTAGAACATCTGAAGTTAACATTAGAGGCGTTGAGAAGAGAGAAGTTGTACGCCAAATTTTCTAAATGTGAATTCTGGATTGAAAGAGTGCAATTTCTTGGACATGTGATCGACAAGGACGGAATTTCGGTAGATCCCTCTAAAGTCGAAGCTGTGATGAACTGGGATCTGCCGAAAACACCGTCGGAAGTGAGGAGTTTTCTTGGATTGGCGGGTTATTATAGAAGATTTATTCAGGACTTTTCCAAGATCGCAACTCCGCTGACAAATTTGACTAGAAAATCGGTGAAATTCGTTTGGACAGAGAAGTGTGAGGAAAGTTTCCAAGAGCTCAAGAGGAGGTTGAGTTCAGCACCTGTGTTATCCCTTCCGGACGACACAGGCAATTTTGTGGTTTATAGTGATGCGTCGCATAAAGGACTTGGCTGTGTGCTTATGCAAAACGGCAGGGTCATTGCGTATGCGTCACGACAATTGAAAGACTATGAGAAGGGGTATCCGACCCATGACTTGGAGTTAGCTGCCGTGGTATTTGCTTTAAAAATTTGGAGACACTATCTCTATGGGGAGAAGTGTGAAATATATACAGACCACAAGAGTCTGAAATATATCTTTACACAGAAGGACTTGAATATGCGCCAGAGAAGGTGGCTGGAGTTAATTAAGGACTATGACTGTGAAATCTTATACCATCCGGGTAAGGCTAATGTGGTTGCCGACGCCTTAAGCAGAAAGGGTCGGGAGAAATTGATGATGTTGACTACTCAGGAGGAACTAATTTCAGCAATGGAAAAGCTGAAATTGGAAGTGAAGTATTCGATGGAGATTGACGAGAAGTTGTTTCAGATTCAAGCTGGTACAACCCTATTGGATAAAGTTAAGGAAGCTCAACTTCAGGACGAAGAATGTGAGAAGGTTAAGAAAAAGATATCTGAAGGAACCGAACCGAGATTCAAGATAGACAGTGAGGGACTACTGAGATTTGAGAATAGAGTTCGGGTACCGTCAGTGCCAGAGATTAAGGATGACATTTTGAGAGAGGCTCATAGCTCACGGTATTCAATTCACCCCGGTAGTACCAAGATGTACCAGGATCTTCGACAGCACTTCTGGTGGCCGAATTTGAAACGAGATGTTGCTGAGTGTGTTGCAAAGTGTCTAACCTGTCAGAAAGTGAAAGCAGAACATCAGAGACCAAGTGGTTTGCTACAACCCCTGGAAATCCCAGAATGGAAATGGGAACACATTACGATGGATTTCGTGGTTGGCCTTCCGACGACTCAGAAAGGCTACGACGCAGTATGGGTTATCTTTGACCGACTGACGAAATCCGCACACTTCCTTCCGATTAAAATCAGATTCAACTTAGACCAGTTGGCAAGGCTATATGTGAAAGAGATTGTTTCGAGGCACGGAGTTCCGGTGTCAATTGTTTCCGACAGAGATCCGCGTTTCACATCGAACTTCTGGAAGCGACTACAAGAATGCATGGGGACACAGTTGAGAATGAGTACGGCTTATCACCCTCAGACAGATGGGCAGAGTGAAAGAACGATCCAGACATTGGAAGATATGTTGAGAGCATGCATCATGGATTTTAAAGGAAATTGGGATGATCACCTACCGCTTGTGGAATTCGGTTACAACAACAGTTACCACGCTAGTATTGGCATGCCGCCTTACGAAGCGTTGTACGGAAGAAAATGCAGAACCCCGCTATACTGGGATGAAGTTGGCGAGAGACAACTATTAGGTCCAGAACTGGTACAGCAGACAGCAGAGATAGTCAAAGTGATCAGAACAAGACTGGTAGCAGCTCAGGATAGGCAGAAGAAATACGCCGATCCACACCGTAAGAACGTTGAGTTTGAATCGGGTAGCTATGTGTTCTTGAAAGTCTCTCCCTGGAAGGGGAAGATCAGATTCGGTAAGAAGGGAAAATTGAGCCCAAGGTTCATTGGACCCTTTGAAGTACTGCGAAGGATTGGAGAAGTTGCGTATGAGGTAGCCTTACCTCCGGCGCTTGAGAATGTCCACAACGTCTTTCATGTGTCAGTTTTACGCCCCTACAAACCCGATTACAAACATGTGATTGAATATGAACCCCTACATTTTGAGAAAGACTTATCCTATGAAGAAATTCCTGTTCAGATTGTTGACAGGAAAGAGCAAGTCCTCAGAAATAAAATTATACCTTCTGTTAAGGTAATTTGGAGGAACCACAATGCTGAAGAAGCTACGTGGGAACTCGAAGAGCATATGATGAAGAATTACCCAGATTTATTTACTTAATTTTTTTTGTTTATGCGATTCTGGGGACAGAATCTTTGTAAGGGGGGGAGAATGTAACGGGACGAAATTTAATTGAACCGTGATTCTGGGGACAGAATCATTTTAAGGGGGGAAAGATGTGACAAACAAGATTTTTGTAATTTATTTTGAATATTTATTGAATTAAATAAATATTTTTTGATGATTTAATTATTGAGTTAAATAATTAATTGATGAATTTGTGGTAGATTAATTTAATTATATGTGTCACATTAGTTAAATTAATGTGGTGAATTTTTATATTCAAAGTATGTATTTAATTGAGCTTATTTGATTAATATATTAATTAATAAGCATAATGTTATTCTAATTAATTTATTAATTAATTAGAGATTTATGATTAGACATAATTAATAAATAAGAATTTTAATTATGTGACTATGTGATTTAATGTAGATTTATGCTATTTTATTTAATTGATTTAAATAGCATTATTTGATTTAATTGGGTGTGACATTAATTAACTATATTATAATAAATTAATTAAAATAAATGAGAAGGGATTCCTTAAGCTAGCCAAACAAGGCCTTAAGGGGAGTTGGTCAGTTAACCCACTAAGGGACCAACTGACAACCACTCACCCATTATATATTATACGTATTATACTTATATACATATATACTATATCAATTTATATATTCATATCAGAGGAAATAAAACTTAAAGAATCAGAGAGAATTTTGAGAGAAAAGATTGAAGAAGAAGAATTTGAAAAGTTTATATCATCATCCTTGAATCATCTTCACAAACTAGCAAGGGTAATTCCTTCTCCTAAGTTTTTAAATTCAAGTTCTTAAAGTTTTCCATTAACGTATGTTAGATTCTCTGTGAATAACTAATTTGATAATTAATGTATGATATGATTTTATATGTGTTATTGTATGATCATAACATGTTGTATATCATGTATGCATGATTTAGTGCGATTAAATCCATGTAGTTATGCTTAATTTGATTTTTCAAAAGTTACAGAGTGTAAAAATTGTACATATGGCCCATATGGCCCTTACGTACAAAATTTACACACCTTATGCGTTTATTTAACTTAAATTAACACTTGAATGTGATTGTGTACATTTAAACGAACAAAATAGAAGTTAAACGAATGGATTCGGTGTTATAACGAATCCGTAACGTTGAATTCTTGTTTTCTTTCAAAACTTTATAAAATGTTGAAAATAGTGAAATTAAATGTTGTGATTTGTGTAATTCCGTGATTTAAAGTGTTAAAAGCATGCTTAGAACATGGTATGATGTTTCTGTAAATTCTATATCTTATGGGTAGCCTTAAATTCATTACGTTAGTTTAATTTGGATTTATTTGGGTTGCTCTGTGTGTCATTCGCGAACTGGAAATCTGGGTCTGCGTTGCCGCGCGACCGCGCTGGTCCCAAGGGTAACTGGCGCGCGGCCGCGCCCCTTGCAGAAATTTGAAATTTTTTTTTTTTTTTTGCTAAGTGTTCGTGTGTTCTAAGAGGTGGTTTAAAAACCTAATGTAATGAACATAAAGACATGATTAAACATATAATAAGAGGTTAATAACTTATATTACGTGAGTAATTAATAAGTTAATTACATGACTTGAATCGTTAATTGTATAGTCCAATAACGTGCTCAAGACCGATGTGTGTGATTCGATACGTATATCGAGTTATTGATTAATTTGTATTGTGAACGTATTGATGTGTAGGGTTTAATAAAGAACGTGAATTATAATTGTAGCTTGTGCAAGAGGCAAGTATCCTATCCCTAACTTATTGATTTAGCAAGTTCCCTAAATTCTAATTTATTCATTTATTAAGCCTTAGACTTGTGTTTCTATATCGAGTAAGCTCGTGTTTTTAATTGTTCAAGTTCGAAATTCATATTACATATTGTAACTCTTTTAAAAGCATGATTCAGTGATACAATACTTATTCGATTGTATACTCTTGAGATTTATTATTCAAGTTGAATATCGATGTTATTGTTGAACCTTATAGGACTAGTGAACCCTTATTGATTCGACTAGTCCATAGTTGATGAACGTTCTAAATTCCAAAATACTTATTGAGCTTATCCAAACCAAACTTCCTTTGGTGCGGACTCTGATGTCAAAACTGAGATGAACAACCCTGTAAAAGGGGATTATTTACGCTTTAGCGTTGAGATATTGTGCACAATATGGTACTAAGGGCTGATCCCCCTAAGTACGAGAAGTAGAGTCCATAGTCTTATGACTGTTAAAGGTTTTAAGTATAAACACTTTACAACCTAGGACATAGTTCAAGGTCTTATGACCCTCAGATGATATTTTGATTCCTGTTATTTATCCTCGAGTCAAAAGTTGAGTTTCTTTATTCAGATGTCCTTGATTCACTCGCATGTTATTATATTGTTGTCATATTATTATACTTGTGGGCAACCGTGCTCACTCTTGCGTAATAATAACATTGCAGTTAAGAACGAAAGGTCTGACGAGCCTTCTACTAGCAAAGGCAAGGGCAAAGTCAACAAGTGATGAAGACTTGTTGTTTATTTTATGTGTTTATGTTTCAGACTTATGTTAAAGTTGTGTAAAACTTATTTAATTATTTATATTTCCGCATTTGATATTTAAGGTTAAGTACGACCTGGGATTGATGTATTTCTTTTCAGATGTTGTAACCCCATAAGGGGAGGATTATTTCTATTTATTTCATGGTTTGCATTTACTATGGGTAGATAGATAGATGATATTTGTACAGTGAACACCAAGTCCCGTGGAAATTGAAGTACCCGGATTTGGGGGTGTCACATGTAAAGTGTAATGTGACCATATATTAAGATTTATGAAACTATATGTTATGATATGTGTAGGTGACAAATGATGTGTGGATATACATTAAAATAATGTATCATGAATATATGCATAATTAATGATTACTTCTATATATAATGAAATAATAGAATTTAATAATGTAAGAGACAATGTAATATGGTAATATCCGGTTAGAATATATCGGTGTGATAAAATCTACATGGATTATATATGTGCAATCAATATTATTATGTTGAAATGTTATTTATTCATTGAAATACATTGTGGCATTTCATTATAGCTTAAGTATACTTTATACAACCTAAGTGAGTATATAAATGTTTAAGCCTTAGTGTTGCTACATTTCATATTACCAAATGCTGAGATGTTAGCTCTTGTCCCACAATAAAGCTCATTTCCCTCACACGTGTAAAGGTTAAAGCCTATACTTCCTCAACTTCAGTATTCCTTAGCTTCATAGCTCATGATGAGCAAGGGAGTGGGAAAAATGATGGATTTGAACAACTCTTACCAACCACCTCTTATCTAGCATGCAATTCAAACTTACGTTAGTTTAATTTGTTGTACATATGCATGGTCTAGGTTTTTATTTTGCTATATATATGGCCCTTTGTCTTCATATTTTCATTGCTGAGAATTGCTTGAGTTTGAAATTGAGAGCATTTATATATGTGTTACTAGTCTGAAAAGTAGATAATTCCTTAGCAGCAAGTTCTTAACTTATATTACAGAGGTATAATCCATCTTCTTGTTCTTTATTTTAGTTCTCTATCAAATTTTATTCTCTGTCAAAATTTTATTCTTGACCATGATGAATTACGATGGTAATTGAAGCATGAGATGCTTGTCTAGTTGTTATATAAGCCAATGTATGTGTTAGTTGTCAATGTAGATGGTTTTTAACTGATTTCGTAGAAAATTTCTATGTTTGGGTTTTGGAGCTGCCGAAAACTGGAACTGTCTGTCATTGGCCACCAGCCGGCGTAGCTGCCCCAGTTTTACACTGGGCAGCTGTGCAGCTGCGCCAGCAGCTTGCTGCAATTTTGACTTCTGTTTAAAAATTTGCTAAGTGTAATGAATTACTATAAGCTTAGGCAAGTATGTAAGCATGGGTAATGTATATTTGTGAGTATATTGATCTAATTTGAGCATGTTTTACTATATTAGCATGTATGGTTACCAAAAGCATATAATTGAAATAACTTTAGAACTTTAGAAGTGAACTCGATATTATGCGTGCCATGTTATATATTGACTTTGCAAGCGTGATAGCATGACTTAGAAGTGCATGAAAGGCGTGTTGACTTAGGTATACGAGTTTCATAATATGACATGAGCATATGGACCTAAATAGTGAATAACACTAATAAAAATATAAGTTTTGATTGTGAACCTTAACGTGTTATTACAAGTTTCATATTTTGGAGTTTACGGATACATGAGATAATACTCTTAGACTCACTCACGTATCATATGTGTATATATACCATGCTAGATGTCGTGAAACCAAGTTTAGCGTAAACGAAACATGTTTTCAAACTAATAACTACGATAGTTACATGAATATTCATAAGCATGCCTAACACGAGAAGTACGATTACCTTATGTGTTTAAAATGCGAACATGTTAGATTATATGATTTCATAACCTTGAATGGCTTTAAGTTATTGAAAGTATTAACTTAGAATATATATCATGTATGTGTGAAACGAGGAAAGGTTATACAAACATAGAGATATCTTTGACATGTGTATATGAAGTAGAAACTTGCAAGCATGCCTGGAATGAGTAATATTATCACCTCATATGTTTAAAATAACAAACATAATAGCTAAGGTGATATCACTTGTTAATGTTTGAATCCAATTTTTGATGGTTAACTTATAGTAATGCTATAACTTGCTATTTAGAATATGTTTGCTATTTGTGGTAGTCTCACATGATAGTAATGATGTATGAAGATGATTAACTTGAGAAAAGAGGAAAGTTAAGGATAGAAATTATATTAATATGATACTATATAACTGTGTCGCTAGGTCAAGACTAAGCTTATGTGATTATCGTATATACGAGATGAGATATAATGATAAACTATATGACTAATGAATATCATATATAGATAACTATATTACGATAGGATTCAAAAAGTGTTGATTAAATTTACGGGGATAAACTACGCTTAAGGCAAGTTTCCTAACTTACACTCTTTTATGGTGTAAGTATTTTATCCTTGTATATTGCGAGCTAGTTTCTTTACTTACTCGTTTGAATTGAATTAGCATACTTGAACTCTTATTTCATTAAAGCTATTATTCATGATTGAACTTGGTATTTTTCTTGAATATTGTGAAAGTGTCTATGCCATTTGATTCGGCTAGACTTATATTATTAAAAAGTGACCCAAACCAATTGATTGGTGCGGGATCTTGTATTTGACTGAGAAGAACAAAATATAACTGTCGGAGAACCGACACGCGCACATTAGTATGATTGAGTGTTATGCATAACATAGGGTACTTTAGGCTGATCACCAGTTGTACTTGTTTGTGTTGGATTTTTAGTTTATTACTGTCAATTCCTATGGAAGTTCATAGTCCTTAGTGACTGCTCAGTATTCAGTTATCTTAAAATCTTGAATTAATTTATTATTGAATCACATTGATATTATTCTGTCCTTAGCGACTGTTATTGAAAACTGTTGATATTCTTGTTATCCTTGAACTATCAAACCTTGCTATACCCTTTCGAGAATTGAGAATTATATTACAAACCCTTATTGTATAATACTTGCTAAGCAATTTGTGCTCATTCTTTCTTTCCCTAAAAACATTTCAGTTAAGGCCGAGCAGTGCGGACCCTTGAGTACCGACAAGGGCAAGTGAAAGGCTACGGAGTAGCTTAATATTATGTAGGACTTATGATTGAATAAAGAACTTATGATATTATGTACTAGTTAAGGTTATTTATGCTTAAGATATATCTAAGCTATGTAATCACTATTTAAGTTGCGAGACCTTAGGGACGTGAATAATTATATTATTTAAATATAATTTATTCGGTATTAGTTGTGTATTATTCCGCTATGCGATGCGATATTTAGTCGTATTATTATTGTGATGTATTACTATGAGCACGTGACGAACCGAATTCGAGCGACCCCGTGACGGTCCTGGAATTTGGGGGCGTCACATAGCTTCATAGCAATCATCAATGGGGAGTGGTTTTCATGATTTCATTCACCAACTAAGTTACCAACCCTTCCATAACCATTGAACAATCCCTCAATCCTTTGGTTGAATTTGGTGAGTAAATACATTGCCTGTGTATTGATTGTTCTATAAATTAAGCTCCCCATCCTTCACAATTCTATTGCTGAGATTTTGATAAGGCTGGTATATTGAAATATAGAGAGAGTTAGATATCAATTGAAGGCTGAGCCTTGTAAACAGAAGCTTCAAAGAGGTAATACTACTTCTCTAAGTTCTTACAGTTTCAGAAATGACATGAGTTCATACTAGCTTAGTCACGAAATTGATGGTGTTGGCTTGAAGTAATCTATAAATTTTGGTTAATCATGGTTAGTATACGCAAATGCGAACCCAATGGATGTTGAACGAACCAAATTGGTTAAGAAATGAATCTATGAAGGAAGATTTTGCTAAACATGAGAAAAATATAGAAAATTAATATGATCATGAATTTTAATCTTTGAAAGTAGTTAGTGAGTTAATATGTATACTAGAAATACTTGTATAGTGGTTACGTAGACTTGTGTACATGTTTAAACTACATTGTGGCTGTTTGGTGTCGTAATTGGTCGTAATTTGGCCTAGCTGCTGCCGAAGCAGGGAACTTTCTAGTTCAGTTCGAACGTGGCGCAGCTGCGCTGGCTATACACTGAGGCGCAGCGCAGCTGCGCCGGCTACGGGATCCAGTTTTCTATTTCTGCTTCAAGGCTGTTAAGTACTAATGTATTTATACTACCTAAACAAGCATGCTAATGGGTTTGACATACTTATATGAGTATATGGAGATAACATAAACATGATTTGGCTATGATTGCATGCAAGAATTATGAAACGACATATAGTGTTGAAGTAAACTTAAAGTTTCATGAACGAACGTGAACATATATGAAGCATGATTATATTCTGATTTTGATACATATTAGTGTGACCTAGAAATGCATGAAGAGCATGTTAACTTACGTATATGTGTTTCGTAATGTAATATGAACATGTGAACCTCACTAGTGCACATTCCTAATGAAAGTGTAAGTTTTGAAAACAAACTTGATATGTTATATCCATGTTGGTGTTCTGACCGTACAAGCATATTAGTATGGTTTAAGAATGCATGAAAGGCACGTTGACTTGTGTATATGGATTTTATAACATACCATAATCATGTGGACCTCAATAGTGAACTATACTGACAAAATATGAGTTTTGAACGTGCACCTTGACATGTTCCATTGAGATTTAAATTCTAAAAATTATGGACATGTTTGGTAGGGCTCTTAACCTCATTGATATGTCATACACATACATATGCCATGTTAGATGCCATGAAAACTAGTTGAGCATAAGTGAAGCATGATTTAAGCTAAGTAACAATACTAGTCATGTATATAAGAAATAAAAATTTGCAAGCATGCCTAAAATAAGTTTTGTGATTACCTCGTATGTTTAAAATAACAAACACGATAGCTAATGTGATTTCATGTCCTTGAATGCTCCCGAGTTATTAAAAGTGTTGACTTAGGACCTATATCATGAAAGATTGAACTTAGAAAGGTTAGACAATTATGGGAGTACCCTTTAACATGTATACATGCTATGTGAGATCATATGTTAATACTTAAATTCGATTTCGACTATTAAACTTATAATAATGATATAACTTGCTAAATAGGAAATATTTGCTATTTGTTATGGTCTTATATGTTAGTAATGATATATGAGAATGGTTAACTTGAGAAGAGGAATGTTAAGAATAGAAGACATTGAAGGTTATATCAATCGAGTCTTGTGGATTAATTTGATACTATACATGGTATGATTGTATAGTAAGATTAAAGACTTAACTTATATGTGAATTGTATATATAAGGTAAAGTATAATGTTTGACTATATGACTAATGGTTATAATTATAAATATGTTACTTGATTTCATAATATCTTACAAACTAATTATGTGTTAAGTGTATGTGTAACTTATATATCAAGCTCGTGTACCAAATATATTTAGCTAATGAATATCCTATACATGTAAATATGTTATAATAGGATTCAAAAAGTGTTGATAAGCTTCACGTTGGTAGACTACGCATAAGGCAAGTATCCTATCTTTGTGGTTACTTTATTCGAGGAACGTTGTAAGCAAGTTCTCTAACTTACACTCTTTTATGGTGCAAGTTTCCTTGAACCCGTTCTTGTAAATTAATTGCAAGTATCCTAAACCCTTGCATTTCTTTATTCGATGAATCTTATAAGCAAGTCTCTTAACTTACACAACTTTGGATTTTGTGCAAGTATTTAAACCTTATCTCTTTAGTGCAAGTTCTTACCCTACTTTATCGATCAAGATTCCTAACTTCATTTTATTTATATATTGAATGCAAGTATCTGACTACTCTTTTTATTGCGCAAGTATTTGCTTCATACTCTTTATGGAACATATATTTGAGCTTATACTATCTTTGATCGTATGAGTAAATAGGTGCTAGAATAATTCTTGCCTTATAAACTTATATTTTATAGCTTGATTTAAATCACGATTATATTCTTCGAATTATTGTTGCGAGTATTTAACTCATAAATTGTTCTTATATATATTGTTGAAACTGTCTACGCCATTTAATTCGGCTAGACCAATATTATGAATTGGAATGCGACCCACACTAATTGCCTTGGTGCGGACTCTTATAAATTGACTGAGTTGAACAACCCTCGTAAAAAGGGGAACTATATAGTCGGGGTGCCGACAGTAGCGTGATAGGTTATGCATAACACCAGGTACGATAGGCTGATCCCCTAATTGTACTTGTTTGGGTTACCAAAAATATTTTTGATGATTCTAGTATAATTTCGTGGTTCTTAGCGACCACTCAGTATCCAGTGTTTATTAACTTCAAACTTTGAACCCGTTGGATTCTTTTATTAATCCTTGGTCTACAGCAACACTCAGTGATATTTATTCATTCACTTGAAATTGTTGAAACTTTTGAAACCTTTAATAACTTCTCGACCTGTAGCGGTCCTTATTCAACTTCACAGAATAGATTTGGAAGTCATTGCTATTTATTTTTTTCACAACATTCTTATTTGAATTCTTGAGCGATTAATTACCATTTTACCCTTGAGATTTAGAACCGTATATACTCCTGTTCACATTTATTGGCATATTACTTGCTGAGCAAATTTGTTGCTCACTCTTGCTTCCCATAAACATTTTAGTTAAGGCAGGGCAAGGTGGAACCCCAGGACAAGAGAAGTGCGAAGACAAGGCTATGAAGTAGCTGTGCTTTTATATATTAGGATGTTTCCTTTATGTTGCATTAAGACTTACTTAATGTTATGTATTAAGATATGTGGTATTAAGTTATGAAGTGTATTAGAAATAGTTTCGAGACTTGGGACTAGAATATTTATGTTATATTAATGTAAATTATTATATTATTCCATTGTATGAGATTTTAGTTGATATTAGAATTAGTACGTGACGAACCGAATTCGAGATCAGTGACAGACTGAATTTGGGGGCATCACAGGTTGGTATCAAAGCTGTAGGTTATAAACCTTAGGAGCGAGTCCTTAGACTATAACCTTAGAAGAATTTATAGAATAGAATGAGATAAAACTCATGTAGAGTTTCTTAGAAAGATAGCATTGTGATGAAATATATTTTCATTCCATACAATGAAATTATGTTTTACTCGGAGACAATAATAAAGTTTATTGGTTTTGTGATTATGGATGTCCGAAATAGGTAAACTTAGTAAGACCTTGAGGGAAGAATCACGTGATATGCTTGTAGCGTCTACAACACCACCTATAATTGAGCCAATAACGGTAGTAACCTTAACCTAGGAGGAGAGGTGTGACACCCCCAAATTCCAGGACCGCCACTTGGTCTCTCGAATTCGGTTCATCACGTGCTCATGGTAATACATCGCAATAATGATAACTAAATATCACACAACCACAGCGGAAAATCTATTCTAGAATAATTTACAATGATTTATTATAATTATTCTCCCAAGTCTCGCAACCTACAGTACTTAATAGATTACATAGCAACATCAATTAACGACTTGTTATATAATCTAACTTAAGCTTAAACATAAACAAATCCAGTCTTACTACATCATCTTCACATAATATTAATATATTTGAAACATAACAGACATAAGCTAGTTGGTAGCCTTGCCCTTGCCCTTATCAATGCATGAAGGTTCGCCATGCTCTGCCTTAACTGAAATGTTTTAGGGAAAGCAAGAATGAGCACAAATTGCCCAGCAAGTAATATACAATAAGGGTGAATAATAAGATTCTCAATTCTCGAAAGGGTATAGCAAGATTTGATAGTTCAAGAATAACAAGAATATCAACAGTTCTCAATAATAGTCGCTATGGACAGAATAATATCAATATGATTCAATAATAAGTCAATTCAAGATTTCAAATAACTGAATACTGAGCAGTCACTAAGGACTATGAACTTCTACTAGAATTGACAGTAATAAACTGAAAATCCAATAAAAATAGGTACAACAGGTGATCAGCCTAAAGTACCATCGTTATACATAACAATCAATCATACTCAAGTGTGCACGTCGGTTCTCCGATAATTATATATTCCCTTCAAAGAAGGTTGTTCTTCTCAGTCAAATACAAGATCCCGCACCAATCAAATAGTTTGGGTCGCTTTTCAATAATATAAGTCTAGCCGAATCAAATGGCATAGACACTTTCACAATATTCAAGAACAATACTAAGTTCAACATGTATAATAGCTTTAATGAATTAAGAGTTCAAGTATGCTAATTTAATTCAACGATTTAGTAAGAAACTAGTTCACAATATACAAGGATAGAATACTTGCACCGTAAAAGAGTGTAAGTTAGGAAACTTGCCTTATGCGTAGTTTACTGACGTAAAGCTAGCCAACACTTTGGAATCCTATTTATAATGTATTACATGTATAGGATTTTCATTAGTTAACACATCCGTTACACAACTTATTACTCAATATACATACATGTTACTATCTTAGTCACATGTCATACTTATTCTCATATGACATGAAATCAGATTATATGTTATTACGAATCAAGTACATAGTTATAACATAAATGATATTATAGAAACTCATCATGTTCAAGTAGCTATGATCCTTTGACCCATGGGCTTCCATTATATAAGTTAAACATTATCTTGTTACTTAATCATCACCTATGTACACATATCAGTAGGGTGTAAACCATTTCTAGCAATGTAGGCATCATATAAGCTATCTGTCCAAAAATCAGATTGTCAAACTGCATGGCTTCTGATTCCAGGCCGGCGCAGCTGCGCCATGGCTAAGCCTAGGGCCAGCGCAGCTGCGCAGCCTTCTGGCTAAGCCAAGGCTGAGCTGTGCCTTATGGTTTCTGTCCGGTCATGCAAGCCAACAACACCACATAGCATATAAACATATTAAAAGATACTTTTATGTTTGTACAACCTTTTCTCGTTTCAAATATATATGATATGGATTCTAAGTCAATACTTTCAATAACTTAAAGCCATTCAAGGATACGAACTCATAAGGTCTAACATGCTCGCTTTTTTTTTTTAAAACACTTAAATTATTCACATAACTTGCATTAAACATGTTCATGAGTTTTCATATCACATATATGCAACTATTATTATCATTAGTTTGAAAACATGCTTTATTTACGCAAATTTGATTTCACTACATGTAACATAGTAGGAAAACATGAATGATACCTTAGCAAGTCTACAAGTTCTATCAAACATGTTCATAAGTATCGAAATTCAAATCTCAATGTAACATGTCGACGTTCACGTTCAACACTTATACTCTCATTAATAAAGTTTGCTAATACGCCCTAACACGTTCATGCTACATTATGAAATTTATATACGTAAGTTAATGTGTCCGACATGTATGTCAAGGCCATATAAACATACCCGAAAATCAGAATATATATATGATCTTTATATGTCAAGGTTTGCCTTTAAAAACTTATATTTTCGCTCGAAATGTTTACTGATCGAGGTTTAGCATGCTCACGTCATACTATGAAACACGTATACACAACTCAACATTCATTTCATGTGTTTCTAGATGGTACTAACGTGTCTCGAAAGTTAGAATATTAACATGCGTCATATATGTTTAACGTCCGTTTATAAACCTTATGTTCCCTTTGAAAACTTTAAGTGCGTTTCCAAACTACATGTTGTTTTGTTAACCATGCATGCTAATATACTAAAACATGTTTACATTGCCTCATTATGTTTATATATATATGTTACACAAGCTAGCATGCTGGTTTAAGCCATATCAATAACTTAACACACAACAGGATTTAAGCAGATTGCAGAAAACTGGAGCAGGGTGCCGGCGCAGCTGCGCCGCATCCCAGGCTTAAACCTGCGCAGCTGCGCCACTACTGGTTCGCACCAGACAGCAGGCAGGTACGACAGTTTCTAGCCCAACTCACAAAATGGCTTCACGAAAATAGTTTTTAAACAACTACATTCCAGTTCAAACATGTATATAAGCCATATAGCAACTAAACAAACTTCCTTCAATCCAATTATAGTCCAATTTGGCATAATCAGAAATTGAAATTTTTGACAGAAAAATGAAAATGAAGAACATGAATCATGTACTTATACCTTTGCTATGAATTAAGCTTGCTGCTATCTCACAATGCTATTATACTGATATATGTATATGCTCTCAACTTATCAACTCAAACAAAATCTCAGCAATGTGAAATAGGAAGAAAGGAAGCCATATTTATAGAGAAAACAAGATACAGACAATGCAATTGCCTACCATTTCAAACTAACAGAAATTTGATTTGCATGCTAGATAAGAGGAAGTTGGTAGATAGTTGTTGAAAGCCATCATTAGAGCCACTCCTCATATAATTATTGCTAGCTAAGCTTGGGAGAAGAATGGGAGAATAGGCCTTAGCCTTTTTGCCATACACGTGAAGGAGAAGGAGAGTGACTATAATATTGGGACAAGGCCATATATCAGCATTCTATAATTTGTATATATACACAACACTTATGCCAAAATATGTTACATTATATATACTATATAATTAGGCCACAATTATAGTTACAATGTAATTCTAATGATACTAACATGGATTCACATAATGTAATAAGTGTGAATTGTACACATATAATTCATGTATATTTTTATCATACTGGTATAATTTAATCGGATGTTATCACATTACATTATCTCATGTATTATTAAATTGTTCACCATATATTCATGATGTCTCACTTTATTAAAATTAATAGTTTACAATATGTTCATGATATATTATACAGTGTATTCCCACATTTTTATTGTCACATAAGTATTATCATGCATTCATAACATATAGTTTTAACATAATCACATTATGCTTCATGTAATATATGGTTTCTATGTGTAATATATTCGCATTGCATTATATAACATAGTTTATGTATATACATGCATGGTCACACTTAAGTGTCTCTCTACACTATATAATATAGTTGTATTCCATATACTTTCTATATTCAAGTATTGCACATTTGCACATATCAATTAATATTCTCTAATAACAATTAACAATTAATTAATTGTTCACTTAAAAATTCTTCGTTAATTAATATAATTAGTAATATTTCCCATCACTGTGCCACACTAGGCTCTCAACGAGTTTATCGTAAACTCCACATTTTTCTCAATTGTCATAGATATTCAATTTAATATAATTGAATTAATCATTCTCATAACACAAAATCATTTATATTCAAATAAATTCTCATTTTCATTAATATAATTATTTAATAATATTAGGAAATTCTCGGGTATTACATCCTCCCCCCCTTATAAAAATTCCGTCCCGGAATTGCTACAAGGTTACACAAACAAGTGGGGATAATCCCTCATTATCCTATCTTCTAATTCCCATGTTGCCTCCTCGACATCGTGGTTACGCCAAAGTACTTTTACAGACGAAATAATTTTATTTCTCAAAGTTTGCTCTTTCCTATCTAATATTTGGACAGGAATTTCTTCATACGCCAAGTTCTTCTCCACTTGAATGGGCTCGTAAGAAATCACATGTTTGTAGTCGGCCTTGTACGGTCGCAACACGGAAATGTGAAATACGTTGTGGATGTGCTCCAACTCGGGTGGTAACGCAACTTTGTATGCCACTTCGCCCACTCGCTTCAGTATCTCAAATGGTCCTATAAATCTTGGACTCAATTTTCCTTTCTTGCCCAAACGGATTTTTCCCTTCTATGGAGATACCTTCAAGAATACGAAACTGCCGATTTCGAAGTCTCGGTCCTGCCGATGCAAATCTGCGTATTTCTTCTGGCGGTCTTGAGCTGCTACTAATCTGGCTCTTATCACTGTCACCACGTCTGCGGTTTGTTGAACTAACTCTGGTCCGAGTATTCGTCGTTCTCCGACTTCGTCCCAACATAATGGCGTTATGCATTTTCTCCCGTAAAGAGCTTCATACGGTGGCATGCCGATACTCGCATGGTAACTATTATTATATGCAAATTCGACTAAGGGTAGGTGGTCGTCCCAATTTCCCTTAAAATCCATCACGCAAGTCCTAAGCATGTCCTCCAGCGTTTGTATTGTTCGCTCACTCTTTCCGTCTGTCTGAGGATGGTAAGCTGTACTCAACCTCAACTGCGTTCCCATTCTTTCTTGCAAACTCTTCCAAAAATTGGACGTGAAGCGCGGATCTCGATCAGAGACAATTGATACCGGCACTCCATGTCGTGAAACAATCTCTTTTACATACAGACTCGCTAATTGGTTCAAACTGTAGCGGATCTTGATTGGTAGAAAATGTGCAGTCTTGGTAAGTCGATCCACAATAACCCAAATGGCATCATAACCTTTCTGCGTAACTGGAAGTCCTACCACGAAGTCCATCGTAATATGCTCCCATTTCCACTCTAGTATTTCCAATGGTTGTAGTAAACCACTCGGCCGCTGATGTTCTGCTTTAACGCGTTGGCAAGTCAAGCATCTACTGACGCACTCCGCGACTTCCCGTTTCAAATTGGGCCACCAAAAATGTTGCCTTAGATCTTGGTACATCTTTGTGCCTCCCGGATGAACGAAATATGTCGTATTGTGTGCCTCGTGCAAAATCTCTTCCCTCAACTCGGTTACCGCTGGTACCCACACTCTCCCTTCAAATCTCAAAATACCGTCTTTATCCATTCGAAATTTTTCTTCCTCATTTTTCGTGATCGTCTTTCGGATTTTCTCACACTCTTCATCCTTTTCCTGAGCTTCCTTTACTCTATCCAACAACGTCGGACAAGCTTCCATTACAATTAACTTCTCACCAGACTTTTCTGGTCCTTTCACTTCTATCTCCAATTTCTCCATCTCTCTTATCAACTCTTCCTGAGTCGTCAAATTAAACAACTTCTCCCTTCCTTTCCTTCTCAGAGCGTCGGCAACCACATTTGCCTTTCCCGGGTGATAAAGAATATCGCAATCATAGTCTTTGATTAATTCTAACCACCTTCTCTGCCGCATGTTTAACTCCTTCTGTGTGAAGATATATTTCAGACTTTTGTGGTCCGTGTATATCTCACATTTTTCTCCGTATAGATAATGTCTCCATATCTTTAACGCAAAAACTACTGCTGCTAACTCTAAGTCGTGAGTGGGGTATCGTTTTTCGTAATCCTTCAATTGTCGTGACGCATATGCAATAACCTTGCCATGTTGCATGAGCACACAGCCAAGCCCCTTGTGCGATGCATCACTATACACCACAAAATTTCCCGCATCATCTGGTAATGATAACACAGGTGCTTCGCTCAATCTCCATTTCAGTTCTTGAAAACTTTCTTCGCATTTGTCGGTCCATACAAATTTCACCGTCTTTCTAGTCAAATTGGTCAACGGGGTTGCTATCTTAGAAAAATCTTGGATGAATCTTCGATAGTACCCAGCTAACCCTAGAAATCTTCTCACCTCCGTCGGTGTTCTCGATTGTTCCCAATTACTTACTGCTTCGACCTTTGCAGGGTCTACTGAGATTCCATTCTTATCCACCACGTGGCCTAAGAATTGAATCTTCTCCATCCAAAATTCGCACTTAGAAAATTTTGCATACATCTTCTCCTTCCTTAGTGCCTCCAAAACAATCTTCAGATGTTCGGCGTGTTCTTCCTCTGTCTTTGAGTAGATCAAAATGTCGTCGATAAAAACCACTACAAATTTATCCAAGTATGGCTTGAAAACTCAATTCATCAAGTCCATAAATGCTGCCAGAGCATTAGTCAATCCGAATGACATTACCAAAAACTCGTAGTGTCCATAACGGGTTCGAAACGCAGTCTTTGGTATGTCCTCGTCCCTCACTTTCAGTTGATGATATCCTGTTCGTAGATCGATCTTTGAGAAACACTTTGCTCCCTTCAGTTGATCAAATAAGTCGTCTATCCTCGGTAGCGGATACCGGTTCTTGATCGTTACTCTGTTCAATTCTCGATAATCGATACAGAGCCTCATCGATCCGTCCTTCTTCTTAACGAATAGTACTGGTGCTCCCCAAGGAGAAACACTAGGTCGAATGTAACCCTTATCCAACAATTCTTGTAATTTTATCATCAATTCCTTCATTTCTACTGGCGCCATACGATATGGAGCTTTCGAAATCGGTGCCGTTCCCGGTGCTAAGTCTATTACGAATTCAATTTCTCTGTCTGGCGGAAGACCAGGCAGATCGTCCGGAAACACATCTTGGAATTCATTAACTACGCATATATCCTTAATTTCTACTCCCTTTTTCCGAGTATCAACGATGTAAGCTAAATATCCTACACATCCTTTCCTTAACAATTTCTTGGCCTGCATCATCGTAACGTAACACGATTGCTTAAGCGATGAGCTACCATAAAACACTACCTTAGACTTACTCGGAGTCTGAAGGTTCACACATTTGTTCTGACAGTCAATTATCGTAGCATGGTTATACAACCAATCCATTCCCAGTATTACGTCAAATTCTCCCAATCTAATAGGTATCAAGTCTACGCTCAGTTCATGTTCTCTAATGTTTGCGTGACAATCTCGATAAATGTATTTTACAAGGATCACTTCCTTATTAGAAACTTCTATGATCAAAGGATTTTCTAAAAGTTCTCGGGGTGTACTAAGTCTACTAGCAAATTCTTCAGATACAAAAGAACAGGTGGCACCCGAATCAAATAATACATAAGCATTTATATCATTGATTGGGATTATACCTGACACCACATCCTTCGCAGCCACTGCGTCTTGGACGGTCATGTTAAAGGTTCTGGCGGTTGGGCGGTTGGATTGTGCCGGTCCACCGATCATCAGCTTGTTGCCTCCTTGCTGATTACTACCCCCGCCACTTCCCTTCTTTGGGCAGTCCTTAATTCGGTGCTCCGTCGAGCCACACGCAAAGCATCCTTGTATCTTTTTCAGTTTCAAACAGTTGGGCGAGATGTGCCCTTCCTGTCCGCAGTTGTAGCAAGTGCCACGTCCCTTCCAGCACTCGCCCTGGTGATTCTTCCCACACTTCGGGCATCCTTCAGCCCTCTTCTTGAAACCTCCACGAAAATTCCCTGATTAACTATTATTGTTGTTTTTGTTGTTGTTGTTGTTCTCCCACTTTCTCTTTCCCAAGTTGCTTCCTCCGCTACTGCTTCCTCCCGTACGATTCTCTCCTCCAGTATTCTTTCCTTTCTTTTCTTTGTTATACAGACTTAAGGCCTCACTGCCGCCTTCCGCAATGATTGCCTTCTCCAGTAATGTTGCAAAGGAATCAATTTGAAGAACTGATACCTTATTGAACAGCCATGGCTTCAACCCTTGTTCAAAGCGTCTAGCCTTCCTCTCTTCATCCCCAACTTGGTGCTCCGCAAATCGCGCTAGTTCGTTAAACCTAGCCGCGTATTGCGCCACCGTCATCTCACCTTGTTTTAACTCTAGGAATTTCACCTCCATCCTATTCTTCATACTCTTCGGAAAGTAATTCTCGAAGAACAGTGTCTTAAACTTATCCCAAGCTATTATCCCTTCTCCAGCTCTTTGTTGATTAGCCTCCCACCAGTAGTTCGCTTCTCCCCTCATCATGTACGTGGAAAACACCGTCTTCTGATCTTCGCCTACGCTAGCTATAGTGAAAGCTTTTTCGATCTCTTTGATCCACGTTTGTGCGACGATTGGGTCGGTAGTTCCCTCGAACTCCGGGGGTCCTACACTCTTAAAGTCTTTAAAGGTTGTTACTGGCACAGTTTGAGGGTTCGGGCGAACGGGTTCATTGTTCCTTCCCCTTAAGGCTTCTCCTAACAAGTCTACCAGTTTCTGGATCGGGTCTACTTGTTCTCTCTCATTGTTAACGGATTCTTCGGGTGCAGTCAATCTACGTCTGGGTGGCATTATCTGCATCACAATTTTTCATTTTATTATTATTCAAGTATATCACTTAAGTATTTCTTTTAATACTAAAAGAATAAATTTATAACACGTTTTGAAAATCAACTCCATTTATATTCATATGCCATTTCATTTCATTACATGATTTTCCTAGCATACTGCTATAAATGTTATCACATATATCCCCTAATATCACAAAAGACGGGGAATATACCATCCTACTACCATACTACCCCTCTAACAAAAGCTAACTCGGGGTTTACATCATCATCCCACATCTTACACAAAAGATCGGGATTACAACATAGTATATACAATACATAAAGACACAACTATTACTACCACTAGACTGACTAAGGAAATCTCATCCCATCATCCCGCGCTCCACTGCGCTCTTGTACTCCAACTGTGCTATATACGCAACCAGCTCTCGGCTCAAGGTATGTAGAGTCTGTCCCTGTTCTGCCGGTAGTGGTACACACCATCAATCACCCTTTCAAAAGCTGAACGGAACACATACCCCATCTTGTTCATCTTTCTCTTCTTGCACCTGACCTCGTCCTCAAGGTCGTCAGCTCTCTCATTGGACGCTTCCCACTTCTCCTCGAAGTGTAACCTATCCATCACCTCCAACTCTAGCTGAGTACGGAGTGCCTCTTTCTCAGTTTTCTCACTCAGCTCCCTCTGCTCAACCTCTTCTAGCTTCTCTGCCAAATCTACATTCCTAGCCATTGACCTGTGAAATAGAGTCCCCATCTGGATCCCTGCCTCCCTACGGTAGGCAATCTCCACCTCTAACTCTTGCATAGCCAGCTTCCTCTGGTGGTCCTCGTCCCTCAGCTTCTGGAACTTAGACTCTCTCTCGTGGGCCTCTGCCTCCAGCTCCTGGACTCTGCAGTCTAACTCTAGAATACGCTCCTCGTACTCGCCTAACATCTGTTCCTCTATAGTAGCCTCATCAGAGTCCTCTACTGGCTCATCCTCCATCGGCTCCTCCTCTGGATCAGACCCTATCTCAATCTCGTCCTCGTCGTCAGACTCGAATGGTGCAACAGCCTGCACTGGTGTAGCCTCTAGAGGTGCCTCGTATACTACGTGTATATCCCTGGGCTCCTCCTCTGCAACTCTACTAGGTACCCCTGTGTCTGTCATCCTACACTCACAAACACAAGACAAGAAATAGCATCTCCATTAGAATGTTAAACAAAATATAAGTTCATTGTATAGAATGAAGTTACATTTCATAACAGACTAAGTCTCTCAAGGAAAACTCTACATGAGTTTTATCTCCTTCCTAACTTCTAAGTTCGCCTAAGTTATAGTCTAAGGACACTCGTTCCTAAGGTTTATAACTACGGCTTTGATACCAACCTGTGACACCCCCAAATTCCAGGACCGCCACTTGGTCTCTCGAATGCGGTTCATCACGTGCTCATGGTAATACATCGCAATAATGATAACTAAATATCACACAACCACAGCGGAAAATCTATTCTAGAATAATTTACAATGATTTATTATAATTATTCCCCCAAGTCTCGCAACCTACAGTACTTAATAGATTACATAGCAATATCAATTAACGACTTGTTATATAATCTAACTTAAGCTTAAACATAAACAAATCCAGTCTTACTACATCATCTTCACACAATATTAATATATTTGAAACATAACAGACATAAGCTAGTTGGTAGCCTTGCCCTTGCCCTTATCAATGCCCGAAGGTTCGCCATGCTCTGCCCTAACTGAAATGTTTTAGGGAAAGCAAGAATGAGCACAAATTGCCCAGCAAGTAATATACAATAAGGGTGAATAATAAGATTATCAATTCTCGAAAGGGTATAGCAAGATTTGATAGTTCAAGAATAACAAGAATATCAACAGTTCTCAATAATAGTCGCTATGGACAGAATAATATCAATATGATTAAATAATAAGTCAATTCAAGATTTCAAATAACTGAATACTGAGTAGTCACTAAGGACTATGAACTTCTACTAGAATTGACAGTAATAAACTGAAAATCCAATAAAAACAGGTACAACAGGTGATCAGCCTAAAGTACCATCGTTATGCATAACAATCAATCATACTCAAGTGTGCACGTCGGTTCTCCGATAATTATATATTCCCTTCAAAGAAGGTTGTTCTTCTCAGTCAAATACAAGATCCCGCACCAATCAATTAGTTTGGGTCGCTTTTCAATAATATAAGTCTAGCCGAATCAAATGGCATAGACACTTTCACAATATTCAAGAACAATACTAAGTTCAACATGTATAATAGCTTTAATGAATTAAGAGTTCAAGTATGCTAATTTAATTCAACGATTTAGTAAGAAACTAGTTCACAATATACAAGGATAGAATACTTGCACCGTAAAAGAGTGTAAGTTAGGAAACTTGCCTTATGCGTAGTTTACTGACGTAAAGCTAGCCAACACTTTGGAATCCTAATTATAATGTATTACATGTATAGAATTTTCATTAGTTAACACATCCGTTACACAACTTATTACTCAATATACATACATGTTACTATCTTAGTCACATGTCATACTTATTCTCATATGACATGAAATCAGATTATATGTTATTACGAATCAAGTACATAGTTATAACATAAATGATATTATAGAAACTCATCATGTTCAAGTAGCTATGATCCTTTGACCCATGGGCTTCCATTATATAAGTTAAACATTATCTTGTTACTTAATCATCACCTATGTACACATATCAGTAGGGTGTAAACCATTTCTAGCAATGTAGGCATCATATAAGCTATCTGTCCAAAAATCAGATTGTCAAACTGCATGGCTTCTGATTCCAGGCCGGCGCAGCTGCGCCATGGCTAAGCCTAGGGCCAGCGCAGCTGCGCAGCCTTCTGGCTAAGCCAAGGCTGAGCTGTGCCTTATGGTTTCTGTCCGGTCATGCAAGCCAACAACACCACATAGCATATAAACATATTAAAAGATACTTTTATGTTTGTACAACCTTTTCTCGTTTCAAATATATATGATATGGATTCTAAGTCAATACTTTCAATAACTTAAAGCCATTCAAGGATACGAACTCATAAGGTCTAACATGCTCGCTTTTTTTTTTAAAACACTTAAATTATTCACATAACTTGCATTAAACATGTTCATGAGTTTTCATATCACATATATGCAACTATTATTATCATTAGTTTGAAAACATGCTTTATTTACGCAAATTTGATTTCACTACATGTAACATAGTAGGAAAACATGAATGATACCTTAGCAAGTCTACAAGTTCTATCAAACATGTTCATAAGTATCGAAATTCAAATCTCAATGTAACATGTCGACGTTCACGTTCAACACTTATACTCTCATTAATAAAGTTTGCTAATACGCCCTAACACGTTCATGCTACATTATGAAATTTATATACGTAAGTTAATGTGTCCGACATGTATGTCAAGGCCATATAAACATACCCGAAAATCAGAATATATATATGATCTTTATATGTCAAGGTTTGCCTTTAAAAACTTATATTTTCGCTCGAAATGTTTACTGATCGAGGTTTAGCATGCTCACGTCATACTATGAAACACGTATACACAACTCAACATTCATTTCATGTGTTTCTAGATGGTACTAACGTGTCTCGAAAGTTAGAATATTAACATGCGTCATATATGTTTAACGTCCGTTTATAAACCTTATGTTCCCTTTGAAAACTTTAAGTGCGTTTCCAAACTACATGTTGTTTTGTTAACCATGCATGCTAATATACTAAAACATGCTTACATTGCCTCATTATGTTTATATATATATGTTACACAAGCTAGCATGCTGGTTTAAGCCATATCAATAACTTAACACACAACAGGATTTAAGCAGATTGCAGAAAACTGGAGCAGGGTGCCGGCGCAGCTGCGCCGCATCCCAGGCTTAAACCTGCGCAGCTGCGCCACTACTGGTTCGCACCAGACAGCAGGCAGCTACCGCAGTTTCTAGCCCAACTCACAAAATGGCTTCACGAAAATAGTTTTTAAACAACTACATTCCAGTTCAAACATGTATATAAGCCATATAGCAACTAAACAAACTTCCTTCAATCCAATTATAGTCCAATTTGGCATAATCAGAAATTGAAATTTTTGACAGAAAAATGAAAATGAAGAATATGAATCATGTACTTATACCTTTGCTATGAATTAAGCTTGCTGCTATCTCACAATGCCATTATACTGATATATGTATATGCTCTCAACTTATCAACTCAAACAAAATCTCAGCAATGTGAAATAGGAAGAAAGGAAGCCATATTTATAGAGAAAACAAGATACAGACAATGCAATTGCCTACCATTTCAAACTAACAGAAATTTGATTTGCATGCTAGATAAGAGGAAGTTGGTAGATAGTTGTTGAAAGCCATCATTAGAGCCACTCCTCATATAATTATTGCTAGCTAAGCTTGGGAGAAGAATGGGAGAATAGGCCTTAGCCTTTTTGCCATACACGTGAAGGAGAAGGAGAGTGACTATAATATTGGGACAAGGCCATATATCAGCATTCTATAATTTGTATATATACACAACACTTATGCCAAAATATGTTACATTATATATACTATATAATTAGGCCACAATTATAGTTACAATGTAATTCTAATGATACTAACATGGATTCACATAATGTAATAAGTGTGAATTGTACACATATAATTCATGTATATTTTTATCATACTGGTATAATTTAATCGGATGTTATCACATTACATTATCTCATGTATTATTAAATTGTTCACCATATATTCATGATGTCTCACTTTATTAAAATTAATAGTTTACAATATGTTCATGATATATTATACAGTGTATTCCCACATTTTTATTGTCACATAAGTATTATCATGCATTCATAACATATAGTTTTAACATAATCACATTATGCTTCATGTAATATATGGTTTCTATGTGTAATATATTCGCATTGCATTATATAACATAGTTTATGTATATACATGCATGGTCACACTTAAGTGTCTCTCTACACTATATAATATAGTTGTATTCCATATACTTTCTATATTCAAGTATTGCACATTTGCACATATCAATTAATATTCTCTAATAACAATTAACAATTAATTAATTGTTCACTTAAAAATTCTTCGTTAATTAATATAATTAGTAATATTTCCCATCACTGTGCCACACTAGGCTCTCAACGAGTTTATCGTAAACTCCACATTTTTCTCAATTGTCATAGATATTCAATTTAATATAATAAATTAATCATTCTCATAACACAAAATCATTTATATTCAAATAAATTCTCATTTTCATTAATATAATTATTTAATAATATTAGGAAATTCTCGGGTATTACAAAAGGGAATCAGAATCCAAGCAGAAATGCATGGTGAAAGTTTTCTTTCGGAATGGAGGCATGTGTAAGTTACCTTAAGATGAAAAATAAGATACAATAGTGGGAGGCGAAGTTCTAGACCTTCAGATTAGTAACTAATAGATACAGACATGGTGAGAGTGAAGGTAGTTAGGTAATAAGTGTCGCGAGAGATTCAATAGATGTTTATAGATATGGAACAGTATTGTGGATCCCAATTTTAGGGATAATGTGGGAAGTATCTTTCTAACCCCAACTTTAGTGGTACCCGAGAGGGGTATGTAATGAGACTAGCAGAATGATGTACGATGTGATATGTTTTCTTGTGGCATGTTTTTATTAAACGTGCGTGTAGTAACCAGATTTTGTTAAATAATGACAAGGGATAATAGAAATAAAACTTATACGTCTTAAGAAATATTAGATGTTTAATAGATGATAACACCGTTTTATTTCTATACAAAAATGTCAATACCCTAGGGAGGAGTGACTCGTCGAGCAACGGAGAACGGAGATATGGAATTGAATCAAGAACCCTTACAACAATTGGTAGACCTTATAGTAAATGCTTTTGAAGAAGGAATCAATGATTATAAGAAAAAACAGACGAAAACTTCAGTGGTAGGAAAAGATATTAATTTGACTAAGGGAGGAGAGGTTAATAATTCAAAGAAAGCGAACGAAGGTAGGATGGAAGAGAGTAGTAGTGGCATTCACGACATTGGCAAATGCATTCTCTGTAATAGATGAGATTTTTTTATGTGATTCTGGGGAAAGAATCCTTTTAAGGAGGGAAGATTGTAACGAATGAGAATTTTATATATTAATTGTAAAAATTTATTGAATTAAATAAATATTTAATTTGATTTATTTATTGAGCTAAATAAATAAATTGTGTGATTGTTGTGGAGTAATTTAATTAAGTGCAATAGAATTAATTAAATTGATGTGTAAGTAATGGTGTAACATAATTCTAATTTAATTGAGAATAATTAAATTAGAGTAATATTATGTGCTAAGTGTTTATAATGATTTACTTATTTATTACATGAATTATGATTAATAAGGAAATTACAATTGTGTAGCAATTTAGTATTATGTGCAATTTTAATTAATTAATAAATGTTAGCTTGTATTTAATTAAATTTGAAGGTTGCAATTTAATTAAATAAAGTGTAGCATTTAAACTATGGGATAAAAGATTTATTAAAAGAGTTAAAAAGGATTTTAAATTCATTTTACCAAACAAGGCCCTTACTTTTGTTTTAAACCCGTTTTACCAAACATGGCCTTAGTTACTATTAATCTGTTTTAAAAATAATGTTGTTTTGCCAAACATGGCGTTAAGGCTTTTTAAATTCAAAATTTTGTAACTTATATAATTAAGTAGTAGTTAGTATATGTAACTAGTATAATACTTATTAGCTACATTAATATGGTAAGTTACATATATGTTATATGTATATTATTTATCTATAATATACATTAGTTTAGAAAAGTTAGTCTGTTAGAGAAAGAAAGAAAAAAACAGAGAGAAAAGAAATAACAGAGAAAATATATAAAGGAAAGGAAGAAGAGAGAAGAAGAAGAATGCTTTGAGAAAACCAAAGGAACCTACACACCATCATCTTCATCTTTCCTCCTAATCCAAACTAGAAAGTGTATACTATCTATGTTAAATCTTTTTTTTGACGACCCAAGAATAGGTCCAATCCTACCAACCCATTCTGAGTCGCCAAACACATGGTACAGAATTCAAATACAAATTTTTATATCATACGGTCGTGCAAAATACGACCACACAGCTGTGAGTGTCAATACAAATATGTAGAAAATATAAACATTCAAACTAAGTCCTCATTACAATTATTATCACACTATTTTATAAAAATAGTGAGGACTACTACTGCTCTAACTCGGACCATAACTCTGTCCCTCGACTAGTCCATGCGACATTCTAATTTCCTGAAGAGGACAATAGATAAAAAGGGTGAGCTCAACTAGCCTAGTAAAGAATATTATGACTAAGATAATGAAAAATAAATTATCGTTAGTCTTCAACAAATCAGATAAAATATTATGGACAACAAGTTTTAGATTAACAACCGCAACGAAAATAACAATGCCTCAGAAGAATTAAGTAGAAAATAATGTCTACTAATTTCTATGATTTGAAAGTCCATAATCAATATTTTATCCTTGTAACATCAATTAATATATATCTTCAATCAAATATTCATCTTTGCACTACAGGCCAAAGATATTCATTTATATCATCAGTTGGTCATGTTCATCTCAACACCTATCCATCTTTGCACCACGGGCCAAAGATATTCTTTTGTATCACCATTTAAGACTGAAGATGATGAAAAATATTTTAAAGAACGAATCCAGTGAGATAAAGTACAAAAATTAGGGATTCGTAATTTAGTTTATCCAAGTTCAAGAATACTCCATAATAATCAATTGTGGAGAAAAATTCAAGAATGAAGATAAAAACTTGGATCCAATCAAAGATAGGAACCATAATAGACAACTTGGACAAAGAAAAGAAAATTTAATTTTTCTGTGAATAGTACTGTATTCGTGAATAGGCATACGTGAATAGTAACCCCAATATGAAAAGGTAAAAATTTTACAATAAAATTCATACCAATATTTCGGTGTCATGATATTGAAAGAAATAACATCATTTTTGAAAAAAAATAACATCCCTTACCTCAAAGGAACAGTACTTCTGACTGGAATATCGGATATAATACTGCAGGAAACTTGCACTAAATAGTAACACTCAAAATATCTAAATACTCACACAAATACGCTCTATATTATAAAGAGAGAAAACTTTTGATTCTGGTTTGATTTTCAAATTCTAACTAAGCACCCTATTTATAGAAAAATGCTTAGAACACCAAAGTAGAAAACTTAATAAAATAATATTTTATTTAAAAAAATTTCATGCCCACTTCTTGACCAAAATCATCATCTCACCAATAGTGGGGCCCACCCATTAAAAAAACATTTTTATTAATAAAAATATTTATAACCCCAAAAATCAATTCAAACCCAATATTCCTAAACTTCCATAATTCATAAAAAATAGCCCTTTATTAGAAAAATACGAATTCTATGTCCTTTCCATATGAAATTTAATTCTCTACAACTTTGTAGAAGGATGTTTTTTTAAATTCCAAACGAAAAATGGCCGAAATTCACAAACGGATGATTTTTCACACCAAAATACTGATAAAAACACCTCAACACTAATTCCTTCTTTTATATCCACAAAAATAAATATTTTCTTATCATATAAATCAATAATTAATTATTCACAAATAATATTACAGAACTACAATATTGACAACCAGGTCGTTCCCAAGAAAGAGGGGGCCTTCCGATAAGGATTTCACTTTACTAGCGCGCAATTAAATAACCCTTCCTAGACAGAACTTCCTTAGTCAATGCCAATAATGTTATCTAATAATATTATTCAAATAATATGAATTATTGATATGATAATGGGAAATAGTGTGAAGTGACAATTATTGAATTAACAATAATATAAAAATACTTTGCAATACCGTGTGATACTGTGAAACAACGCGTATTACTTTACTTTATCCACCGGGTATTCCAACAGTGTTAACGGGAACAACTATGCCGTTATTTATAAAAAAAACTTATTCTTGTCATTTTCTTCATCCTATAGTTTTCTGTTATAGGGCCCACAAATAGCTGTGCCGTCGTACGAATATTCCCTGACAGCAAGAATATTCCTCAACCAAACGAATATTCCCCGACAACAACGAATATTTTATAACCACTTGCTTATTTAAAATATTTGCGCATTTTACCCATAACTTTCCACATTAATCAAATCAACCCTTTACTATTTGAAAATAATAAATAGAGGAAATTCAATTTTATTCATAAAAAATTGGGGTCTTACAACCTCCCCTCCTTATGAAATTTCATTCTCGAAATTGACGTACGTACCTGGTGTTTCGAAAAGGTGAGGAAACCTCGCTTTCATTTCTGATTTCAACTCCCAGGTCATTTCCTTAATAGCTTGGTTCCTCCACAAAACTTTGACTTGTGGTATAACCTTTGTGTATAGGACATGCTCCTTCCTATCCAAGATCTTGACAGGTACCTCCTCATACATTAAATTTTCAGCTATCTCGTCTGGTTCTAACTCAATAATGTGGTTTGGGTCTTTCACATATTTACGAAGCACGGATATGTGAAAAATGTTATGACCACGAGACATGCTTGGAGGTAATGCGAGTCTATAGGCCACATTTCCTAGTCGGTCAAGAATCTCAAATGGACCAATGAATCATGGGTTGAGCTTTCCTCTCTTCCCAAACCTCGGTAACCCCTTTCCACGGAGCAACACGTAACAATACATGATCCCCAACATTAAATTCCACGTCCTTTCGATGAAGATCCGCATAACTCTTTTGTCGATCCTGTGCCGTTTGTATACATTGTCGGATCATTTGGATCTTTTTCATAGTCATATGTACCAAGTCTGGTCCCAATAATGTTGCTTCACCCACCTCATCCCAATATACTGGAGAACAACACTTTCTTCCATACAACGCTTCGAATAGAGCCATGCCTATACTTTCCTGATAACTATTGTTATAGGAGAATTCCACCAATGATAGGTACTTATCCCAACTCCCTTTGAAGTCTAGAACACAGAGTCTCAATAGATCTTTAAGAGTTTGAATAGTTCTTTTCAATTGTCCGTCCGTTTGAGGATGATATGCCGAACTGAATCGTAAATTCGTGCCCATAGCTTTCTGCAAACTTACCCAAAATCGTGAAATGAATCTTGGGTCACGATCCGAAACTATGAATACTGGCATGCCATGCAATCTCATAATCTCATTCACGTACATACGAGCAAGACGTTCAAGGGAATAAGTCTCCCGTATCGACAAGAAATGATCAGACTTGGTTAATCTATCAATAATAACCCAAATAGCATCTATGCCTTGAGAAACCTTGGGAAGACCCGTAACAAAATCTATTGTAATGTGTTCCCACTTCCATTTCAGAATCTCCAGTGGTTGCAATGGACCCTTTGGTACTTGATGCTCCGCCTTTACACGTTGACAAGTTAAACACCTCGAAATAAAGTCCGCGATCTCTCTCTTTATATTATTCCACCAAAATGTATGTCGAAGATCATGATACATTTTGGTACTCCCAGGATGGATTGCAAACGGTGTCTTGTGTGCCTCCATCATGATTCTATGCTTCAAATCAGAATCGTTAGGAACATAAAGTCTGTAGTTGACTCAAAGTATTCCTTCTTCATCGATTCTTGCTTCTGGAACCGCACCTTCTTACACCTTCTTCTTCATCTTCATCAGCTCCGGGTCTGTAGCTTGAGCAACTTTAACTTTATCAATCAAAACTGGTTCTACGCGTATACTTGACATCATTGTATGGGTCCCCGGAGTCTTGAACTCTATCTCCATCTTTTGTAAGTCACAAAGAATAGGCCTTTGTGTTGACAGCATCGCACTCGTTCCCGCATATGATCTTCTACTCAACGCATCAGCTACCACGTTCGCTTTACCAGGATGGTATTGGATAGTTTGATCATAATCTTTCAACAGCTCAAGCCAACGTCGTTGCCGCATGTTGAGTTTCTTTTGAGTGAAGAAATATTTAAAGCTCTTACGATCCGTATATATCTCCACTTTCTCCCCGTACAGGTAGTGTCTCCAGATCTTCAACGCAAAAAAGACTGCTGCCAACTCTAGATCATGAGTAGGATAATTCCTCTCATATTCCTTGAGTTGTCGTGAGGCATAGGCTATGACTTTCCCATGTTGCATGAGAACACATCTTAACCCTTTGCCCGAAGCATCGCTGTAGATGACAAATCCATCCGAACCAAATAGAATCGTTAGAACAGGTACCGAAATGAGCCTCCTCTTGAGCTCTTGGAAGCTCTTCTCGCATTCCTCGCTCCATACGAACTTTGTATCTTTCCGAGTCAGCTAAGTTAACGGAGTAGCGATTCGAGAAAATTCTTTCACGAATCTTCGATAATAACCAGCTAAACCCAGAAAGCTACGTACTTCGGTCACCGACTTTGGTTGCTCCCAACTTTGTATTGCTTCAATCTTCGTCGGGTCAATAGATACTCCATGTTTTGATACTACGTGCCCAAGGAATGCTACTTCCTCAAGCCAGAACTCATATTTCTTCAGCTTGGCATATAGCTTGTTATCACGAAGCCTTTGAAGTATCAGGTTTAAGTGGTGCTCATGATCTTCACGACTTTTGGAATAAATGAGGATGTCATCAATAAAGACAACCACGAACTGATCCAAATATTCCTTGAATACACGGTTCATCATATCCATAAAAGCAGCAGGAGCATTAGTCAATCCAAAAGACATGACTAGGAATTCATAATGCCCGTATCGAGTTCTGAAGGCAGTCTTTAGAATATCCTCAGTTTTAATCTTCAGCTGATGATATCCAGAACGAAGATCGATCTTTGAAAAGAATTGCACTCCTTGCAACTGATCAAACAAGTCATCAATACGAGGTAGCGGATACCTATTCTTCATGGTTACGAATAAAACAAGAGCACCCCAAGGAGGCGTACTAGGACGAATAAAACCGATGTCTAACAACTCCTGTAGTTGAACCTTTAACTCATGAAGTTCAATAGGAGCCATTCGATATGGGGTTTTAAAAATGGCTTTTGTACCGGGCTCAAGGTCAATAAAGAATTTAACTTCACGTTCTCATTGTTGTACATTCTCTTCTTGAAATCTCCCCCCAACTCACTTCTTTTATTATCATGGCCACGATTACCACCAGAGTGGTTACTGCTTCTGTCATGATACTTTCCTCCCCGCTGGTTGTCATTGCTCTGATAACTGCGGCCACCGGTACGACCCTGGTTGTGGTCTCTTGGTTGAACATACTCATTATCTCATTCTAATAACTGAGCCCTGTTTACTACATCTGAATAGAGAGAAAATTTGTGAGAAATGAGGTATTGACGAATTTTGGGTTTCAAACCTCTCAGAAACATCTGCGTCATACGTTCCTCATTCTCTACCAAATGAGGTGCAAACCTGGACAACTCTGCGAACTTAGCCTCGTATTGGGACACGATCATGTTGTTCTATTCCAGTCTGATAAACTCTACCTCCTTTATATGACGAATACTTTCAGGAAAGTACTTGTCATTGAATAGTTTCTGGAACGCTTCCCAAGACATCTTGAGTGCGGCAGGCTGGGTACGCTTCACAGACTCCCACCAGTAATCTGCCTCTCCAGGGAACATAAAGGTGACAAATGGAACCTTTTGTTCCTCCGTGCATCCCAAGACATTAAATATCTTGGTAATTTTCTTAACCCACGTCTCTGTCTTGATTGGATCTGGCTTTCCCTGAAACTCTGGTGGTCCCAACTCTTTGAGCTGCTTGGCAGTGATAATTCGCGTGTTGTTATTATTTCCACCTGTATTTTGCACACGAGTCTCCCTTGTCTGGTTTTGCATGAACTACAAAAAGCTTCTAAACATCTCATCGTTTATCGTCTGATCAGTGTTATTTTCAGGAGGAACATTGCCTTCCTATTGCACGTTCTGTTGGTTATTGATTAAAGGTGTCTCCACGGTCTCATTCACTCTATTGTTAACATTCTTAGCTGCCATTCTCAAATACTGCCATAATATAAGGGTCAATTAAACAAATTAACGTATCACATGCTAACCCTATGCTCCGACTGACCAATTAAATATCAAATACGCTTAGGTAGGACACACTAACTAAGGATTTATTCGTCTCTCCCCTCCTAGTTCTATTCCCCGATCTCTGCCAAAGATTATATTCCTAAGCTCTGATACCAACTGTGACGACCCCAGAATAGGTCCAATCCAACCAACCCATTTTGAGTCGCCAAACATATGGTACAGAATTCAAATACAAACTTTTATATCACACGGTCGTGCAAAATACGACCACACAGCTGTGAGTGTTAATACAAATATGTAGAAAATATAAACATTCAAACTAAGTCCTCATTACAATTATTATCACATTATTTTATAAAAATAGTGAGGACTACTACTGCTCTAACTCGGACCATCACTCTGTCCCCGGACTAGTCCTTGCGACATTCTCATTTCCTGAAGAGGACAATAGATGAAAAGGTGAGCTCAACTAGCCCAATAAAGAATATTATGACTAAGATAATGAAAAATAAATTATCGTTAGTCTTCAACAAATTAGATAAAATATTATGGACAACAAATTTTAGATCAACAACCGCAACGAAAATAACGATGCATCAGAAGAATTAAGTAGAAAATAATGTCTACTATCTTCTATGATTTGAAAGTCCATAATTAATATTTTATCCCTGTAACATCAATCAATATATATCTTGAATCAAATATACATCATTGCACTACATGCCAAAGATATTCAATTATATCATCAGTTGGTCATGTTTATCTCAACACCTGTCCATCTTTGCACTACGGGCCAAAGATATTGTTTTGTATCACCATTTAAGACTGAAGATGATGAAAAATATTTTAAAGAACGAATCCAGTGAGATAGAGTATAAAAATTAGGAATTCGTAATTTAGTTTATCCAAGTTCAATAATACTCCATAATAATCAACTGTGGAGCAAAATTCAAGAATGAAGATAAAAACTTGGATCCAATCAAAGATAGGAACCATAATAGACAACTTGGACAAAGAAAAGAAAATTTAATTTTTCTGTAAATAGTACCGTATTCGTGAATAGTGTCGTATACGTGAATAGTAACCCCAATATGTAAAGGTAAAAATTTCACAATAAAATTCATATCAATATTTCGATGTCATGATATTGAAAGAAATAACATCATTTAAAAAAAAATAACATCCCTTACCTCAAAAGAACAGTACTTCTGACTGGAATATCGGATATAATACTGAAGAAAACTTGCACTGCATAGTAACACTCAAAGTATCTAAATACTCACAAAAATACGCTCGATATTATAGAGAGAAAAAACTTCTGATTCTGGTTTGATTTTCAAATTCTAACTAAGCACCCTATTTATAGAAAAATGCTTAGAACGCCAAAGTTAAAAATTTAATAAAATAATATTTTATTTAACAAAAATTCAAGCCCACCTCTTGACCAAAATCATCAGCTCACCACCAGTGGGGCCCACCCATGAAAAAAATATTTTTATTAATAAAAATATTTATAACCCCAAAAATTAATTTAGACCCAATATTCCGGAATTTCCATAATTCATAAAAATAGCCCTTTTATCAGAAAAATACGAATTCTATATCCTTTCCATATAAAATTTAATTCTCTACAACTTTGAAGAAGGAAGTTTTTTTAAATTCCAAACGAAAAATGGCCGAAATTCACAAACGGATGATTTTTCACACCAAAATACTGATAAAAACACCTCAACACTAATTCCTTCTTTTATATCCACAAAAATAAATATTTTCTTATCATATAAATTAATAATTAATTATGCACAAATAATATTATAGAACTACAATATTGACAACCAGGTCGTTCCCAAGAAAGAGGGGGCCTTCCGATAAGGATTTCTCCTTACTGGCGCGCAATTAAATAACCCCTCCTAGACAGAACTTCTTTAGACATTGCCAATAATGTTATCTAATAATATTATTCAAATAATATGAATTATTGATCTGATAATACGAAATATTGTGCAGTGACAATTATTGAATTAACAATAATATAAAAATACTGTGCGATACCGTGTGCTACTGTGCAACAACGCGTATTACTTTACTTTATCCAACGGGTATTCCAACAGTGTTAACGGTAACAACTACGCCATTATTTATAAAAAATTTATTCTTGTCGTTTTTTTCATCCGACAGTTTTCTGTTTTGGGGCCCACAAATGGCTGCGCCGTCGTACGAATATTTCCCGACAGCAAGAATATCCCATGACCAAACGAATATTCCCCGACAACAATGAATATTTTATAACCACTTGCTTATTTAAAATATTTGCGCATTTTACCCATAACTTCCCACATTAATCAAATCAACCCCTTACTATTTCAAAATAATAAATAGAGAAAATTCAATTTTATTCAGAAAAAAGTTGGGGTCTTACATTTTTTATATTGTGTTTTACGTATTCCATGTTTTTCATAAAAGAACTTCTTTGTAATAATCTTTTATTTTGTAAATTACTTGATCATGATGTATATATGTGATGTATATATATATATATATATATATATGCTTATATATGAGTTATATAGTTGTTTTAGCAATTTAATCCACGTAATTACGGCGAACATGAAGAAATCATGCTCATAGTAATTTACTGTGAGCTTATTTAGAAAATAGTCTTTAAATCATCAAAATTGGTATATGTTTGTCAATTATTTTCTAAATTGATCATGGATTATGTTAATATGTTAAGAAATAGAGTTAACACAATTGGAATTTCAAGATTTGATTTAAAAATAAATTCAAAGTAGCAATTTTCGTCAAGAACGCTTAAGAATGTCGTTTTCTTCAAAAATCATAAAAACTGTGTTTTGATTATGTGTTGTAATGATTTTGTATGTTATAATCATGTTAAGAGTCGAAAATTTTATTTTCATTAAGTTTCATGTACATCATGTTGAGAAAAATCGGACTTTGATGTGAAGAAATAAGCCAAATAAGGTTATTTCTCTGCCGTTCGCGAGCTGGGCGAACCCAGCAGTAGTTGTGACGCCCCCAAATCTGGGTTCCTCACTTTCCTTGAATCCTGTGCAGTCACGATACTACTATCGTTAAATTATTACATCTTTTATTCATAACTTAAAGAATAACTTGCTTTATTACAATTTAGAACATAAATTCTTTCCATAACCAGGATCTCATATAATGACTCCAAACTTTTACAAGTTATAATCTTGGTCATTTACCATTCCTGTCTTATATTATGTTCGATATTATAAAAATACGGAAATAACTTAAACTTTTTCAATATTCTTGGATAAAATCTTTTATTGCTTTTATAACTTGAATCAATTACATTCGTCTAAATCAAACTATATTATGATTCACTTTATTCAAATTTCTGTATAACTGTATACATCTTAACTTGATTTCCTCTATGTATTAACTAATACATCTTTACAGTACGACAAGTATTAAACCTTGTAAACCAATATCAAGTACAACTACTAGAACCTAAACATGGTTTAAATGATAATCTAAATAGCATTCTTTATTGCGATACTATCTAACTTTATCAATCAAGAAGCACAGAATCTTTATCGTATGTCCTTAACCTACAAAAATAGTTATTTACAAGAGTGAGCTCGACAGCTCAGCAATTCTAATAGTTTTCATGCATCACATAGCATACAACATCATACTCTGTTCATGCATTTATAAACAATATATATTTACTATGCATGTTACTTTTCACATAACAAGTATATCAGCAAAGATCAACTTCAATGTCATTTATATCTCATATACAGTTCATATATAAGTTCACATTATCACAGCATAATATAATTCAACTAACAGTTATTGAATTCATATATCAAATAGGAACTGAAAGAATTGCCTGATTCGTAGTTTAACAACTACGACTTAACTGCTTAAGAATATTTGCACTTTGTGTAATCCTACATAGTTATATTAACCATAGAGATCACACTCATTAGTTATATGTATCCACACATTCTCAATGTAATAATAAAGGTTACATTGTTGTCTAACTTGGTTCTTAGAACCTTCGTCTCCCTTTCTTATCGTATTCTTAGAATAACTATGTACGTATAAGTATACGTTAACCATACGTACTTACTACCATCCTTCATATACATGTATCACACACTTAACTAAATGTATTCGACATATATTTAGAACTTATATGATCCTTATTATTCATACGTTTCTCAAACCTTAACGGAATTATAGTTTTCGTGTTTTATACAAATAAACACTTCAGGCATCATTAAGATTCTATTTTATAACTCAAAAATAATATGTAAACATGCTACTATGTTCATCACGTATATATGTGAGGTGCTGTACTAGTTAAGACGCATGCTCACAAATACCTTTACCATATACGCACAACTAGCATCGATAATAGCTTTAAAACATATCTAATTCATGATTAACTAACTTTCATAGTGTCTAGTAAGGTGTGTGCACATACTTGACATTTAAAAGCACTAGTATGTATGCTCAAACATGTTAGAACATTAATACACTATGATCACGCACTTAGTTTGCAAAAAGTACGAATTTTGCTTTTGAAACCATTATGACTTAAACCATAAATGCTAGTGTAAACTTAACAACTTTAAATTTACATTTTATGTCTATCTAGACCATGCAATCATACTCAAAGTTAGAACATAAGCATCAATAGTATATGTCTGGGCTCATTTTAAAACTTACAATATTCTTTAGAAATCGCACAATAACGAAGCCAAGAATGTTCATGCTATGTCAAGGTACTTATTCATACATGTTAAACCTGATTTAATGCATGTATAAGTCATTTACACAAGCTACAAATATCAAAACACACATATTACGTATGTGTCAAAGTTTACTTTAAAAATTCTAAGTTTATTTATAAACCATAAAGCCTTTTTATCAATAGTGTATACTATCATGGTTATACATGCTTATATCATGTCAAAGTACTCATATATGTGTGTTAATATAGTTCACATGCTTGCTCTAATAAGATACCATATGATAGCATATAACAGCTTCTAGCAGAAACAGGAATTCTGGTTCAGGGCCTGGCGCAGCTGCGCAGGTGGCCGGCCAGATATGGAGACTGTTCTGCTTCGGCAGAAACTCAAGCCGAACTCAAAATTTTCACAGTAATTTGATTCTACACTAGCCACTACACATTTCTATTATGCTTATCAACTTAAATAATACTTGACAATCATATTCCAACTCAGTTATCATAGAATCCATGCTTAATCAATAATTTGAGAATTGAAGAACATGGATAGGGACTTATACCTCTTCAATATGAACTTACTGCTATAACAATTCTCCCTTACTGATCACTCTCTCAATACTTGCTATCAATTCTATACTTAAAGAAATCTCAGCAAGTGCAATGAGGGAGAAGGGAATGCTCTATATATAGGCATTTCAATAGATGGTTCATGCAATTGTTAACCATATAAAACCAATGGAAGAAGCAATTGTATAATAGATAAGATAGAGTGGTTGAGAGTTGGTAAACTCAATCATGAATCACACATCCCTTGCAATTATTAGCTAGATTTCCTGAAATTGAGAAGAAGATAGAGTAGGCTAGCTTTTTGTGTTCACGTGAAGTGGAAATTGAGAGGTGACTCTCATTTAGGGACAAGAAGTAATCTCAGCAACTTGCAAATATAACTTACTAATGTTATATATGTATACATATAGTATTTACTTAGGCTATATGTATTCCTTCCATATGCATTTAAATGGGTGTTACAATGTTATTCAGTAGGGTACATATATATCAACATATAATCCATGCACATTTTATAAACACCGAATATAATACAATTGGATATTATTATTATTACTCATCATAACTGTTATTATAATAATTATAATAACTTATTGCATACATTATCAATTAACAATGGTTATTGATATTAGTATACATCAATGTTACCCATACACTTATTGTCACATAAACACTTACTATATAGTCTATATATAATATATAGCTATATTAATGCGTCACATTGCATTATACTTAATAAAGATAACTATCATATATTAAAGGTTGAATTATTGCATGCTTGCATAAACAATTAAATAAATATAACCGCATTATATTTATAAATAATTACAAGGTTAAGTTTTATTATGCTCAACAATAATAACTTCTCACGTTATCGATTAATTAACATTTATATGATTAATTATCACTTTAAACATATATAAATCTTATTATATTTATAAACTAGTTGCTTATTATTATTCTATTATTTGCAATAATAATAATCAATACATCATTATTTAATTCTCATTAATATTCTATTTCTCATAATAGCAATAACGATTAATATTTGATTAATCGTTCACGTAGAAATTCCTTCATTGATGCAATTTCTGATTATATTCAAAATTAATTTACTTATTATCATGCTATCACTCGCAATAATAATAATTCATCATACCATTAATAATAACAATTAATATAGATTAATTGTTTAATTAATAATTCCCCCATCCTTGAATTAATTGTAGGATCTATTATCGTGCCACACAAGGCATTTCAAACAAGCTTACGTCGAGCTTATCATCATTCTCAACACTTATTCATTTCCACCACACTACTTGTCCACCACATGTTTAATTTACTTAGGACTATTAAGTCACAAGGTTCACATATATAAATATATCGAATGAAAATATTCAGATATTCTATATAACCTTTACGGTAATATAATAACTCAAGTTATTAAAATAACTTAGTTTCCTTTTATAAATTAAACTCCTTTTGAAAATACATTAGAAATTATGTATTTAGCCATAACATAAATATTATGTCTTCTCCGAATAAAGACATTTATTATTAGAAAATAATTTACTTATTTTCTCAAGATATTATTCTTAATATAGTATCAAATAACTATAGGTACAACACATGGACATATATTATATATAGAAAATAGATAATAAGTTTATTTTCTATTATAATAAATTATTTCCATCAATTTATTTACATATAGCAAATACGTTTTAATATATTTACTATATTAACCAATCACACCTCATACAAAAACATATAAGGTAATATTATTATTCAAAAATAATATTTTATCCTTTTATTAAAATAATTCAACATTAGAAATTATTTTAATATCCTTTATTAGAAATATATAATAACTAGTTCTCTTTCTTTTCTATAAATTATTCCCAAAATAATTTCTTCAAATATTCAATATTCATTTAAAGATATAATGATTTTCATCTCCCTTTAATAACATATATATATACATATTTAATGTTATTCGTACATTAGACTTTCTCACATATTACTATTCTAAGTAATATATATAAAAGTATCAACTATAATTACATATTCAACACACTTATTAATTCACTCATTTACTTAAGTAAATTAAACACCGTACTATATCATCATAGTTAATTAAGGTTCAATACTCACATTATATTATTCCCTAATATAACTCCCAACTCAAATTAACTAATAATTATTCTTATTAGCTAATTCCCTTAACTAACTCATGCTTTACTATCCAAACCTATTCACGGATAGCTTAAGTGCTATTTATAACCTACATTATAAACGTACTAGTTATTAATACACATATACAAGAATATGGTGATTATATATTAAGGATATTTAATGTCACCAACTTACTATGATAAAATAATTCTATCAATTATTTAATATCGATAGAAATTTATCCACCTCCTTTACCTCAATAGAATCGTCTCTGAAATAAATAACAAATATATATTAATAATATATTTATTAATCACAAAAACACATATTACATAGTCTACATTATCCTATGTAATATAATACCACATACCTCATATCACACATATATACTCGTATTCGAACCCATCTCACAGTTTAAGAATTTTATTTATTAAATCCTTAATTAATAATATCTGAAAATTCGGGTTCTCACATCATCTCCCCCTTATAAGGATTCCGTCCTCGGAATTACCAAAACCTCTTCTACTCGGTGCCCTTCCGATTATTACATATTCTCTTGAATACTTTTATTCATTCTCTTTTCGGAAGTTTTTATTATAACTTCCTCACTTGCATTCTACCACATTCTCCTTTCTGAGGAACATTCTACTTACTACTTTCATCTTTCAGAAGAATAAGAATCTTTCATGATTTTTTAATAATCTGGAAGTAGTATGAATAATTCAGATTCCAATTTATGCTAAGGGGTCACAAGACCGTGAACTTTTTCACAGGTTTACTAATGCTTCAACACAATTCTTCACACTGCAAACCAGAGTGTTTATCAATCACAAAGACTGAAAGCACCCTCCACGCGTACTCTAGGTGGCCGACCTATTGTACCACTACGTTGAGCCACAACGTAGTGTTTTGTAACGACTATATGCGTTACGTTCGGAACCATTGTCCCCGAAAATATGTTCCCGTTATAGGGTTGTTCAACTCAGCTTATTAACGTTTAAATCCGCACCAGAGTAATCTGGTTTGGCATAAATACACAAGAATGCTTGAATTCTATAATCTCTTTTCAACAGTCGCCTAGCCGAATCAAATAACTTAGACTCTCATCAACAATTCGGACATGAATCGAAATAATTTAGCCAACTTAATTGACCTTCTTCATAATTTACAAGAAAACCAAAAATTCTTTTATGACGTCATAATACCATACCAGATTAGTAGTACGTTGAGGATTATGTCATTTTATGACTTTGCCATACTACATTATACTATAGTGGGCTAACGATCTTACGATCACTTTCGACACTAGGTTCGATTGCAATGATGACTCCATCGTTTACCATTCTACACCATATCAAATGATGCATATGGTCAAAATACATTTTGAAAAATTTTCAAATCATTTTTGTCTTAGCCGAAACAAATAGCTTAGACATACGAATAACGGTGTTGTTTTTAAAACTCATTGGTTCAATCATTTGACACAAGGTTTTCTCAGGAAAACAGAAGTGCAAACACTTGCACGAAGTCAATAAATTTTGAAAATCTAGCATAGCTAGAGGATTTAGGAAAATCCAATTTCTCCATCACTTCAATCTCTTACTACCATCAATGCTCACTATTCCAAAACTCTTATATAATATATCTATTCTCAATATAGTTCACCAACTTACCATACCATAGAAGTTCAGGAATATACCACAATCATATTGGTGTAGGAACTTATCCTAGTCAGATCAAAGTCGTCCATTCGCTAAGGGGTCCCACCATACGATTATGAGTCACGAACTCGTCATAGGTATGAGTCTTAAAAACTCGCACCTAATCTTAGTATTATCTAAATTAATCTTAGAAATCTCTATCTATCAAAATAAACATGAGAAAAGAATCACCTTTTCACCATATGTAGAAAGATACAGTGACACTAACATTCCAACGATTATCAATGTGATGCACTTAGTGCAAGCACAAAACTTCTGCCCATACAAAAGTTTGTACAACTAAGCCATCACATGAGTCCTCAATGGAAGTCCAACACTTAACTCTATCTTACTCTATCACTTGCTCGTTACGAGCTTTCTACGTTTCACCACATACAACTCCTCATGAGTTCATCTCGTACTTTATATAGTACATTCTCTTATAGCATCAAGCTATACATACTTAGTCATTGCAGACTATCTATCATTTCACAGTTCAATCTGATCACGTCGTGATCTTTGCTTTACTTTAGGGTTCTTTCCCTATTATCAACCAAACTTCATTCGAGTTCATTCTCATTATCTTTGTCATATTCATATTATAGACACCGTCTTAACATTTTCATTATCGGAGTTAGGAAACTTCTGATTTTCATTCTCAAGATATTTCAAGATTCTTCTTTGAATCTTCGCTTAAATATATTTTAATCTTTATCTTTTCCTTTCTTAGGTTATAGCCTAAGGTACTCTTACCTAAGTTTATAACCTACAGCTTTGATACCAACCTGTGACGCCCCCAAATTCGGGTTCCTCTCTTTTCTCGAATCCAGTGCAGTCACGATACTACTATCGTCAAACTATTACATCTTTTATTTATAACTTAAAGAATAAATTGCTTTATTACAATTTAGAATATAAATTCTTTCCATAATCAGGATCTCATATAATGACTCCAAACTTTTATAAGTTATAATCTTGGTCGTTTACCATTCCTGTCTTATATCATGTTCGATATTATACAAATACAGAAATAACTTAAACTTTTTCAATCTTCTTGGATAAAATCTTTTATTGCTTTTATAACTGGAATCAATTACATTGCTCTAAATCAAACTATATTATGATTCACTTTATTCAAATTTATGTATAACCTTATACATCTTAACTTGATTTCCTCTATGTATTAACTAATACATCTTTACAGTACGACAAGTATTAAACCTTGTAAACCAATATCAAGTACAACTACTAGAACCAAAACATGGTTCAAACGATAATCTAAAAAGCATTCTTCATTGCGATACTATCTAACTTTATCAATCAAGAAGCACGGAATCTTTATCGTAAGTCCTTAACCTACAAAAATAGTTATTTGCAAGAGTGAGCTCGACAGCGCAGCAATTCTAACAGTTTTCATGCATCACATAGCATACAACATCATACTCAGTTCATGCATTTATAAATAATATATATTTACTACGTATGTTACTTTTCACATAACAAGTATATCATCAAAGATCAACTTTCAATCTCATTTATATCTCATATACAGTTCATATATAAATTCACATTATCACAGCATTATATAATTCAACTAATAGTTATTGAATTCATATATCAAATAGAAACTGAAAGACTTGCCTAATTCGTAGTTTAACAACTACGACTTAACTGCTTAAGAATATCTGCACTTCGTGTAATCCTACACAGTTATATTAACCATAGAGATCACACTCATTAGTTATATGTATCCACACATTCTCAATGTAATAATAAAGGTTACATTGTTGTCTAACTTGGTTCTTAGAACCTTCGTCTCACTTTCTTATCGTATTCTTAGAATAACTATGTACGTATAAGTATACTTTAACCATACGTACTTACTACCATCCTTCATATACATGTATCACACACTTAACTAAATGTATTTGACATATATTTAGAACTTATATGATCCTTATTATTCATACGTTTCTCAAACCTTAACGTAATTATAATTTCCGAGTTTTATACAAATCAACACTTAAGGCATCATTAAGATTTTGTTTTATAACTCAAAAATAATATGTAAACATGCTACTATATTCATCACGTATATATGTGAGGTGCCGTACTAGTTAAGACGCATGCTCACAAATACCTTTACCATATACGCACAACTAACATCGATAATAGCTTCAAAACATATCTAATTTATGATTAACTAACTTTCATAGTTTCTAGTAAGGTGTGTGCACATACGTGACATTTAAAAGCACTAGCATGTATGCTCAAACATGTTAGAACATTAATACACTATGATCACGCACTTAGTTTGGAAAAAGTCCGAATTTTGCTTTTGAAACCATTACGACTTAAACCATAAATACTAGTGTAAACTTAACAACTTTAAATTTACATTTCATGTCTATCTAGACCATGCAATCATACTCAAAAAGTCAGAACATAAGCATCAATAGTATATGTTTAGGCTCATTTTAAAACTTACAATATTCTTTAGAAATCGCACACTAACAAAGCCAAGAATGTTTATGCTATGTCAAGGTACTTATTCATTCATGTTAACTATGATTTCATGTATGTCTAAGTCATTTACACAAGCTACAAATATCAGAACACACATATTATGTATGTGTCAAAGTTCACTTTAAAAATTCTAAGTTTATTTATAAACCATAAAGCCTTTTTATCAATAGTTTATACTATCATGGTTATACATGCTTATATCATGTCAAAGTACTCATATATGTGTGTTAATATAGTTCACATGCTTGCTCTAATAAGATACCATATGATAGAATATAACAGCTTCTAGCAGAAACAGGAATTCTGGTTCAGGGCCTGGCGCAGCTGCGCCGCTGGCCAGTACAATACTGGTGCAGCTGCGCAGGTGGCCGGCCAGAGATGGAGACTGTTCTGCTTCGGCAGAAACTCAAGCCCAACTCAAAATCTTCACAATAATTTGATTCTATACTAGCCACAACACATTTCTATCATGCTTATCAACTTAAATAATACTTGACAATCATATTCCAACTCAGTTATCATAGAATCCATGCTTAATCAAGAATTTGAGAATTGAAGAACATGGATAGGGAGTTATACCTCTGCAAAATGAACTTGCTGCTATAACAATTCTCCCTTACTGATGACTCTTTCAATACTTGCTATCAATTCTATACTTAAAGAAATCTCAGCAAGTGCAATGAGGGAGAAAGGAATGCTCTATATATAGGCATTTCAATATACGGTTCATGCAATTGTTCACCATATCAAACCAATGGAAGAAGTAATTGTATAATAGATAAGAGAGAGTGGTTGAGAGTTAGTAAACTCAATCATGAATCCCACATCCCTTGCAATTTTTAGCTAGATTTGCTAAAATTGAGAAGGAGATAGAGTAGGCTAGCTTCTTGTGTTCGCGTGAAGAGGAAATTGAGAGGTGACTCTCATTTAGGGACAAGAAGTAATCTCAGCAACTTGCAAATTTAACTTACTAATGTTATATATGTATATATATAGTATTTACTTAGGCTATATGTATTACTTCCATATGCATTTAAATGGGTGTTACAATGTTATTAAGTATTGTACATATATATCAACATATAATCCATGCACATTTTATTAACACCGAATATAATACAATTGGATATTATTATTATTACTCATCATAACTGTTATTATAATAATTATAATAACTTATTGCATACATTATCAATTAACTATGGTTATTGATATTACTATACATCAATGTTTATCCATACACTTATTGTCACATAAACACTTACTATATAGTCTATATATAATATATAGCTATATTAATGCGTCACATTGCATTATACTTAATAAAGATAACTACCATATATTAAAGGTTGAATTATTGTATGCTTGCATAAATAATTAAATAAATATAACCGCATTATATTTATAAATAATTACACGGTTATGTTTTATTATGCTCAACAATAATAACTTCTCACTTTATCGATTAATTAGCATTTATATGATTAATTATCACTTTAAACAAATATAAATCTTATTATATTTATAAACAAGTTGCTTATTATTATTCTATTATTTGCAATAATAATAATCAACACATCATCATTTAATTCTCATTAATATTCTATTTCTCATAATAGTAATAACGATTAATATTTGATTAATCGTTCACGTAGAAATTCTTTCATTAATACAATTTCTGATTGTATTCATAATCAATTTACTTATTATCATGCTATCACTCGCAATAATAATAATTCATCATACTATTAATAATAACAATTAATATAGATTAATTATTTAATTAATAATTCCTCCATCCTTGAATTAATCGTCGGATCTATTATCGTGCCACACAAGGCATTTCACACAAGCTTACGTCGATCTTATCATCATTCTCAACACTTATTCATTTCCACCACACTACTTGCCCACCACATGCTTAATTTACTTAGGACTATTAAGTCACAAGGTTCATATATATAAATATATCGAATGAAAATATTCAGATATTCTATATAACCTTTACGGTAATATAATAACTCAAGTTATTAAAATAACTTAGTTTCCTTTTATAAATTAAACTCCTTTTGAAAATAAATTAGAAATTATGTATTTAGCCATAACATAAATATTATGTTTTCTCCGAATGAAGACATTTATTATTAGAAAATATTTTACTTATTGTCTCAAGATATTATTCTTAATATAGTATCAAACAACTATATGTACAACACATGGACATATATTATATATAGAAAATAGATAATAAGTTTATTTTCTATTATAATAAATTGTTTCCATCAATTTATTTACATATAGCAAATACGTTTTAATATATTTACTATATTAACCAATCACACCTCATACAAAAACATATAAGGTAATATTATTATTCAAAAATAACATTTCCTCATTTTATTAAAATAATTCAACATTAGAAATTATTTTAATATCCTTTATTAGAAATATATAATAATTAGTTCTCTTTCTTTTCTATAAATTGTTCCCAAAATAATTTCTTCAAATATTCAATATTCATTTAAAGATATAATAATTTTCATCTCCCTTTAATAACGTATATATATATATATATACATATTTAATGTTATTCGTACATTAGACTTTCTCATATATTACTATTCTAAGTAATATATATATAAAAGTATCAACTATAATTACATATTCAACACACTTATTAATTCACTCATTTACTTAAGTAAATTAAACACCGTACTATATCATCATAGTTAATTAAGGTTTAATACTCACATTATATTATTCCCTAATATAACTCCCAACTCAAATTAACTAATAATTATTCTTATTAGCTAATTCCCTTAACTAACTCATGCTTTACTATCCAAACCTATTCACGGATAGCTTAGGTGCTATTAATAACTTATATTATAAACATACTTGTTATTAATACACATACACAAGAATATGGTGATTATACATTAAGGATATTTAATGTCACCAACTTAGTATGATAAAATAAATATATCAATTATTTAATATCGATAGGAATTTATCCACCTCCTTTACCTCAATAGAATCGTCTCTAAAATAAATAACATATATATATTAATAATATATTTATTAATCACAAAAACACATATTACATAGTTCATATTACCCTATGTAATATAATACCACATACCTCATATCACACATATATACTCTTATTCGAACCCATCTCACAGTTTAAGAATTTTATTTATTAAATCCTTAATTAATAATATCTGAAAATTCGGGTTCTCACAATAGTGCGCCCCGCCCCAGCGGGTCTTTTAGCCTGAGAGGACCCGCCCCAGCGGGGCAACCTGCTGTCCGGGTTTTTGTTTTGTGCTTCGTTGAGTTTTTGTGCAGTGTTTGTTTAGCTAACGTATATTGATGACTTGTTAAGTGTAATAGACAATGAGATAACATACTTTTGATATGTTTAAGATGACTTGAAGTCTTATATGAATATATTATATGTGTATGTGTGTATTAGTTTTATAAGGTACGCCTGATAGTTTAAAGCGTTATAAGCTTGTGAAGTGTATGTTGTGAATATAGACTCACGTATGTGGCTAGTTAGCAACTTATGTTGTAAACCACGTTGTGAGTTGAACTTAAGTAAGAAGTTCAATGATGTTGACGTAAGAATTATATACTAACTAATATTATAAAAATAATGTAATATGTAGGGTAATTATGAAAGTGGTTTATAATTGTAAAGTGTAGCTTGCGCTTGAGACAAGTTTTCTAATCCTTATTCTTTTACGTTAAGCAAGTTTCCTAAGACCTTTCTTTTACATTTATGCGAGCTTTCTCATTGAATCTTTTCATTGTGCAAGTTCTCTAACCCTTGCTCATTATATCATGCAAGTTTATTTCTGATTCTTAACTTGTTATGTATTGTACAAGTTATGTTGTATTCTAATATTCATAATGCACAAGTATTGAAGTATTATTGAAGTATTGTGATCTTGACTTAATTGTTCAAGAAATATCTACTTAATCTCTTAATTGCTTTAAGTTATTTCTGAAGCATGCCTAGTTATTATGAAGTCTATTGTTATATCTTACAATTGGTTCATAGTTCTTATATTATCGAACTAATAAAGTATTGTGAGTCGATTCAACTACTCCTTAGTTGATGATAGTTGAAACTCTAAATTTTCTTTAAGCTTATCCAAACCAAACTTTCTTTGGTGCGGACTTGTATTCAAATACTGAGATGAACAACCCTATTTATTAGGGGAGGTTACTACGCGAAAGCGTTGAATGTTTATGCACAATACATGGTACGAAGGGCTGATCCCCCTAAGTACGAGTTAAAGGTCCATAGTCTCAATGACTGTTAAAGGTTTTAAATAGAAATATTTATAACCTAGGACATAGTTCAAGGTTGTATGACCCTCAGATAAATTCTATATTCAAATTTTAAATATGATGAAAGAATTATTATTCAATTCTTTATTTTGATGAAAGTAAAGTTATTTAAAGCCTTTTTGAAGTTATTCAGTTATGTCATATCATTATTATATTTCAAGTGAGCTTTTGTTTGCTCACTTTTGCACATTTTATAACCCCTTGCAGTTAAAGCCGAGAATGTTGATGTACCGTCAACAAGTAAAGGGAAAGGAAAGATGAGCAAGTGAAGTCTTGTTGTCATCAATTTTGATTGTAATAAGACTTAGTTCATAATATTTTATTTCCGCACTTATTTGTTATGTTAAGGTTAAATAACCCTGGGATATATTTTGGATGAAGTTGTAATCCTTTTAATAAGGAAGATTTTATTTAATGACGAGGTTGTAATTTATTTTGCATTCCTTATTATTGGGTAGATGTATGTTTTTTTTAGATAGTGAGCACCAAATCCCGTGGAATTGAAGTACCCGAATTTGAGGGTGTCACAGGTTGGTATCAAAGCAGTAGGTTATGAAGCTTAGGTGGGGGAAAAAACCTTAGGTAGTAACCTTATAGGAAGATCGAAAAGGTAGTGGTGACAGGTAAAGATAATAAACTACATTATGTGCTATGTGTTTATGTTTAAGTATTCAAAGATTGACGACTCAATATCACGTAATAATAAACTTTAAAATTCTTTTGTCAGGATGACAAACGTTGGAGAGTTCAGTCAGGCTAGATAGGAGTTACCTTAGGTACCTAGAGAGGAGGAGACTCGAGACATCCATATTGTTTGGGAGCAGTTGGTTAGGAGAGAGCCATCTCCAGTGACCACCGTAGCTGGTCGGGAGCATGAGCTGACACCTATTTTAGAGGAGGAGGACGAGGATGAGTCAGAGGAGTCAGAGGAGGAAGAGGATCCTGAGGAGGAATTTCCACCTCACTCTACTAGTGCTGAGATGTACGAGGAAGTCTAAGACCACAACGTGGAGCTTCAGGAATTGTTGGACGAGAGTCGAACTACTATACAACAGCGGGATGAGACTATCGACGAGATGGATAGTGAGCTAAGAGAAGTGCAGTGAAAGCTAATCCACATAGAGAATGATAGAGACGAGGCACGGGTCGAGCTAGCGAAGCTGAAACAAGACAACCTGGTAGAGTCAACAAAGCGTGCCAGAGCGGAGGAAACAAGCTTGAGGGCCACTCAACGAGCCGATCGAGCTGAAGACGAGGCTAAAATCAAGAAGGCCAAACTAAGGGAAATAGAATACGCATTACATACGGCCATAGATAGGGCCCAAGATGTGACGCCCCCAAATTCAGACCCACCACTGGTCTCTCAAATTCAGGTTTGTCACGTTCTATAATCTAACATCATTATAATAATAGTACCACTAAATGTTGCATCGCACAGCGGAATAATACACCACTATACTACCGAATAAATTACATTTAATTAATTTAATTTATTCACGTCCCAAGGTCTCGTAACTTAAACATCGATTACATAGCTTAAACATACCTTAAGTATATATAAACCTAAGTAATACATAATAGCATAAGTTCTTATTACAATCATAAAGTTCTACATAAATATAGCTACTCTGTAGCCTTTCCCTTGCCCTTGTCGGTGCCCGAAGGTCCGCCTTGCTCTGCGTTAACTGAAATGTTTTAGGGAAAGCAAGAATGAGCAACAAGTTTGCCCAGCAAGTAATATAGCAACAAGAATATTCAATGTAGTTTTAAATTTCTCAAGGGTACAACAATAATGATAGTTCAAAGATAGCAAGAAGTATTGGTGATTATCAACAATAGTCGCTACGGACAGAAAATATCAGTTATATTCAACGATTATCAATTCAAGATTTCAAGGTAATGAATACTGAGCAGTCACTAAGGACTATGAACTTCTCCCAGAATTTATAATAATAAACTGATAATTCTACAAAACGAGTACAACCGGTGATCAGCATAAAGTACTCTATGTCATGCATAACATTTAATCATTCTCATGTGCACACGTCTGTTTCCCGACAAATATATAATTCCCCTACCAAGAGGATTGTTCATCTCAGTTATAAGAGTCCGCACCAAGTTAATTTGGTTTGGATATCTTTCGATCATAGATCAATAGTCTAGCCGAATCAATGGCTTAGACAGTTTCCTTTTAAAATATATACGTGAACAATTATCGTTCGAAATCAAGGTTTGAAAATAATTTCATTTCTAAGCTTACGAAGTATTAAGTCATGAGATATGAATCATACTTTCAAGGAATTTCTTGTACAACCAATAATAGTACAAGCTTAATAATGCTCAATAAAGAATAAGGTTCGAATACTTGTCTCAAGCGTAGTCTATCCGCGTTAAATAAATCAACACTTTTCGAATCCTTATCGTAATATAGTTATGCGTATAGGATATTCATTAGTTACGTATACTCATACATGATATGTAAGTTTAAACGCATACATAAACGTCTAACTTAGTTGTATACTCTTTACATACTCCACTACACACCTTGCGTACTTATAGCACAAAAATTTAGTTTATAAATCACCATGAAGTCAAATAACATAGTTTCTAATCATTGCTTTATAGTTTACAAATACCTTTTTAACATTCAAAAGTTTATAAACATATATCAACATACTTTTATTACACATATGTTTATCCATGTATTCGACACACATTTAAAATCATAGATGTATAATCCACATTGTTTCGAAAACCTTAGAAACACCTTGACAAAACTTAGTTCCATAAAGTCACTATATGCTTGAACACTTAAAACATTGCCTGAGTGTATTATAGCTTAAGGCATTCATACATACATGTTGAGGAACTTTTAAACTAGGTTTGGTCTTTTATATTTACTTTCAACAATGGATAGGTCTATTCATAAATCTTTACTTTACAAAGCCAAGAAAGCTTGTTATGTCAAAGACTAACCATAGTACTCATTAAACCATAGAATAATGCTAAACAGTCTTTCTACGCATGCTTGCATGTATTAGATTTGGCTGTATAATTCTCTACTTAGAAACTCTTTTAGTTCATGCTTGTGTAGTTTATATCGTGTCTAACTAGATGTGTGAATATGTCGGTTATCATAGTTTGTTCAATAGTTCTCAATACAAGTCATAGAGTTTTCATCTCAATTGGTTTTCAAATACTAAAATCTCATAACCAACAAGGTAAGCATGTAAAGTACCTTGATTTCACATTTCATATGTATTTATAAAACTAACTAAGTTGCGAATACATGCTAAAAAGGTTAGATTTCAAAAAGGCGTAAGGTTTTATAAACATGGTCTAACTTTTCTTTCAAAAGATTATAACTCAAACTCTAATCCTACTAAAACTTCTTGCAATACGCATTGACACATGTTTAAGGATTATGTAAGCTCCTAAAGTTAAGTTAGGTTAGGTTACAAGGTTTGAATAACATAACATCCCAGTCTTGGTTCCCTGGTCACCCCTCGTATGGGCGAGTGAAAGAACTACAAGAGGGGCCGCCAGGGCGGCAATGGCTACTAAAATTCTCTGGCCACCCCCCGCCGGGGCTGGCAATTGAGCTATAGGAAGCCCGCCGGGGCAGGCATAGCTATTTTAGTTCGAAAATTCTTTTCCCCTACTGCGAACCAACATCCCAAATCACAATTAAACTACAATTTTAAGCATACGCACTATGTATAAACTCCATAATCTTACTACCCAACATACATAGCATGATTCTAACAACCATTTACAGATTGCCACAAGCTTAGCTCATCAATTTGGACATTAAAAGCAAGTATTTCAAGACATTTCTAAAAACTTGTAAAACTTGAAAGTTGATAGCATAGAATATGATAAACACCTTAGTAATAGGTATATGAACTTTACTAACATCATGGTATCCATTATTAAACTATCTAACAAGAAAATCCAAGACTTTGAAGAAAATGCTACCAAAACATAGAATAGGAATATTACCTTCTATAGCTTGAAACTCCTCACACTTGCTCCAAACTTCTGATTACTCACTCACTCACTCTCCACTTAAACAAATTTCAGATTTCTAGCAACCAAAATAAGAAGGGAAAGCTCCAATTTATAGGAAAATAAAAACCCATACAAATTCATTGCCCTTGAGTTTGAACCTAAAGGAAGAAGAAGAAGAATGGTGGACAAAGAGTAGTAGATATCTTGGCAAATCATGGCAATTATTTTGCCCACACCCCTCTTCATCATTGGCTACAATTGCTAGCTTGTGGAATACAAGGAGAAAGGCAATACACGTGAATGAGAAATGAGGGGAAATGACTCTCCATTTGGGACTATCTCAAATCTCAGCATTTGCAAAACCAATACATTGCATACTTAGGTTTTATTCCATTTTTAATTTATAAAGTAATTTGATGGGATTATATTGTGATAAACTAGGGATAAATATACACATTATCATATAATCCATGTACATTGGTTTATTTCAAATAATATTTACCTTAGACTAGAATATAAATTAGTTGGGTACCAATATTATTTTCCATAAAACTCGTTATTCCAATTCTACATAAATATTAAAATAATTATTTAATATTAATTATTTATTTAGTAAATGTCATTTTCCCTCATAGGTTGAGAATACCTATTTAAATACTCCCACACACATCATGGGGTCACATAAGACTCTTTCATACCACTTAGTAATTTATATAAGTTAAGCTTACTTTCATCATATAGTTTTATATAATAATTATTCACATTTCAATGTCACACTTTATTTTACAACCTCTATTATACAACTACATACATATATATATATATATATATATATATATATATATCTACATGTATATATATACATATTCCTATCATTATACATTACATATTGGGCCACATCAAATTAAATCAATTGGGCTAAGCACACTAAAGCACATGGACTCTATTATTTAATCTAGCACATAAATTAATTAGGCCACATCTCTTAATTCTTATAACATATCACATTAATGTTGTTGGGCTTAGATATATCTTAAGTCCAATACATTATTAATTCAATGACCCAACTAGATTAGGAAATTAATTAGGCCACACAAGGCTTATCGCTTAAGCTTAATTAAGCTCATTATTATTTCTATTATGGTACCACACAAGGCATTTCAACGTTTTTAACAGAACTCCACATTCTTCCTCAATTATTATATATTCAATTTGAATTCATTTGAATGAGCTCATCTCACAACACATATATATTTATATTCAAATAAATATTCATTTCCATTAATATATTCATTTAATAATATTCAAAAATTCTCAGGTATTACACAAGATCGTGTCTTCTATTACCCAGCACAGTTCCAAGGTTTACCATGGTATGTGGTGGACCGAAGGACAGTGTTTCGGGTAATGGAGGAAGAACGCAGAGAGGCTGTGCGACGTCTTAACATGCCTAGGCAGTAGAGCTCTTAATTATGTGTTTCTTTATGTAATAAATAAATGTAAATCCCATAATTTGAGATAATAATGGGATAAAGTGATGATGTAGTCCTACAACTTGTTCCAGTTCAGGAAAGATGATATAAATAGCAGAGATGCTATCTATTCTATGTTTTTCAAAAATACGAGTAATGAATAAAAGAAGTTATTGTTGTGCTATGTGTTCATATACGAACTGAGTTATTTAAATATTTAAGTATAAACTTAAATACTTAAGAATTTAGTAAAGGATCTAATAAGAGTATTTCTTAACAGAAAATGCCTCCTAGAAGAAGACCTACACGTTAAAACCCCGAGGGTTCAATGAACAACAACAACAATAATAATGGGACAAATCCCAACTCGGTTCAGCAGTTGGTGAACCTACTGATAGGAGCATTTGTGAATCAGCCGCAGGTGCAGGGCATGACGTTTAAAGAATTTAAGGCAGTAGGACAGCCGGAGTTCAAGGGATCGAAAAACCTGATAGATGCCCAGACGTGGGCAATGGAGATGGAGAAGGTCTTCGACGTGGCTAGGGTTAGCGAAGACCAGAAGATAGCTTTCGCAACTTTCATGTTTAAGTCAGATGCTAGCTTCTGGTGGTAGGCGAATAAGATTAGAGAGGGTGAAGGAGTGATACAGTGGGAGCATTTCAAAGAGATGTTATTTGAAATGAACTTTCCCATGAGCTCGCAAGACCAGATGGAGGTCCAATTTCTAGAGCTGAAGCAGGGAGGGTTGACAGTGTCGAAATACGCCACAAAATTCAACGAGCTGGCCAGGTTCGCTACATACCAGGTCAGCACTGACGCTAGGAAGGCGAGGAGGTTTGAGCGGGGATTGAAACCCTGGCCCTACAGCAAGGTCTCCATGTTCCAGCTAAACACGTTTGTAGCTTGCTGGAAAAGGCCATTCTCACTGAAAGAGGGAGCGACGCCGTGACTAAATTCAATCAAGACAAGAAGAAGAAGAACGAGACGGAGAACAAGGCTGGTTGTAACGGGCTATCAACCAGAAAAGGAAATAGAACGATAATACCTCTACTGGGAGTTAGCAGGGAGGCCAACAAAAGAGGAAGTTTGAAGCATATGCTATATGCGGGAAGAATCACACTAGAGTGTGCATGAAGGGGAAGCGGGTGTGCTACAACTGTGGTCAGGAAGGCCACATTGAGCCAAATTATCGGAACCCAAAAAAAGGAGCTTGTTACTAATGTGGATCCAAGGATCACATGGCTCGTAATTGCCCGAAGAAGCCAGCGGCAGAGTCAATAGGGAATGGAGGAAATGGCAGCGGCATCACTCTGACTGTCGCTGGACCACTGCAGGTAGTTCGGCCCACTGCCTGCACATTCAACATGACGGTGCATGACGCTATGCAGTTAAAAGATGTGGTGGCAGGTATTATTCTGGTCAATAGTATAAATACATATGTATTATTTGATTTGGGTGCTACTTTTTCATTCATATTTGATGATTTTGCTAAGACCTTAGACTTACCTAAAGAGGAATTAGTTTACCCCTTGAACATAAAGATTGCAAATAGGGAGATTATTCCAGTTAGGTTTGTTTACAAGAATTGTAGATTGGACATTAAGGGTCAGGAATTAAGGGTAGATTTGTTTCCGATAAAACTTAGGGAATTCAATGTCATACTGGGTATGGACTGGTTGTTCAACCATGGGGCGGTAATCAACTGTCAGAAGAAGTCGGTAAACCTTACGAATCCGTCGAAGGTAGTGTTCTATGGTATTAAATCGCCTAGACAAGTGAGTTGTCTGATAGTTATGCAAAATAAAAAACTTTTAACGTAAGGCTGTGTAGGATATCTAGCCTACATAGTAGATACGCGTAAGGAGAGCTCGAAGATAGAAGAAATATCGGTGGTTAGGGAGTTTGTGGACGTATTCCCGTACGATTTACCAGGAATTCCGCCAGATAGGAAGATAGAGTTCGTGATCGACTTAGCACCGGGAACTGCTTCAATTTTGAAAGCTCCGTACCGAATGGCTTCGATCGAGATGAAGGAACTGATGGTTCAACTACAGGAATTACTGGACAAGAAGTATATTCAACCGAGAATTTCGCCGTGGGGAGCGCCCGTTTTATTCATGAAAAAGAAGGATGGATCGATGCGGCTCTGAATTGATTATAGGGAGTTGAACAAAGTTATGATCAAGAATAGGTATCCTTTACCAAGGATCGTTGACTTGTTTGATCAGTTAAAGGGTGTTATATACTTCTCAAAAACTGATTTGAGGAGTGGGTATCATCAGTTAAAGATGAGAAGGGAAGATATATCGAAGACAGCTTTTAAGACTCGGTATGGTCATTTCGAGTTCATCGTGATGTCATTTGGTCTAACGAATGCCCCAGCTGCATTTATGGATTTAATGAATAGAGTGTTTAAGCCATTCCTGGATAAGTTTGTAGTGGTGTTCATAGATGACATCCTGGTTTATTCCAAAACTGAGGAGGAACACATTAAACACTTAAGGCTGACCTTAGAATCGCTGAGACGAGAAAAGCTATATGCAAAATTCTAGAAGTGCAAATTTTGGTTAGAACGTATGCAATTTCTTGGCCACGCGATTGACAAAGATGAGATTTCGGTAGATCCATCGAAGGTTGAAGTCGTGATGAATTGGGATCAGCCGAAGACGCCGTCTAAAGTGAGGAGTTTCTTGGGATTGGCGGGTTATTACCAGAGATTTATCCAAGACTTTTTTAGAATTGCAACTCCGTTGACTAATTTGACTCGTAAAATAGTTAAGTTTGTTTGGACGGAAAAGTGTGAGGAAAGTTTTCAAGAGCTGAAGAAGAGGTTGAGTACTGTGCCTGTATTGTCTTTACCGGATAGTACGGGAAATTTTATAGTATATAGTGATGCCTCACATAAGGGATTAGGTTGCGTGCTAATGTAGAGTGACAATGTCATTGCCTATGCATCAAGACAACTGAAAGATTATGAGAAAGGGTATCCAACCCATGATTTAGAATAGGCGGTAGTAGTGTTTGCTCTAAAGATATGGAGACACTACTTATATGGAGAAAGGTGTGAGATATACACAGATCATAAGAGTCTGAAGTATATCTTTACACAAAAGAATTTAAACATGCGCCAAAGGAGATGGTTGGAACTGATCAAAGACTACGACTGCGGGATTCTTTACCATCCGGGTAAAGCTAACGTCGTCATCGACGCCTTGAGCAGAAAAGGTCAGAAGAAGCTGAACATGTTAACTGATCAGGATCAGTTGATAGCAGAGATGGCTAAGTTAGAGCTGGTAATGAAGTATCCGAAGGAATCGGATGAGAAGTTATTTCAAGTAACTACTTGTTCTACTCTGGTAGACAAAGTGAAAGAAGCACAACTTCATGATGAGGAGTGCGAGAAGATCCAGAAAAGAATAGACGATGGTGAAGAAATCAAGTTCAAGATCGATAATAAAGGTCTGTTACGATTTGAAGGAAAAATCTGGGTACCGCCAGTACCAGAAGTCAAAGAGGAGATTTTGAGCGAATCTCACAGCTCGAGATATTCTATTCACCCTGGAAGTACGAAGATGTACCAGGATCTCAAATACCATTTCTGGTGGCCGAATATGAAGAGGGACCTTGCGAAATGCGTTGCGAAATGCTTAATGTGCCAAAAAGTCAAAGCAGAACACCAGAGACCTAGCGGATTGCTAAAACCATTGGACATTCCAGAGTGAAAGTGGGAATATATCACGATGGATTTTGTAGTGGGTCTTCCAGCGACTCAGAAGGGTTTCGACGCGATTTGGGTGGTTGTGGATCGACAGATAAAGTCAGCCCACTTTCTACCGATCAGGATTAAGTACAACTTGGATCAGTTAGCAAAGCTGTACATTAAGGAAATTATTTCTCAAAACAGTGTTCCGGTGTCGATTGTGTCCGACAGAGATCCGCGTTTCACGTTAAATTTTTGAAAGCGATTACAAGATGTCTGGGAACGCAATTGCGAATGAGTACAACATACCATCCTCAGACTGACGACCAGAGTGAAAGAACAATTCAGACACTAGAGGATATGCTGAGAGCTTGCGTTATGGACTTCAAGGGAAGCTGCGATGATCATTTACCATTGGTGTTGTTGGCCTACAACAATAGTTATCACGCGAGTATTAGCATGCCGCCTTACAAAGCGTTATACGGCAGGAAATATAGAACGCCTTTGTGCTGTGATGAAGTCGGTGAATGTCAACTGTTGGGACCGAAACTAGTACAACAAACTTCCAAAATCGTGAAGCTGATCAGAACAAGATTGGTTGCTGCTCAAGACAAACAAAAGAAATATGCCGATCAACATCGACAGAATCGAGAATTCTTACCGGGAAGCTTCGTTTTCCTGAAGGTATCTCCCTGGAAGGGGAAGATTCGATTTGGTAAGAAGGAAAAGTAGAGCCCTAGATTTATTGGACCTTTTGAGGTACTACGAAAAGTTGGCGAAGTGGCTTATGAGGTGGCGTTACCTCCGGAGCTAGACAATATACACAACGTATTCTATATTTCCATGTTACGACCGTACAAACATGACTACAAGAATGTAATAGAGTACGAGCCTTTACAATTTGATAAAGACTTAACTTATGAAGAGGTTCATGTTCAAATAGTTGATAGGAAGGAACAAGTACTTAGAAATAAAGTGATACCTTCTGTTAAGGTAATCTAGAGGAACCACATTACTGAAGAAGCCACGTGAGAACTCGAAGATGTAATGAGGAAATTGTATCCTTAATTATTTGCTTAGCCTTTGTGTAACCCTTTATATATCGATTCTGGGTACAAAATCTTTTTAAGGGGGGGGGGGGGAAATGTAACAGATGAGATTTTTTTTTGTGATTTTGGGGACAAAATCCTTTTAAGGAGGGAAGATTGTAACGAATTAGAATTTTATATATTAATTGTAAATATTTATTGAATTAAATAAATATTTTATTTAATTTATTTATTAAACTAAATAAATAAATTGTGTGATTGTTGTGGAGTAATTTAATTAAGTGTAATAGAATTAATTAAATTGATATGTAAGTAATGGTGTACCATAATTCTAATTTAATTGAGAATAATTAAATTAGAGCAATATTATGTGCTAAGTGTTTATAATGATTTACAAATTTGTTACATGAATTATGATTAATAAGGGAATTACAATTGTGTAGCAATTTAGTATTATGTGTAATTTTAATTAATTAATTAATGTTAGCTTGTATTTAATTAAATTTGAATGTTGCAATTTAATTAAATAAAGTATATCATTTAAACTATGGGGTAAAAGATTTATTAAAAGCATTGAAAAGGGTTTTAAATTGATTTTACCAAACAAGGCCCTTATTTTTGTTTTAAACCCGTTTTACCAAATATGGCCTTAGTTACTATTAATCTGTTTTAAAAATAATATTGTTTTGCCAAACATGGCCTTAAGGCTTTTTAAATTTAAAATTTTGTAACTTACACAATTTAGTAGTTAGTATATGTAATTAGTGTAATACTTATTAGCTACATTAATATTGTAAGTTACATATATGTTATATGTATATTATCTATCTATAATATACGTTAGTTTAGAAAAGTTAGTCTGTTAGAGAAAGAAAGAACAAAACAGAGAGAAAAGAAATAATAGAGAAAACATAGAGAGAAAAGAAAGAAAAGAGAAGAAGAAGAAGGCTTTGAGAAAACCAAAGGAACCTACACACCATCATCTTCATCTTTCCTCCTAATCCAAACTAGAAAGGGTATAATATATATGTTAAATCTTTTCTATATTGTGTTTTATGTATTCCATATTTTTCATAAAAGAACTTCTCTGTAATAATCTTTTTTTTTGTAAATTACTTGATCATGATGTATATATATGTATATATACATATATAACACATACTAATTATGCTTATATACGAGTTATATAGTTGTTTAGCAATTCAATCCACGTAATTACGATGAACATGAAAAAATCATGTTCATAGTAATTTACTGTGAGCTTATTTTGAAAATAGTCTTTAAATCATCAAAATTGGTATGTGTTTGTCAATTATTGTTTAAATTGCTCATGGATTATGTTAATATGTTAAGAAATAGAGTTAACACAATTGGAATTTCATGATTTGATATAAAAATGAATTCAAAGTAGCAATTTTCGTCAAGAACGCTTAAGAATGTCGTTTTCTTCAAAAATCATGAAAACTGTGTTTTGATTATGTTTTCTAATGATTTTGTATGTTATAATCATGTTAAGAGTCTAAAATTTTGTTTTCATTAAGTTTCAAGTACATCATATTGAGAAAAATCGGACTTTGGTGTGAAGAAATAAGCCAAATAAAGTTATTTCTCTGCCTTTCGCGAGCTGGCGGAACCCACTAGTAGTGGGCCCCACCCCAGCAGGGCTTTTAGCCTGAGAGGACCCGCCACAGCGGGGCAACCTGCTGTCCGAGTTTTTATTTTGTGCATCGTTGAGTTTTTGTGCAGTGTTTGTTTAGCTAACGTATATTGATGACTTGTTAAGTGTAATAGACAATGAGATAACATACTTTTGATATGTTTAAGGTGACTTGAAGTCTTATATGAATATATTATATGTGTACGTGTGTATTACTTTCATAAGGTATGCCTGATAGTTTAAAGCGTTATATGCTTGTGAAGTGTATATTGTGAGTATAGACTCACGTATGTGGCTAGTTAGCAACTTATGTTGTAAACCACGTTGTGAGTTGAACTTAAGTAAGAAGTTCAACGATGTTGACGTAACAATTATATACTAACTGATATTATAAAAACAATGTAATATGTAGGGTAATTGTGGAAGTGGTTTGTAATTATAAAGTGTAGCTTGCGCTTGAGGCAAGTTTTCTAATCCTTATTCTTTTACGTTAAGCAAGTTTCCTAAGACCTTTCTTTTACATTTATGCTAGCTTTCTCATTGAATCTTTTCATTGTGCAAGTTCTCTAACCCTTGCTCATTATATCATGCAAGTTTATTTCCGATTCTTAACTTGTTATGTATTGTACAAGTTATGTTGTATTCTAATATTCATAATGCACAAGTATTAAAGTAGTATTGAAGTATTGCGATCTTAACTTAATTGTTCAAGAAATATCTACTTAATCTCTTAATTGCTTTAAGTTATTTCTAAAGCATGCCTACTTATTATGAATTCTATTGTTATATCTTACAATTGGTTCATAGTTCTTATATTATCGAACTAATAAAGTATTGTGAGTCGATTCAACTACTCCTTAGTTGATGATAGTTGAAACTCTAAATTTTCTTTAAGCTTATCCAAACCAAACTTTCTTTGGTGCAGACTTGTATTCAAATACTTAGATGAACAACCCTATTTATTAGCGGAGGTTACTACGCAAAAGCATTGAATGTTTGTGCACAATACATGCTACGAAGGGCTGATCCCCCTAAGTACGAGTTAAAGGTCCATAGTCTCAATGACTGTTATGGGTTTTAAATTGAAATATTTATAACCTAGGACATTGTTCAAGGTCGTATGACTCTCAGATAAATTCTATATTCGAATTTTAAATATGATGAAAGAATTATTATTCAATTCTTTATTTTGATGAAAGTAAAGTTATTTAAAGCCTTTTTGAAGTTATTCAGTTATGTCATATCATTATTATATTTCGAGTGAGTTTTTGTTTGCTCACTCTTGCACATTTTATAACCCCTTGCAGTTAAAGCCGAGAATGTTGATGTATCGTCAACAAGTAAAGGGAAAGGAAATATGAGCAAGTGAAGACTTGTTGTCATCAATTTTGATTGTAATAAGACTTAGTTCATAATATTTTATTTCCTCACTTATTTGTTATGTTAAGGTTAGATAACCCTGGGATATATTTTGGATGAAGTTGTAATCCTTTTTATAAAGAAGATTTTATTTAATGATGAGGTTGTAATTTATTTTGCATTCCTTATTATTCGGTAGATGTATGTTTTATTTAGATAGTGAGCACCAAATCCCGTGGAATCGAAGTGCCCGGATTTGGAGGGTGTCACATTCTCCTGATTCACACCTAATTCCGAACCAGTCCAGCTTCCCAATCCTCCTATTCTACCTGCCTATCCCCCATCGGATGATGAAGGTCCTCAAGACGAGCATTGACTCGTCTCGCAGGGAAGTCTTCGTGCTTAAATTGTTTTATTTTCACGTAATGAGCACATTACTGATGTTAAATTTGGGGGGTGGGGGGAATTTAGTATCATATTTATGTTAGCTCATAATAGATTATAGTTGCTTATAATATAGTTTCATTATAGTTTTATTATATCTGCATATATATATAAAAAAAATAAAAAATACAAAAATAAAATAAATATTTGCATTCATGTAGGATTTATACTAGTTTGCATAGAGATTGAGCAGTTATGCCTTGATAGTTGAGATGATAGCAAATAAGGAATCTTATTTACGACTTGCATACCTAAATTGACTATCATATGTTGGTTATTTTTGATCATAGGAACTTCATAACATAAGTCTTGTGTTTTTCTAATCTTAAGCACACCAACTGATTGCCAGTAGTAGCGAGAAAGTTAATATAAGATAAAACATGGGCATGTACTCACTTGATCACAGATTAAAATTAAACATTGGCATGTACATAAGTTTGGGGGAATTGTGGCTCGAATAAGAAGAAAAAAAATAAAGGCGAGAAGAGCAGAAGAAAAAATATATAGTTCAGGAATAAAAACTAACTTAGTTTAACTTCGTGGCCTTTGTTACTCGGACAAGTAAACCTTAGGGGATGTCTTAACACCTAGCGCCCTAAAGCCTTCGGGTTTGGGAGTCGTTGGCCGAAAGTCTGTTACACGGGTAGCATTGAAAAGCCTAAGGAAGTTAGACACTGCACAAGTCGGACTCGAGAAATCACTGGGGTGATGGAGCATTAAAATGCACCCACCTAGTATAAGAGCTTGGTATTATTTTTCATCTTTTGATTTCCCTCATACTTATGTGTATGCCATGATTGGTTACAAGTCTGTTTTGAATGGTGGTCATGCGTATGAATTTGTCTATATTGCTCATTTTTATTGTTGGAGTCAAGTTGGACACACACAGACAAAGGAACAGGAAAAAGTTATGTTGGTGGGGTGAGAATGTGAGAAGTTAAGATAACGCGTGATGTAATATTGACTGCATGTTGGTTGTTTGTCTCTGAGGCATATGATTCATCTAAACACCATGGTTATTGCTCGATCTCTGTAGTTGCATTCATCTTAATTAAGGTATTAGTAAAGCTGTGTTTGCTTGAGAACAAGCAATGGTTCAAGTTTGGGGGAATTTGATGAGTAGGTTGAAAACCTATGATTTAATCTCGTTTAGCTTGATATATTGTAAGTTTGTAGAAATTGGATAATTGAAATAGTTGTTAAATAACTGTTCCCTATGGGTTCGACACTTTTCTTACTAATATATTACTTGATTGACCGTATGCACTTGCGAGTAATTATTATTGTATAAATCGGACAAAAGTAGGCACCGTTGTCAACTACCAACAGGGTAGGCACCGTTGTCAACTTCCATCAAGGTAGGCACCGTTGTCAACATCAAGTAGGGTAAGCACCGTTGTCAACTACCTGCAGGGTAGGCATCGTTGTAAACTGCTAGTGTAAACATCGGGGAAGATCTGATGATTTTAGAACATCATCCCCAGTAGAAACATAGAATTTTTTTTAGTTTATCTTCATTAAACAAGCATCGGCAACACTGATAGAAATCAAACCGTTGGAGTCAACACCAGCATAGACATCAGCAGCACTGATGAAATTCAACCAATGAAATCATCCCCAACACGGGCATCATCCATGATCGGTAATGGTAAGCGATTTGCGATGCGATATACAATGCGATATACGATTTGCGATGCGATTTGCAATACGATTTGCGATACGATAGGAAAAGTGCGAAATGCGAAAATATTTTAACATTGATTGCAATGCGATTTGCTTCACTAAATATATATTTTGTCATATTTCAAGTGTCTAGTAAATCTTTATCATGTTCATTCTACTACATTACATAAACATGATAAAGAGGGGCATCTGTAGACATTCAAAATTTTATTTTCCTGTTAATAACCATATAGGAGGGCAAAAACGTCTCTTTGCGCTCTAGAGAACAACCCTGGAGGGCCACAACATCAAATCAAACCCCAGACACAGCCCCGTGGTATATCAAATCAACCACGGAGATGACCCCGAGGAAAGACAGAGATAGTAGCAGTCGAATCCCGAAGATAACCCCGAGAAAGGTAGATGCAACCACGTCAAGCCCAGAACCAACCTAGAAAGGCAAAATGGTTATTTTACTAACTTACCATCAAATAAAGTCAAAATCAAGCCAAATCACTGTCATGAAGGTCATGCAGAACCATAATATCAATCCCGAGTAAAAACGGCACAAGACAGCTTAACTGACGGACTGTGAAGATTCAAAGATCTGATCATGGACCCGTCTTCCAAGAATTAGAAAAGGTTAAATTCCATATCATTGTGTAGCTCTCGGAAAGGAATTTTCGGAGAGGTATAGCACGCCTCAAACAGACTCCTGGATTGAAAGTTATAAAGGTTCGAAGTTGACAGCGCGTTGGTCAGAGTGCACGTACTTCGAGATAACAGGACCCGCTGGAGCAGGGTCCACTCGGGGAGCTGTAGGTAGACTCGCGGCTGCCGCGATTGGACCCGCTACCATCTGGTCTATAAATAAGACCCCCCACCCTTGCAAAAAAAGAGAAAAAAAAATAAAAAAATGTTGAAAAACTCCATCTATTTCGACCCTTAGCCCTACCTATAGTTCTCCAAACTTTGATTTTATTCTTCTAATACGTTTGCATACGTATATTTTACAGCATATCAAGTTTTAACCTGTGAAAACGGAGATTTGAAGCCCTCCGAGTGGCAAAGAGCCCGTGGAGCTGTCTATTGTATGTTTTTTAAGATCAGAAGCTGTTTACTTGTTTATCATACATATGTGAACGTACATCTGAAGTTTTACCTTCTGATTTTGCCTGGATCTCAAATTCATGGTCTTTTTAGCTTACTTTTCAGTATATATAAGTATATATATATGTTTTTCTTTGCTTGCATAGCCTGGATTGTAAATCCGGGGCTTTTTACCACTTTTATATATATTTCACTATATATATATTTGTACTATTTGGTTTGGTTTGGATTGCTAATTCGTGGCCTTTTTAGCTTTATTATATATATAAATGACTATATATATATACTAACATTCAATTTTGTTAAGCCTGGATTGCTAATTCGTAGCTTTTTATCTCTTTTCTATATACATAATTATATATATATATATATACTAACTCGCTTGGCCTGGATTGGAAATCTGTGGCCTTTTCAGCTTATATATATATATATATATATATATATATACATTCCTCAGTTGAGCCTGGATTAGAAATTTGTGGCTCTTTACAGCTTATATATATATATATTTACATTTCTCAGTTAAGCCTGGATTGGAAATCCGTGACTCTGTACAGCTTATATATATATATATTATTTATTCCCTGTGATTAAATATTTGCTTTAATTATTCATTTGATATGAATTTGTTTTAATGTCAATTTTGTGGATTAGATTCATCTAAATCTAGCCACTTCTAACTTTCAAACGGTTCAAAATCGGTCAAACCTGAACCGGGGAGCTAGAATGGCTAAGATTTATTTAAATCTAGCTTTCTTTCTAGTTTTGTAAATATTAAATAGACTATGTGACCCTAGATCTATATCTAGTAGGAACGGGAAGCTTCAGTTACGCGCATGCAAAGATTTAACTGATGAATCCTTTATTTTGCGACTTCTAGAGTACAATTTGCATTATATGTCAATAGCTTTGCTGTACATGATTTCTTGATCATTTGCTGTGAGTCTAGGAATCATGGGATTAATGATCAACCACACGAATCTAAATCCGATTCCCATGATGGACAACTCCGCATTGTAAATACATCCTGCGAGTTTTTTTGTAAATGTATATCTGAGGGACCTTAAAAAGGTTATTCAGATTTAAGGTCTCAACATAGTGAAATATGGTTTATAGTGCTATGGTCACTTGGATGGCTTTCATGCCCATAAGAAGACCAGCAGTTGTATATACATTCTGCGGTCGAGGATGCTTTGCATCCCGACAGTAAAAATCCAAATCAAGCAAATGAGGAATAAAATGGAAGTATCAAAAGGCTTCAATTCCTATGTAAGCGAACGGGTTTGAAAACCATCTTTTAAAACGTTATTTCCATATCTTTGTCTAAAATGGACTTTTCAAACAAATCAAACCCTTCGTATATAGGTCCAATGAAGCACGACACTACTTCCAATCAAGCACGTAGGCTCAATTTCTTCAAGCACACACATACACACACATTGAAAATAAAAAAGGGAAAATTAAAAAGATGAGATAACCGTGTTTCACAGAAGTCGAGTGGTGCCTAACACCTTCCTCCCTTTTAACCAAGCCCCCGAACTTTATGAATCTCGGTTTTCAAGGCCAAGTTTTGACAGCGTCCAGTAATTGGGCCTACTTGCAAATCAAACAAAACTCGGTTGAGTTGGTACAATAATTTCAAAAATACCAAATGGCGACTCTGTAAACCTTTCAAATCGTCGACACGATACATGTTAACCTTTTCCTAAAATTTCACACTTCATGAAATAGATAGGACAATAAGGGTAGAAAACAAACAAAATTTAGGGAAAGGAAGATCTGTCCGAAGATTTTTCCCAATGTCGACAAGTATTTCTTTAGTGCAAAAAGGAAACAAAATTTTATTAACACGTTTTCTAAAATAAGAACATTAATATTCATATGCCTAATCATTACATTGATATGATCATTCCTAGCATAGTTCTATAAATGCTAACATTTGTCCCCTAATATCTCAAAAGACGGGGAATTCACAAACATACTACCCGTTTAACACGAACTTGCTTGGGGTTTACATAACTATCCTATATCTCACACAAAATATTGGGATTTCATAATAATATATACATAACACATCTATACTACTGGATACCTAACTGAATAAGCTCTCCCAACAGCCCACGCTCCACTGCGCTCTTGTACTCCATATGTGATATGTGTGCCAAGAAATCCCTGCTAATGATGTGTCGGGTATGTCCTTGCTCCGTCGGGTAGTTGTATACACCATTAATCACTCTCTCTATGGCTGTGCAGAAAACATAGCCCATCTTGTTCATTTTCCTCTTCTTACATCTCACCTCATCCTCCAAATTTTCTGCCCTATCATTAGCTCCTTCCCACTTTTCCTCGAAGTGGATCCTCTTCATCACTTCTAGCTCAAGCTTAGTGCAAAGAGCCTCCTTCTCAGTCTTCTCACTCAACTCCCTTTGCTCAAACTCCTCTAGTTTTCCTGCCAAGTCCTTGTTGGGTTTGTACGAAATCGTGACGCAATCAAATTGCAAAAATTAGCGGAAGCATGGTATATCAGAGTTTAAAAAATTTCTACAAAACCATTACCCGGATCATCCTTTATGCAAATTATTAATTTAAAACGATAAATAAGAAGTTATGGAATCATACCCTTGTAGAACGAAGCTTCCACAGGTACTAGTTCAACTCCTTGTTCTTCGTGATCTCCTTGAATTTTCGGGTTAGATTCTTTCCTTTGATCAACGTTAGCCACCCAAGTGTTTGGCCTCTAGAGGTGATCCACCAAGGAAGATGAATTATCAAGAAGGAGGGTGTTTGGCTTAACCTTAGTTTTCTATCCTCTATAGAAAAGGAGTACTCTCCAACAATTGGAATTGCATCATCTAATATCTATTATAAGACTTCTCTTATATAGACATTGGTCAACCCTTCTAATCCTATTAGACATGGGATTTCTTTTAATTAATTAAACTCCTTTAATTAATTTAGGCTTCCCACCACATGGGAATAATTAATTAAATTCATTTAATTAATTTGTCTCCTAATCTTATTAGGAATAAATGAGAGTACTAAATATTAAATTAATTACTAAACTCCTTTAGAAATTAAAATAATAATAATTATAATAATATTAATAAGACTCCTCTTATTAATTTATATTTAATATTTCCAAAATATTAAATAATAAACATTAAGCTATTTAATTTATTCTATCACCATAGATTAAATTAATTATACTTAATGCATTATTACGATTATGCCATTACCTTCTTAAATAATTATTCTTCCTTTTATGGTGTGACCCTTTAGGTTCTCCATATTAAACCGGTTGTGAATAAATCAATTAAAACAATTTTAATCTTATTTAAATAAATAAATTAAACTAATAATTTATTTAAATAAATAATATTTATTCTACAATAGGGATAAGCCTCCCTAGCGATCAACGACTTTCCAGATAATATAGATTTCAACATTAATCATAAAAGAACCTGTGAGTTAATAGTTACCATACAATTCAATCCTTCCACCATACAATGTCCCAATTAAATATAAGACATGGATTTACTGTCAAGTCTTATTTTATTTAATTATATGTATTTCGATTAGAAAATGCACAACTCCAAATAATGCAAATTAGAAACTCCTTTCTAATTTCATTTCACCTTGGCCAAGGATTCCTGGGTTGTCATTTAACGAATCACATAGGACATATCTCCTCTTTTACTAGAGGTGGTAGATTCTTTATTGATCATTCATTATCTCCATATGTAACTCATTATACCCAAGCATACCCTATATATGCCTTAAAAGGTCTTAAGGAATAAGTCAAAGTATAATTTGTTACATACAAGATACTATGATGATCTCAAGTCCAAGGATTACTTGTACTACTATCACATTAGGAATTCCTATTGACAGGCGAGTAAATCTCCATTAGGTATTCCATAGCGAATCACGTTCAGTGAACTTATTCTCCAATAAGCACCTACATACTTGCTTTAGTGTCTCCACACAAATGATCATGAGATCAATCATCCTCATCCAATGAGCAAGCAACATATGTACCAATCTATCCGGATTTACTAATCCCCTTTTTAGTAATCCCACGATTGGGAACTATTTTAGTTTTAAAACTTTCTAAGAATTTAGATCTCATTAGCATGATCATCATCATGATTCTAAAAGCATTGCTTAAAACTATGGGTTATTTACATATTATAAAAACAGCAACATGTAGATAATTAAATGCCTTTAATAAATGAATATTTTATTAATAAATAAATAAGATTGTTTACAAAGTACGTGCTTTATCATCATACATGATTGGCTTGTATGCACACTACTATCAATCTCCCACTTGCACTAAAGCCAATCGCCATGGTATCTCATACCCATCTTCTCTAAGTGACGATTAAACTGCTGTTGTGTTAAAGCTTTAGTAAATGGATCTGCAATGTTATCTTGAGAGTCTACACGCTCCAAGGTGACGTCTCCTCTTTCAATGATCTCCCTGATCAAGTGAAATCGCCGCAACACGTGTTTAGATTTCTGATGAGACCTGGGTTCCTTAGCCTGTGCAACTGCTCCTGTGTTGTCACAGTAAACGGGAACTGCTTCTCCAATGCTAGGAACCACACCAAGTTCAGTTATGAACTTCTTCATCCAAACAGCTTCCTTTGCAGCTTCACTTGCAGCTATATACTCTGCCTCTGTCACTGAATCAGCAACTGTTTGCTGCTTGGAACTCTTCCAACTCACTACGCCTCCGTTCAAGGTAACAACATACCCCGAAACAGATTTACTGTCATCTTGGTCCGTTTGAAAACTTGAGTCTGTGAAGCCCTCGAGTTTTAATTCAGACCCACCGTAGACAAGAAAAATATCTTTAGTCCTTCTCAAGTACTTTAGGATATTCTTCACTGCCTTCCAGTGCTCTTCTCCAGGATTCGACTGGTATCTGCTCGTTACACTAAGTGCATGAGCAACATCCGGTCTAGTACATATCATACCGTACATGATAGATCCTATTGCAGAAGCATAAGGGATCTTACTCATACGGTCTCTCTCCTCAGGTGTCTTTGGGGCCTGTTTCTTGGAGAGATGTATTCCATGGCTCATCAGCATGAGACCTCTTTTGGAATCTTCCATGCTAAATCTCTTTAGCATTGCATCAATGTACGTTCCTTGGGATAAACCAAGCATCCTTTTAGATCTATCTCTATAGATCTTTATCCCCAAAATATAGGATGCTTCTCCCAAGTCCTTCATGGAGAAGTGTTTAGATAACCAGATTTTAATCGATTGTAGCATAGGAATGTCATTCCCTATCAGTAATATATCATCAACATATAATACAAGGAATGAAATTGCGCTCCCACTAACCTTCTTGTACACACATGGTTCATCGTCATTTTTGATAAAATCAAACTCTTTGATTGTCTCATCAAAACGAATGTTCCATCTACGAGAAGCTTGCTTCAATCCATAAATGGATCGTTGCAGCTTACAGACTTGATTTATTCCAACCTTTGAAACAAATCCCTCTGGCTGTGTCATATACACATCCTCCTCAAGTTTCCCATTGAGGAAGGCTGTTTTCACTTCCATCTGCCAGATCTCATAGTCGTTATAAGCTGCAATCGCAAGCAAAATCCGAATGGACTTGAGCATAGCTACTGGTGAAAAGGTTTCATCATAATCAACTCCTTGTCTTTGTTTGAAACCTTTTGCAACCAGTCGGGCCTTATAGGTCTCCACCTTGCCGTCCGCTCCAGTCTTTCTTTTAAAGACCCATTTACACCTAATAGGCTTAATGCCTTCAGGTGGTGAAACCAAAGTCCATACTTTGTTTTCATACATGGAGTCCATTTCGGATTTCATGGCTTCAAGCCATTTCCCTGAGTCTTTATTACTCATGGCCTGTTCGTAATTCAATGGATCATCATCATTCATGATGTGTACCTCATCGTCATCCTCTATAACGAATCCATACCTCTCAGGTATCTTCGGTACTCTCCAAGATTTACGAACAGGGTGTGGTATAGTAGGTTCTTCTACTTGGTCAGGTACCTGACTTTGATCCGTGGTAATTTGTGGTTCTTGAACTTCTTCAAGATATATCTTACTCCCACTGACCCCTTCATGGATAAACTCCTTTTCCAAGAAGGCAGCATGTTTCGCAACAAACACCTTTTGATCAGTTAGATGATAGAAATAATATCCTACAGTTTCTTTAGGGTATCCCACAAATCTACACTTTTCGGATTTAGTCTGCAGCTTATCATGTTCAAACTTTTTGACATAAGCTGGACAACCCCAAGTCTTAACATGCTTAAGATTTGGTTTCCTCCCCTTCCACATCTCATATGGAGTCTTTGGGACGGATTTGGTAGGTACCTTGTTAAGTAGGTATGCAGCCGTTTCTAGGGCATATCCCCAGAAGGAAATTGGAAGGTCGGTAAAACTCATCATGGATCGAACCATGTCTAACAGTGTTCGATTTCTCCTTTCAGATACTCCATTTAACTGTGGTGTATCTGGAGGAGTCCATTTTGAGATTATACCATTTTCTTTGAGACAATTGAGAAACTCACCGCTTAAGTATTCTCCGCCTCGATCTGATCGAAGTATCTTTATACTCTTGCCCGTTTGTTTCTCTACTTCACTTCTGAACTCTTTGAACTTTTCAAATGATTCTGACTTGTATTTCATTAAATACACATATCCAAATCTTGAGTGATCATCAGTGAAAGTAATAAAATAAGAATACCCACCCCGTGCACTTGTTGTCATAGGCCCACAAACGTCTGTGTGAATCAATGTCAACAACTCTGTAACTCTTTCTCCTCTTCCACTAAAAGGAGATTTAGTCATTTTACCCATGAGACAAGATTCACAAGTTGGATATGATTCATAATCGGATAGCTCGAGGAGCCCATCTTTATGCAACTTGGATAATCTTGTTTCATTGATATGACCGAGTCTACAGTGCCACATGTAGGTATAATTAATATCATCTCTTTTCCTTTTCTTAGTTTGTTCAATTTGAAATATATTTTCTTGTAAGTCAAGTGTATAAAGTCCATTTCGCAAATTTCCAATACCATATAAAACATCGTCTTTATAAATAGAACAACTATTGTTCTTTATAACAACGTTAAATCCTTCCATATCCAATACAGAAATTGAAATAATGTTTTTAATAATATTCGGAACATAATAACAATTATTAAGATAAATGGACTTGCCCGAAGGCATTGCTAAATAATAAGTTCCTACAGCTAATGCAGCAACCTTTGCTCCATTCCCTACTCGTAGGATCACCTCATCATTGTTCAGCTTTCTACTTCTGACCAGTCCCTTCACATTATTACATATGTGAGAACCACAGCCGGTATCCAATACCCAAGTAGAATTTTGACTTTCTGAAAAATTAATTTCAATCATGAACAAACCTTGATTGGAAGTCGAAGCTTCTCCAAGCTTCTTGTCTGCCAGAAACTTCTTGCAGTTTTTCTTCCAATGACCCGGCTCGTTGCAATGGAAGCACATTCCTTTGCTAGCTGGATCAGGTTTCTTTTGTTCCTTTTCTTTCCCCTTTCCCTTAGCCTTCTTGGATTTCTTCTTTCAGAAGATACCTTAGGTCTCTTCCTTTTATTGGAAGAATCCACCATCAAGATATGGTTCTTCTTGGATGGGAAGTGACCTTCTACAGTTTTCAGCATGTTAAGCAGCTCAGGCAAGCTGACATCTAGCTTATTCATGTGAAAATTAACCACAAACTGCGAGAAGGTCTCAGGGAGTGACTGCAAGACCAAGTCTTGACTCAACTCCCCATCCATGACGAACCCAAGCTGTCCAAGGCGTTCAATCAAATTGATCACTTTCAGGACATGAGTCTCGATGGCAGTACCCTCGGTCATCCGAGATCGGAAGAGCTCCTTAGATATCTCATATCTAGCAGTCCTACTCTGTTCACCATACAACTCCTTGAGGTGAAGCAGCATAGCAGGAGCATCCATTTTTTCGTGCTGATGCTGAAGCTCGTTATTCATGGATGCGAGCATGATGCATTGAGCCACAGATGCATCATCTTGCCACTTATTGAAAGTGACAATCTCTTCCTCAGAGGCTGTTTCTGAAACAGATTCAGGGACAGTTGAATTTAGGACATAAGAAATCTTTTCAGCAGTGAGAACAATTCTCAGATTTCTTAGCCAGTCCTCATAATTCGGCCCGGTAAGCTTGTTTGCATCAAGTATGCTTCGTAGTGAGATTAGTGATTTAGACATTTTTAAAATTCTGCATGTGAAAAAAAACATTTTAGCAAACATTCATTTTATTAATTTTGCATACCAAAATAAATTTAGGTCTTTATTTTAAATTGGTATCTCCCACTATTTTCATCAAACTATATTACCCTCACTTATATAGTTCGGCAACATCTAATTAAAGATTTGCTAGTGAGAATAAGGATCCCATTTCAAATGTATATAACCTTGTGGATAGCACAACAAGCGATATACAAATAAATAGGTAGACAACTCTTGTCAATTACAACACTATATAACTCCTTTTTTTTGCCTCTTAAATCATAATGGTCAAGTGTGTGCACATCCGAACTAAAATGATTTAAGTTAAGTCCAGCCTAGCACTTCCATAAATTCAAAAAAGAAAAATGTTCGTCCTTGTGGATAGCACAACAAGACTAGATTGTTCAATTTTCTTGATAAGCATCAAATGTGATTAATTAACATCTTAAATACGCAATACTCGCCTTGTGGATAGCACAACAAGATCATATTAAATATTTAATACTCTATTAATTTATCATGCTAGAAGGCGACGTTCGATATTCCAAATATCATTTGAACGCTTCGGACTTAATATTATTTCTTTGAGGGGTTTGTTATTATTTGTCTCATCTTGTTTAGCGCGCATGCACATATATATATAAAATACGCGTCATTTTATTAAACATGCGAAGCATGTTTGCATAAAATATAATATATATAATATTTAGCATGCAATATAGAATATTATATTCTACCCGGATTGATTATGGACTTTTATTCTAGTTTGGTTCACTAGAGCCACCAAGTGAACCAAAAGGTCAAACCTAGGAGTGCAAGAATTTAAATTTAAATATAACTATTACATTTAAACACGGGCTCCATACAAACGGGTTTTCACGCGCTCCTTGCTCCTTGGTCTCCAATTTCTTCAAGATAATTCTAACTATTCTTATTACATTAAACTATTTAATTTAAATAGAAACCTTGATCAACAGTCAAGGGGAAGTACATAGGAGGGAGATAGAATTTTACATCAAGAAAAAAAAATTAGAGATGACGAGGTACGCAGACCCCATTTAATAAAACCCATTCATTCAAGCATTCAACTAAAATAAAATCCAATCACATTGGTCAAATAGTCCATAATCAATCCCCATTTATTTTCATACATATCACCATATATATCAATAAATAAATATTCATCTCATGAATTAAAACATTCCATATATATATGAGTATCATTTAATGGGCAATTTTAAATTGCATGAAATCCAATTTCAAGATTAAAATAAACTCTTTATTTTAATTATAAAATTATTTAGAATATAATATATAAATATATCATATTTATTTTTTTTAAAAAAAGTCACCTTCTTTTATTAAAAGAGTCCTGCAGGTTTATTAAAAAAGTCCTTTCCTGATGGGTCACCTTCTTTTTGGAGTAAGAAAGAGACAACACCTTTTCTTTGCAGAATTCAAGATTAGCACCAAAAAAAAATTGTGATTCGTCCCAAAAAAAAAGTCTTCTTTTTTTTTTCTTTCTTTTTTTTTTAAAAAAAATATAATTTTATACAATAAAATTATGCCCAATAAATTATTTTAAATGCATACCCATATGTATATGAAATCAAAAATAAATTAATAATTGCATAAAGATTTGGCTCTGATACCACTGTTGGGTTTGTACGAAATCGTGACGCAATCAAATTGCAAAAATTAGCGGAAGCATGGTATATCAGAGTTTAAAAAATTTCTACAAAACCATTACCCGGATCATCCTTTATGCAAATTATTAATTTAAAACGATAAATAAGAAGTTATGGAATCATACCCTTGTAGAACGAAGCTTCCACAGGTACTAGTTCAACTCCTTGTTCTTCGTGATCTCCTTGAATTTTCGGGTTAGATTCTTTCCTTTGATCAACGTTAGCCACCCAAGTGTTTGGCCTCTAGAGGTGATCCACCAAGGAAGATGAATTATCAAGAAGGAGGGTGTTTGGCTTAACCTTAGTTTTCTATCCTCTATAGAAAAGGAGTACTCTCCAACAATTGGAATTGCATCATCTAATATCTATTATAAGACTTCTCTTATATAGACATTGGTCAACCCTTCTAATCCTATTAGACATGGGATTTCTTTTAATTAATTAAACTCCTTTAATTAATTTAGGCTTCCCACCACATGGGAATAATTAATTAAATTCATTTAATTAATTTGTCTCCTAATCTTATTAGGAATAAATGAGAGTACTAAATATTAAATTAATTACTAAACTCCTTTAGAAATTAAAATAATAATAATTGTAATAATATTAATAAGACTCCTCTTATTAATTTATATTTAATATTTCCAAAATATTAAATAATAAACATTAAGCTATTTAATTTATTCTATCACCATAGATTAAATTAATTATACTTAAGGCATTATTACGATTATGCCATTACCTTCTTAAATAATTATTCTTCCTTTTATGGTGTGACCCTTTAGGTTCTCCATATTAAACCGGTTGTGAATAAATCAATTAAAATAATTTTAATCTTATTTAAATAAATAAATTAAACTAATAATTTATTTAAATAAATAATATTTATTCTACAATAGGGATAAGCCTCCCTAGCGATCAACGACTTTCCAGATAATATAGATTTCAACATTAATCATAAAAGAACCTGTGAGTTAATAGTTACCATACAATTCAATCCTTCCACCATACAATGTCCCAATTAAATATAAGACATGGATTTACTGTCAAGTCTTATTTTATTTAATTATATGTATTTCGATTAGAAAATGCACAACTCCAAATAATGCAAATTAGAAACTCCTTTCTAATTTCATTTCACCTTGGCCAAGGATTCCTGGGTTGTCATTTAACGAATCACATAGGACATATCTCCTCTTTTACTAGAGGTGGTAGATTCTTTATTGATCATTCATTATCTCCATATGTAACTCATTATACCCAAGCATACCCTATATATGCCTTAAAAGGTCTTAAGGAATAAGTCAAAGTATAATTTGTTACATACAAGATACTATGATGATCTCAAGTCCAAGGATTACTTGTACTACTATCACATTAGGAATTCCTATTGACAGGCGAGTAAATCTCCATTAGGTATTCCATAGCGAATCACGTTCAGTGAACTTATTCTCCAATAAGCACCTACATACTTGCTTTAGTGTCTCCACACAAATGATCATGAGATCAATCATCCTCATCCAATGAGCAAGCAACATATGTACCAATCTATCCGGATTTACTAATCCCCTTTTTAGTAATCCCACGATTGGGAACTATTTTAGTTTTAAAACTTTCTAAGAATTTAGATCTCATTAGCATGATCATCATCATGATTCTAAAAGCATTGCTTAAAACTATGGGTTATTTACATATTATAAAAACAGCAACATGTAGATAATTAAATGCCTTTAATAAATGAATATTTTATTAATAAATAAATAAGATTGTTTACAAAGTACGTGCTTTATCATCATACATGATTGGCTTGTATGCACACTACTATCAGTCCTTATTCCTACATATCAAACGGTGGAAAATAGTTCCCATTTGTATTCCAGCTTCTTTGCAATAAGTAATTTCCGCCTCCATCTCTTGCATCTCCAGCTTCCTCTTGTGGTCCTCATCCCTCAGCTTCTGCATCGCGGTTTCTCTTTCCTGAGCCTCAATCTCTAACTCTTGGACTCTGCATTCCAACTCCAAGTTTCGGTCTTCATACTCTTTTAGCATCCGATCCTCAATCTGGTTTCCATCGGAATCTTCCACAGGCTGATCGTCCATGGGTTCTTCCTCACCTCTAGCTCATCCTCGTCGTCGAACTCTGATGGTGCTACAGCCTGAACGGGTTTGGCTAACAAAGGTGACTCATACACCACGTGTATATCTTGCGGCTCCTCCTTTACTACTCTACTGGGTCCTCCCAAGTCCGATATCCTATAACCATAAACATAAGACAAACAAGCAACAAACTCCATTAGAATGTTAAATAAAACATAATTTCATTGTATATAATGAAAATATATTTCATAAGACACTAAGCCTCTAGGAAAACTCTACATGAGTTTTATCTCCTTCTATCTTCTAAGTTCTTCAAAGGTTATAGTCTAAGGATCCTCACTCCTAAGGTTTATAACCTAACGCTTTGATACCAACCTGTGACACCCTCAAATTCAGACACTCATATCTTGAATTCGATGCATCACGATCTATATCTAAAATCTCACACAATAGAATAATAGAATAATTTACATTGACATAATATAAATATTCTCGTCCCCAGGTCTCGTAACAGTTACTAAGACATTACATAATAAAATCCATAACATAGCTTAATACATAAACCATAATTAAATCTTATTACAGCTTAATAATAAACTTCTAGCATAGAGGACTAAAGCTAATCCATAGCTTTGCCCATTCCCTTATCTTTGCTTAAGGGTTCACCACGTTCTGCCATAAATGTAAGGTTTAAAGGAAGAAAGAATGAGCAACAAATTTGGTCATCAAGTGTATAATAATAAGGGTGAACATACATGATATAGAGTTAATAATCTCAACGGTATAATAATCAAAGATAGCTCAAGGGTTAAGGAAGAATGCTGCAAATAAAGAAATATCAATAGCTTCAAAACTGTCCTTTGAATTTTAAACAATAAGTCATTATAGACCGGAAGATTTTAAAAGAATTCAAAGGTTTTAACTCTGAGTAGTCATTATGGATAGAGAACTCCTACTAGAATCAGCAATATTGCACGGATAATCCAATAAAACAAGTATAATAGGTGATAAGCCCAAAATACCCTACGGTATGCATAACATTTAAACATGTTGTTTGTGCGCACGTCAGTTCCCCGATAGTTATAAAATTTCCCCTTTAATGAGGGTTGTTCATCTAAGTAGATTTGTAAGAGTCCGCACCAAAGCAATTGGTTTGGATAGCTTTCTAACTCATAGATATTTTGTCTAGCCGAATCAAATGGCTTAGGCATTTTTCTCAATTCGTTTCAGAACAAAAAGTTCAAGCTCGCAACATGGTTCAAGATATAATTTTAAGTTGAATTTCAGAATATGAATAACGATTATACAAGTATAGTAAATTTCTCAACATTTATGAGGTTGATATAACAACAATTCAAACTCGACAACATCTACAGTTGTGAAAGTTAGGAAACTTGCCTCAAGCGTAATTACAAACCTAAAGCTTAACGTCACCCCAAGGTCTTATAGTATCCTATTTATGTATATATATATATATATACACACACACACACACACACATTAGTTATGCAAGCTCAATACATAAACCGACGATCCTACACGTACTCCATTACGTACCTTAAGCACACACATTACATAATCAGATTATACGTTACTACATAATCAAAACCGCATAGCTTTGTAATTGTTGTTGACTTAGCGTTTTTTGAAAGTATTAGAAACATTTATCAAATCTTGGTTTCCTATAGTCAATATATACATAAACACTTAAACATCCTCTTGGTCATGTATTGTAGTTTTAGGACATCAATATAAACATGCATCATATTTTAGATTACAAATAACATAGACAATTAAACTACAGGGCGACGCAGCCGCGCTGGATTTAGACTAGGGAGTCGCGCGGCCGCGCTGCTCCCTGTTCAAACTAGTATTAAAAATTAGTTTGTATGATTTTAGCTCACGTACTAGCATACATTGATGATGATACATCAGGGAGTCTTCAAAATTATTCAATAGTTATGAAGTAGTATAACTAACTTGAAAAAGTTTTGACAGAAATTCACCTGCAAACGTCTTGCTTATTTTGAGACCATCTGTGTTTGCTTTATTATAACACCGTCTTTATCTATTTTATTATGACACCACTCGTGTCTGTTTTATTATGACACCGCCTGTGTCTGTTTTATTTGAGGTTGTTCACCTCATACTTTGTTAGTTCCCAAAGGCATAATAGTTATCTAGAAGGCGGGGGGTTAAATAGATATTTTAAACTTTTTCTTTGTTTCAAAATACTTGTCAGTATTGAATATACTAACAGTAGCAGAATATATGTTTGTTCCCCTTAAAAATTATACAGTAATAGTTTGATAAGTAGTTATGGCAGTTATAACAAATATAGTAGTTATAGCAGTTAATGAGAGACACATAGGTTTTAAGTGGTTCAGAGCACACAAGGCTCCTAGTCCACTCTTCTACTCCACGAGTAGGAAATCTACTAAGGATGTCTTTACACTTTGAATCACTTAGATTCCTTCAAGGCCCGCAGCCTTTGAACTTCTCTAGTTCACTAAGAACTCTTCAAGGTCAACAATCTTGGAACTTCTTTAGTTCACTTAGAACTCTTCAAGTCCTTCTAATTTGGTACACTTTGAATTGAGAGTTGTATTCTGGGGTGTGCTACTCAGTTGCAATTAACCATCAGTACTGAAGAACTGAGTAGCGAAACAAGCTTTCCTCTTTTAGGATCGTAGAGTCTATTCGTTGAGTGTTCTTGAGCGTTCTTAGCTTTCTTTCTTTTTTACTTGCTTACTTTCTGAATGCTTGTTTGATTTGTTTATTAAGGAGCCCTTAAAATCTAACCGTTAAAGGCATCCGTTGTAGCATTAAAGGCTTCAGACTGTTCTGTGCACTGATATTGACTTCCTGCTTTTCTGCTGCTTAGCCGACTGACCCACTTACACAACAGACTGCTTTTTTGCATAACACCTGAAAAGATGTTTTTCTGCAGGCATGATAGTCCTTTCCTTATCTTCTTGAATACGCTTATTTGATAGTATTAAGGATAATTATAGAATCATTGGGTCTATCATTTGTTGATCTTCCTCCTTCAACACATAAACGAACTTTGATGCTGACAGGAAGGTCACCACGATCGTGGTCTTTGTACCATGATCGTTGTGTGTTGGCTTGCACAGGCTGGACTCAGTCTTGATCGGAGAGAACACTACGATTTCTCTTAAGCTCTTTATTAGACTATGATTCCCTCTTGTTTGTCTTGCAGACTCCACGCTTCTGAGAGCACACTACAATTCTTGATGTTGGTCAATTTACCGATCAATATATTCGTTCAAGTATACACGGGTCAACAAGTAATAAAGTGTAAGAACAGATATCGTTCCCACGAGGAATTAACAGATAAAAAGTCTCCAAACCACTAGCACATAATCATTTCGGTCTTATTCAAACTGGTGGTAAAGAGATGGAATTAAAATTAAGCTAACTAGGCAAGGAATTAAACTTAACTAATTAAACCTAGAGTAAAATCAGATAATGAAGATAAGAGATTCCAATTTTCCATTAATGATTCGTCTAAGGCGACACACTTCCAATTAGGTCAAATTAATCATTACAGTTGTTAGCCGAGAACACGAAGGTAAGAGAAGGTCATCTTTCGATGCACCTAATCCATATCACGTGCAATCCACAGATGATAGAATGCACGTGAACACCCACATTATCTAAACCCCTATATGTCTATGGTGTTTACAAATAAATAGGGTATAAGGTCAAGTTCTCTCTTGACTACGAGTGGCGCTTTGGTATATGTCTATCCTAAGCATAAATCATACGTCCAACGTCATGTGAACATACAATCGCTCGCCACCACGATTAGAACTAAACCTACATTTCGTCTTTCGAGCCCACATAGGTTATCACTGTAATTGGTAGCTAATCAATTAAGCAATTCATGAGCAAATCATAGTAGACAATCACATAACAATCAATAAAAACCAACATGGAAGTATATCAAAGTAAAATACTCAAAAGATTCCATTGAAACTTCAAAATAAGCTTAAGCCATAAATAACTCAAGTATATTAACCACAAGATTTATAAACATCATCCGAATATACAATGATAATAAGGAGAGATTAAGGATGGAAATTGCAAATCTTTCTCCAAGCATGGATCCTTTGATGTCAATCTACTTGCTTCAATCTTCAATACTAACTAAACCCTCGAATCTAACTAACTAACTAACAACTAATCTAACACTAATCTACTCCTAAGCTATACAAGAAATGTAAAGGAAAAGGAAGAGAGCTAGGGCTAGGGCTTAAGGCCCAAAATGTGTTGTCTTTCTTGCCAAAACTGAGCCCCCTTATATCCCAATCTCTAGCCAAGTCCCGTGCACTTGAAAAGTCAAGTTTGGCAGCATTTTTTAATGGAGCCGTGCCCAAAATGCACTGGAAATCCGCGCGCCCGCTCCAAGGACTTTCTACTACAGAGTCCTCTGGTAGAACGGCCATAACTTTTGATCCATGAGGAGTTACGAGGCATTCCACCTGTCAAATCGAAGCTATGGAAGAGCTCTACTACTTTTATTCTTTGAGAATTGAGAAATAATGGATGGATGAAGTCTAAAATTGAGTTCCAAGTGACAGCTGTGCATGAAAACTCAAAAGCGTGAGGTTTGACGTCCGTTGGTATACAAGGCATAACTTTCGCCTCCGAACTCCGATTTGGATGATTAAAGATGTTCTGGAAAGCTTATAAGATTCTTTACAATATGAACCAAGTTCCAATCCAAGAATAGGAAATGAACATGAACCACCCAAACGATGTCCGGATTGCATTTCCTTCCCATTGTCATGCCATCATTCCATTCTTGCTCCTTTTGGCCACATTTTGTCCTTTTAAACTCAATATAGGCCAAGAGAGTTCCTGAACCTGAAAATCACAAAACAAAGGAAAAACACATGAAAAGCACAAAAGTACTTGAGTTTCGGCAACAGAACAAGCTGGTTACTATCCGAATAAGTGGTCATAAAGACCACTTATCAAATACGCCCAAACTTAAACGTTGCTTGCCCTCAAGCAACCAAAATAAAACTAAACACAATATGCAATGCAATATCTACAATGTATGCAACCTATACTACTATGAATGCGAATCCATGTCTCAGTCAGTATTGAACTTTCTAAGCAATGCCTCAGAAAACCACAAGATAATCAAACAGAGAGATACCAAAAACAAGATCATAAGGCATATCCTTGCAAATCCAAAATTATCAGCACTGATGTATTGTGCGTTGTGTGCCTAGCAACCATTAAACATGCTTTGGAACAAATAAATCACTTACTACGCTTCTTAGGGGAAAAATAAGGTTCAACTCAAGAAAAGCAGTAAATCATATAATTTCTAACGAAGACCATGCATTACTAGAGTTAAGAGTCAACAAGGGGATTTCATTAAGCTTTTATTACTCATGAGGGCGTATTCGCACTTTCCCGTGTACACATTCGACTATGCAATGTCTAGTCCTCTTAGGCTTTTTAATGATACTCGTGTAGCGAGCTTTCGACCAACGATTCCCAAACCAGACGGCGTTAGGGCGCTGGGTGTAGAAACACCCTGAGGGCTTACTTGCTCGAATATCAAATGCCACAGAGCTCGACGTAGCCGAAGTGTTTATTCTATTTTTTTTCTTTTTCAAAGCATTTTCTTTTGTTTTCTTTTCTTTTTCATAGGGGAGTGCGTCTTATGCTCCATCTCCCCAAATATAGCATGCATACTCCCTGTTTCCCACAAACTTAAGCTTTTTACAGTCTAGTTATTATCATATGAGAACTAAAATTCTTTTATTAAAACATAGATTTTCCACCAGAAGACAAGTATGTAAACATTTAAACTAAGCATGTCATAATGGTTACTCTATTGTGCTAACTAGTTACACAGTATTTGACATATAAGGATTTACATATATGACCTTCAAATCAAGCTTAAGTCTCAAATCAGTTCGAAAATCAAGTGAATTCAAGATTCTTCACAGGCCAAATACATAACTAACCAACTGAAACTGGATTCATGCAGTATGCTCTAGCACAGAATGCAAAAACAAAACTAAAATTTTAAAATTTTAATAATTTTTTACAAAATACGACCTACATGCACTAAATGAACTTTTATAAAATACGACCTATATGCACTAAATGAACTAACACAATATGCAAAATGAATGCAAACTACACTACATGCACAACAAAACCAATACCCCCAAACTTAAACTGTTCAATGTCCGCATTGAAGGTAAAGGTAAAAAGAAAGAAGCTCCCCTATTCGGCTTTGTCGTCATCTCTCCATCCTATCAATATGCTCATGTACAGTGTGGGAGGACTCGGACTGCATCATAGTCGATGCCATCTCCCTAGTGCTCAGAATCGCTGCCCATGGATGTAGACTCCCTCCTACTCCTCTTGGATGCCACATGAAATGAGAATAGACGATGCAATCCAATACTGAACTAAACTAACCCAACCGATTCAGAAATCTTGCTATGCTATTGAACTCCCACACACTGTCTCAATTGATTAGGTTGAGAAAATGGGAGTGATGGGTGGGTTGGTTGATTATGATTAGGAGATACAAGGTTATGTTTTCAATTGAAATTAGGGCTTGGGATGGGGGAGATTTGTGGCAAGCTCGTCTGATAATCCAATGGAAGTATCGGCTAAAAATTACTTAAGCCAGGCATAGTCAGTGTGCGGCGCGGCGCCGCGCCCTAATAAGCTAAATCTGGCACGGTAGCGCGTGATGCCAGATTTGGTTTTCTACAGAATTTGTTTCATGAAGCTGCTGTGACATTCGAATTTTGCTTTATGCTGCATGGAATGACCCTGAGAAAAGCATATAACATTATTAAGCCCTCTTACACTAACAAAAGTTAAAATTTACTATATACTTCTAAGAGAATTAATGCAGGAGGATAGATGCATGCGATCCCAAAAATTTCTCTATGTGCATCAAAAAATATTTTTGATAAACGTTTAAGTCCCAAAAATGAATGCACGAATGCCTAAGTCCAAAAATGTAGGCAATGAAATCCTAAAACTAAACTGTTGAACTATTTTCAAAAATTTTCAATTATATTTAAACTACTAAGAATTAAAAAAGGGGAGGGAAATATGATAGAAAGCATGTAATGGAGAATTAAATAGGTAGGGAGAGAGAGAAATGATGGGGTGCCTCCCATCGAGCACTTGATTTATAGTCCTCTAGGTGGACTCTGTTTGAGACGACTATCCGACCACCTGACCCCCTAACGATATTGGAGAACCCCTCCATCCATCAGAATTATAATATGCTTTTGGAGGCTTCCCAATAGAAGAGGACTAGGGATTAAACTACCTACCATCAGATATATATGAGAATTTCCCGTATTGAAGGTTGGGGAGCTATGCAATTGTTCCGTTGTGCTTGTGACAAGATAGGGGCATGGAGGCATAGAACACACAACGGACTCTTCTTCTATTCTCTCTTTTGCTAATCACCATGGTGTCGAGACTGCAGAATCTCTCGTGTCATCGAGATCTGTCTTTATGATGTGTCTACCAAAGGGGCAAGGGTGTGCAAACTTGACTGGCTTGTTCCACTTAGGCGGAAAAGGCTCTTGGGGGATTGTCACTGTTGGTTAACATTCATACTCCACAGCCCCAATTGGCTCCTCGATATCCATTGCCTTTTGCTCGTCCAGTTCCAAGTGCACCTCAGGCTCTTCATCAGTCTCTGCAACCATCTCATAGCACCAATATTTTTGAGGGTCATAACTCACGGCTTCAGTCATTGGAGGAACAAAATCTTGCACTGTTGTCTCTTGTTCACATACCTCCTCTGTGACGCCCCCAAATCCGGGTTCCCTTCTTTCCTCGAATCCGGTGCAGTCACGATACTACTATCGTCAAACTATTACATCTTTTATTCAAAACATAATGAATTAAATTTCACTTAATACAATATAGTAATATAATTTCTCTCCATATCCAAGATCTTTTACGATGACCCTAAACCTTAATATAAGTTTTCAAATCTCGGTCATATACTATCCCTGTTTATACACCATAACTGATGTTACAAAAATGCGGAATAACTTAAACTTTTCAATATCCTTGGAATAAAATCTTTTATTGATTTCATAACTTGAGTCAATTACAATTTCCCGAATCAACTTTATAGTATGATTCATTCTATTTGAGTTATCGTATAACGTTTACAACTCGACTTGATATCCTCTATGTATCAACTAATACATCTTTACAGTACAACAAGTTTTAAACAACGTATACAATTATCAAGTACAACTCCTAGGACCTAAACAGGGTTCAAGCGATAATCTAAATAGTATTCTTCGTTGCGATACTATCTATCTTTATCAATCAAGAAGCACGAAATTTTTACCGTGAATCCTTAACCTGCAAAAGTGGTTATTTGCAAGAGTGAGCTCGACAGCTCAGCAATTCTAATAGTTTTCATGCATCACATAGCATACAACAATATATTCAGTTCATGCATTTATAAACAATTTATATTTACTACGCATGCTACTTTTCACATAACAAGTATATCATCAAAGATCAACTTTCAATCTCATTTATATCTCATATACAGTTCACATATAAGTTCACATTATCACATCATAATATAGTTCAACTAACAGTTATTGAATTCATATATCAAACAGGAACTGAAAGACTTGCCTGATTCGTAGTTTAACAACTACGACTTAACTACTTAAAGCTTATCTGCACTTCGTGTATTCCTACACAGATATATAATCATGGATCCATATCCATTAGTCATATATATTTCATACATTCTTAATATAATAATAATGTTACATTGTTTCCTAACAAGGTTTGTAAAACCTATATTTCACTTTCTCATCATACTCTTATAATAGCTAGGTATGTATAGGTATACCTTAACCGCTCGTACTTGACATCAACATTCATATATATATATATATATATATATATATATATATATATATATATCACACACTTGACTTGCTATGTGTTTGTTACACATTTAAAACTCATAGATGTATGATTCACATAGTTCTTACATTTCGCAAACCTTAATAAAATTTAACAACTTTGTGTTTTATATAACCATTACATGCTTATATACATAAAATATCAATTACGTCAAATATTATAACTTAAGACATTCGTACACACATGTGTTATGGTCCTGGTTACCATTAAAATTGTTTGGCAGCACTGTCCTGCAGCGCAGCTGCGCTGTAGTTTGGCCAAGGATGGGCGCAGCTGCGCCGTCCCCTGGCCAGACCAGATTTAGGCTTTTTATTATCCATTATAAATTCTAGCATAACACGTATTCTGAAACGTATTGTAAACATACCTCAAGTAGGTTGTGATCTATTTTCAAGTTCATATTCAATCTACTTAGTTCCATAATGATTTATTTCAATCAATAAGTCTTAACAACTTTCTTTGACAAGATTCGATATTATGAGCTTTTAGACCATATATTGGTTCTAATAAGCTTCTAATAGCATGCTTCTCATAGCTCATTATTTGAAAACGTGTTTTAAACTACACTTGAAAGGTCCAATTCATGCTTAGCTAGATGATAAACATATTCGTCATGTCTAGAGGCATAAGGCGTTCAAGTTCACTTTTAAAAGTAATTCTAGGCCAAGCTAAAGCAACTAAGTGCAACTTTTAATCTCATTTCATAGCTAACTAAGCCATTATGTATGTTATCATGTTTAGAACTTTAAGTACACAAGTTACTTTATGTTCGTTCTCAAAGTTTCAAGTTTTCTTTAGAAATTATTTTCAACTAAGCTATTGTAAGTTGATAATAAGTAAAGCAACTTTAAATCACTTCTCATGCTTAGGTATACTCATAACTCAACAATATGTATGTGTTAAAATATCATAACTTCAAAGACTCAAGGTTCGTCAATATACGTTTTTGAAAGTCCAAGTTTCTTTTCAAAACACATACTAAGTCATGCTAAAACATTCCATTATAAGCAAGAAAATCTTATATGTCATGTCTATTATCATGCATATTCATGTTTTATCACTTAGAATAACATATTCCATCGTCGGGAGCACTATACTTGCGTATGTGCTCGTTCGACGTCCTCCGATTGTCTTCAAATACGTAACAGCCACAAAGATGATTGTTTTGACCCCTTCTAACAACTTCAAATTGAAACACTTAAAGAACAAAAGTTGTAGGTCTATTCGTTCTCGTTCCGGATCATCTTGAATCACCTCAATCGGAGTTCGTATGAAAACGTTATGCCTAATTTACTATAGTAGGTCAAAGTAGTCCACCAGTTACTGATGCCCGGCGCAGCTGGGCCCCAATTGGCCTTGGGGGCAGCGCAGCTGCACCCTGGGAGGTAGAACAGCCCCTTAGGTTCTGTTCTTCACAATTTTACATACCCCTACCCCTTTTGATTTTCATAACATGAGTTATACTCATCTAAATTAGTCCGTTTTCGATTCTATGGGTTTATAACTCATAAAACTACAACATACCAAATACCCAACAATTAACATAAACATTAACTAACCCAAATATTAATCCAAAACTTATATTCATACTCAGTTTTCATGTTTTGAAAAGTTTAGCGAAATCATTCACTACGAATTCGTTTCTAAACCAAATTGGTTCATTTAACTTCCATTGTTTTCGCATTTAACTGTATTAACAGTATCTAGCAATAATTCATGGATTATAACAATCCTTAGCCATAAATTTTGTGACTCACAAGCAACTATTTCTTGTCATTTCTAAGGAATTGTAAAACTTAGGAAATCAAAAGCATATATGTTAGCATTATTACCTCTTGAATGCTTAGTTTGCTTAATTTCTCCCTTCTGAGATTGCTAGACTCCTCTGTGAACTACAAATTCTCAGACTCAAATTCTCAAGGTTTCACAGACATTTCTCAGCAACTGAAAACATGAGGGGGAAGAAGCTTTATATAGACAAAGTTTTACCCAGACAATGCTCTTCTCCCTTAAATCAAACCAAAGGAAAATTGGATTAATTGATGGTTTAGGAGGAGTTGGTGAACTCCATCATAATTCCCACACCCCTTGTAATCATGTGCTAGGATTGTTGATTTTGAGAAGAGTAAATAGAGTAGATAGCCATGTGGCTATACACGTGAAGAAGGACTGGGATCTTATTATGGAACAAACAATAAATCTCAGCAAAAGCAACTAGTGAGTGTATATCATGTATGCCCAATACTTAGTTTATACACTTCTACATGTAATATACACACTAAGGTTATATAATACGGGTATACATTCCATCCCATATAACTTAGGTTATAATGAACTAGAGTCACAATGACATTATCAATGAGCAACTAAGTAATTCAATGTATCAAGCAGGGTACATATATATATCATCATATAATCTATGCACATTTTTTTAATACCGAATATAATTTAATTGAGTATTACTCATTATTATAATGGTTAGTATTACAATTATAATAACTTATTGAAATTATTATCAATTAAACAATTGCTTACTACTTATAATATTCATGTGGTACTTAGCTCACTCACACATGTACTCACATTACCTCATGTACACATTTATTTTCTAATCTTACTATATAGTCTACATATATCATGTGTAGCCATATTAATGTGTCACCTTGTATTATACTTAATAAAGATAACTACCATATATTAAAGGTTGAATTATTGCATGCTTGCATAAACAATTAAATAAATATAACCGCATTATAATTACACGGTTATGTTTTATTATGCTCAACAATAATAACTTCTCACGTTATCGATTAATTAACATTTATATGATTAATTATCACTTTAAACAAATATAAATCTTATTATATTTATAAACAAGTTTGCTTATTATTATTCTATTATTTGTAATAATAATAATCAACACATCATCATTTAATTCTCATTAGTATTCTATTTCTCATAATAGCAATAACGATTAATATTTGATTAATCGTTCACGTGAAAATTCCTTCATTAATTAACCCTTATCAATACAATTCCGATTATATCTATAATCTATTTCCTTGTTACTATACTATTACTAGCCATGATAATAAAGCAACATACTATTATAATAACAATTAATATAGACTAATTGTTCAATTAATAATTCTTCCATCCTCAAATTAATCAATTCATTACCGAATCTATTATCGTGTCACACAAGGCACCTCCCACAAGCTTGATCCTAAGCTTATTCTCATTACTTACTCATTTTTCACCACATTACTCACCCACCATATGTTCAATGTAATTATAACTATTAAGTCACAAGGTCCACATATAAATATATTACGAATAGAAATATTCAAATATTATTTATAACACTTACGGTACTATAGCAACTGAAATTATTAAAATAACATAGTTTCCTTTTATAAAATAAACTCCTTCTAAAAATACATTAAAAATTATGTATTTAGCCATAACATACAATATTATGTTTTCTCCAAATAAGCACATCCATTATTAGAAAATAATTTACTTATTGTCTCATGATATTATTCTTAATATAATATCAAATAACTATATGTACGACACATGTACATTATATATAGAAAATAGATAATAAGTTTATTTTCTATTATAATAATTTGTTTCCATCAATTTATTTACATATAGCAAATACGTTTTAATATATTTACTATATTAATTAATCATACCTATCATCTCAAATATATAAGGTAATATTATTATTTTAAAATAACATTTCCTTAATATATTAAAATAATTCAATATCAGAAATTATTTTAATATCCTTTATTAGAAATATATAATATTGATTTCTCTTTCCTTTCTATAAATTATCTCCAAAGCAATTTCTTCAAATATTAATTATTCATTTAAAATATAATGATTTCCAACTTCCTTTAATAACGTATGTATATTTATTAACGTTATTCGTACATTAGACTTTCTCACATATTACCATTTTAAGTAATATATATAAAAAGTGTCAACTATAATCATATATTCAATGTATATATTAATTCACTCATTTTCTTAAGTAAATTAAATATTGTACTATATCATCATAGTTAATTAAGGTTCAATACTCACATTATATTATTCCCTAATATAACCCACAACTTAAATTAACTAATATTTATTCTTATTAGTTAATTCCTTAACAAACTCATGCTTCACTATCCAAACCTATTCACGGATAGCTTAAGTGCTATTAATAACCTATATTATAAATATACTAGTTATTAATACACATACGGAAGAATATGGTGATTATACATTAAGGATATTTAATGTCACCAACTTACTATGATAAAATAATTCTATAAATTATTTAATATCTATAGATAATTTTATTCACTTCCTTTATCTCAACTGAATCGTCTCTACGCTAATTAACAAATATATATTTATAAATCACAAAAACATATATTACATAGTCCATATTACCCTATGTAATATAATACCACATACTTCATATCGCATATATATACTCTTATTCGAACCCATGTCACAGTTTAAGAATTTTATTTATTAAATCCTTATTTAATAATATCTAAAAATTCGGGTTCTTACATCCTCTCCCCCTTATAAGGATTCCGTCCTCAGAATCACCGAATCCTCCTCTACTCGGTGCCTTTCTGATTATTACATATTCCCTTGAATACTTTTATTCATTCTCTTTTCGGAAGTTTTATTATTATAACTTTCTCAATCGCATTCTATCACTTTCTCCTTTCTAAGGAGCATCTACTTACTACGTTAATCCTTAAGAAGAATAAGAATCTCCCACGATTTTTCAATAATCGAGAAGTAGTATGAATAACTCAGATTCCAAATTTATGCTGAGTGGTTATAAGACCGTGAACTTTTCTCCAGGTTTACTAATGATTCAACACAATTCTTCACACTGCAAACCAGAGTGTTTATCAATCACAAAGACTGAAAGCACCCTCCATGCGTACTCTAGGTGGCCGGCCTATTGTACCACTACGTTGAGCCACAATGTAGTGTTTTGTAACGACTATATGCGTTACGTTCGGAACCATTGTCCCCGAAAACATGTCCCCTTTATAGGGTTGTTCACCTTAGCTTTTCAACATCAAAATCCGCACTAGAGCAATCTGGATTGGCATAAATACACAAGAATGCTTGAATTCTATAATCACTTTTCAATAGTCGCCTAGCCGAATCAAATAGCTTAGACTCTTATCAATAATTCGAACATCAATCGAAATAATTTCGTCAACTTTTCATAATTCGAAATAAAACCAAAAATCGTTTTATGACGTCATGATTTTGCACCATTTAGTAGTTCGTTCAGGATTCCGTCATTTTGTGACTTTGCCATAATACATCTTACCATAATGGGCTGATGATCTTACGATCACTTCCGATACTTTGTTCGATTGCATTAATGACTCCATCGTTTTACCATCCTACACCATATCAAATGATGCACAGGTCGAAATACATTTTGAAAGATTTTCAAATCGTTTTTGTCTTGGCCGAAACAAATAGCTTAGACATACGAATAACGGTGTTGTTTTTAAAACTCATTGGTTCAATCATTTGACCCAATGTTTTTCTCAAGAAAATAGAAGTGCAAACACTAGCACGAAGCCAATAAATTCTGAAAATCTAGCGTAGCTAGTGGATTTAGGAAAATCCAATTTCTCCATCACTTCAATCTCTCACTACCATCAATGCTCACTATTCCAAAACTCTTATATAATATATCTATTCTCGGTCCAGTTCACCAACTTACCACACCATGGAAGCTCAGGAACTTACCACAATCATATGGGTTGAGGAACTTATCCTAGTCAGGCCAAAATCGTCCATTGGCTGAGGGGTCCCATCATACGATTATGAGTCACGAACTTGTCATAGGCATGAGTCTTAAGAACTCGCACCTAAACTTAATATTATCTAATTATATCTTAGAAAACTCTATCTATCAAAATAAATATGAAAAAGAATCACCTTTCTACGATATATATAATGATACCGCGACACTAACATTCCAACGATTATCAATGTGACGCACTCAGTGCAAGCACAAAACTTCTGCCCATACAAAAGTTTGTACAACTAAGCCATCATGTGACGCCCCCAAATTCAGACCGTCACTGATCTCGAATTCGGTTCATCACGTACTAATTCTAATAACAACTAAAATCTCAAACAATGGAATAACAGAATAATTTACATTGATATAACATAAATATTCTCGTCCCAAGTCTCGAAACTATTACTAATACACTTCATAAGTTAAACCAAACATTTCTTAATACATAATATTTAAATAAGTCTTAATACTACATAACGAAAACATCCTAAGATAGAAAAGCACAGCTACTCCATAGCCTTGCCTTCGCACTTGTCTTGTCCTGGGGTTCCACCTTGCCCTGCCCTAACTGAAATATTTATGGGAAGCAAGAGTGAGAAACAAATTTGCTCAGCAAGTAATATGCCAATAAATGTGAACAGGAATATATACAGTTCTAAATCTCAAGGGTAAAACGGTAATTAATCACTCAGGATTTCAATTAAGAATGTTGTGAACAAAATAAATAGCAATGACTTCCAAATCTATTCTATGAAGTTGAATAAGGACCACTACGGGTCAAGGAGTTATTAAAGGATTCAAAAGTTTCAACAATTTCAAGTGAATGAATAGATATCACTAAGTGTCGCTGTGGACCAAGGATTTATAAAAGAATCCAAAGAATTCAAAGTTTTAAGTAAATAAATACTGGAAACTGAGTGGTCGCTAAGAACCACGAACTTCTACTAGAATCACCAAAAATATTTCTGGTAATCCAACCAAATACAATTAGGGGATCAGCCTATCGTACCTGGAGTTATGCATAACCTGTCACACCACTGTCGGCACCCCGACTATATAGTTCCCCTTTTTACAAGGGTTGTTCAACTCAGTCAATTTATAAGAGTCCGCACCAAGGCAATTGGTGTGGATTGCTTTCTAATTCATAATATTGGTGTAGCCGAATTAAATGGCGTAGACAATTTCAACAATGTATATAGGAACAATTTATGAGTTCAATACTCGCAACAATAATTCGAAGAATATAATCGTGATTAAATCAAACAATGAAACATAAGTTTGTAAGGCAAGAATTATTCTAGCACCTATTTACTCGTACGATCAAAGTTAGTACAAGCTCGAATATGTGTTCAATAAAGAGTATGAATCAAATACTTGCTCAATAAAAGAGTAGTCAGATACTTGCAATTAATATACAAGAACGGTTTCAAAGAAACTTGCACAATGAAAGAGTATAAGTTAGGGAACTTGCTTACGACGTTCCTCGAATAAGTAACCACAAGGATAGGATACTTACAACACAATAAAAGTATTGTTCAGATACTTGCACTGTAAATGAGTGTAAGTTAGGAAACTTGCACTTTAAAAGAGTGTAAGTTAGAGAACTTGCCTTATGCGTAGTTTACCAACGTAAAGCTTATCAACACTTTTCGAATCCTATTATAACATATTTACATGTATAGAATATTCATTAGCTAAATACATTCGGTACGCAAGCTCGATATGTAAGTCACACATACACTTAACACATAATTAGTTTATAAGACATTACAGAATCAAGTAACATAATTATATCCATTAGTTACACAGTTAATCAACATATACTACCTCATATAAGCAATGCTTACATAACTCTTATCCTTGCTACATAGGTATACCACATATAGCATTGTATTAAATCATAACGCTTAACCGATT